>CM068963.1:84241026-84268202 GCA_035128595.1 Eptatretus atami | reverse complement strand
ATATATATATATATATATATATATATATACATATACATATACACATACATACACACACGTTTCTAGCTCTTTCTAATCACTAACTCACTCACTGATATTAAAGATATTTTCGGACATATTTGACATTTTCGGCATCTCCAGAGTCTGGGAGGTGTATGTTTAATTATGATGGTTCGGGGATTGCTATATAATCACGTGCCAAGCGAGTCATTTCTTATCAACCATTTAATTGGGGTGCTTAAGCCACTTGACGAGTACTCTACAATATTCACACTGTCACTGATTACTGTATGTTGATCGACTTGAACAAAGTTCAGGGGTTACTCGCATGTGTTCTTAGCCACGTGTTGGTCTGCGGTGCAACAGACGGTGCTGGCTGACTGAAAATGTGAAATTTTATTTTCCATGATGTTTTCCCTTTTGTTCGATCTTTCATCACACGACCTGTCACTTCGGCATAGATAAATACAGATAGAAATTAAACGTGTTGTTTCTAAAGTTTCTTCATCCGTTTTGCTTGGTGAAGCCACTTGGCGCACGCTTAAGTTTCAATGGCGATACCGCGGTTTTATACCGCAGGGAGGAAGGCAAAATAAATTATTTGATCACGATGAGTAAAAAATGATTTCGGTTATGAAATAATGAATCGCCATGTCACGGTAGGAAAGCCGAGAGGTACGCCTGCTTGCTCTGTACAGTCTGGATTGGAATCCCGACCCAGCTATGAACTGTCATGTTGGTATTTCACAGGCAGGATGATTTATGTTGGTTCATCAATGTGTGTGTGTCGTCTCTCAGATGGATTATAAACTGGCGTCAACATCTGCCGGAATCCCTCCACCCGCTCTTCTCACTCACTCACTCACTCACTCACTCACTCACTCACTCACTCACTCTCACACACACACACACACCTCTGCGCACGCATCCCTCCTGCAGTGTATAGCAACATTTATTGAAGCGTCGCTGTCCCGCCACCTTTTCCTCGCTCTTCCCGCCTCTCCAAGATTCCTCTCCCTCTGTCCATCCTCTCCCTCACCCTCTGTCCCTCCTTCCTCTCCCCTCTGTCCGTCCTCTCCTCTCCCCTCTGTCCATCCTTCCTCCTCCCCTCTGTCCATCCTCTCCTCTCCCCTCTGTCCATCCCTCTCCTCTCTCCTCTGTCCGTCCTCTCCTCTCCCCTCCCTCCATCCTCTCCTCTCCCCTCCCTCATCCTCTCCTCTCCTCTCCCCTCCCCTCCATCCTCTCCTCCCCACTCCCTCCTCTCTCTTCTCCCTTCCCCTCCTCCTCCCTCCCTCCCTCTCCTCCCTTCTCTCCCTCCTCCCTCCCCTCCCTCCCCTTCCTCATCCTCTGCTCTTCCCCCCTCCTATGTTCCCTCCTCCCTCCGTCCTCTCCTCTCGCCCCTCCCTCTGTCCTTTCTCTCCCTCCCTCCTCTCCCCTCCCTCCATCCTCTCCTCTCTCTCCCCTCCCTCCATCCTCTCCTCCCACTCCCTCCTTCCTTCTCTTTCCCTTCCCTCCATCCTCCCTCCCCTCCCTCACCTACCTCCTCCCTCCCCTCCCTCCCTCCCTCCTCCCTCCTCCCCTCCCTCCATCCTCCCTCCCCTCCCTCATCCTCTGCTCTTCCCCCTTCCTATGTTCCCTCTCCCTCTGTCCTCTCCTCTCGGCTCCTCCGTCTTCTCTCTCGGCCCTCCGTCATCTCCTCTCGGCCCTCCGTCCTCTCCTCTCGGCCCTCCGTCCTCTCCTCTCACCCCCTCCCTCCGTCCTCTCTCTCCCTCCCTCTCCCAACCCCCCCCCCCTTAATTATCCACGACAGCAAAGCATCGGTTGTAGTTTCTCATGTATATGTATGGATGTATGTACACATATAATATATATATATATATATATATATATAGTTTCTGTATCTTGTATATTTTGCTCACATATATAAAACTGGCAGAGCACATGAGCTTCACATGTTCATTGTGACCTACCAATGTGTTGCAGTCTCTCGCCGCAATGCAAAGGAAAGGGGGCTTGCTGTCTGCCATGGCAACACGTGCTTCTCTCAATGATGATGAGCTTGTAAGTACTGAACCAACAGTGAGTTGTGAGTGCTAGATATCCGAAAATGTCGATGGAAAGTTGTCCAAAATGAGCACAAATACGAATTGGGTGTTTTTGGTTTTTTTACAATCATCTGAGGGCTCGTTGAGGAGGTTGTACACATATCACTCTGTAGTAGAAGGAAGTGAAAAGTCATCAGTGTACTTTTGCATTAATTGTCAAAGGATGAGTAGACAATGCAAATATCAACATAATATCTGAGATTTGAACCTGGGATCTTGCGCGCGAGTACGCCAACATTCTCACAACTTTGATCCACGAGTCTTTCATCTGTTCTCACATGAGCTTCGAGAGTTTTGTGGCAGTATAATTTACAGCCTTTACATTAATTCTGAGTCAGACCCATTTTGCATGAAATATATGTCTTTAGAGGTT
Organism: Eptatretus atami; assembly: GCA_035128595.1. NCBI lineage: Eukaryota > Metazoa > Chordata > Myxini > Myxiniformes > Myxinidae > Eptatretus > Eptatretus atami. The sequence goes on along the minus strand of CM068963.1, from coordinate 84,265,724 downwards.
ATTAATTTACATGCCAATCTTCAAAAACTTTAGTTATTCTAAATTACTTGGGCAGCTCACCTCATTTAATGCCAATGAACAATTAAATACGTAAAATCATCGGTGTGTCAGATGCAAAAGTTACCAAAGGGTGTTTCATTAAAGTTTTGACACATTCCATCAGGTTCTCAGAATGATTCGCCATAAAATTAGGAAAACTATTTGAATTGTGCCTGTTGCTGTATCGTTAAACATCTCATGAGTTCCAGACTGCTGTGGTCCACACTCAGCTTTGGTGTGTGCGCGTGCGTGCGTGCAGAAAAATCATGTTTACAAGAAGACGTTGCAAGCGCTCATTTACCCGATTTCCTGCACTATTCCACACAAATTTGAGGTGTGGACAGCCACAGCACCAACCTACTGCTATGAGTGCGAAGGGCTACTCTGGGGAATTGCACGGCAAGGAATGAGATGCTCCGAGTGTGGTGTGAAATGCCACGAGAAGTGCCAAGATCTTCTCAATGCTGATTGCCTACAGCGTAAGTCAACCACTCATTATTATTTTTTTTCCACAGATACTTGTCATTACTGTATATATATATATATACATATACACACACATATACTTGCACAAAGATTAGATCTGCCTCTGCAATTGACTCTTTCTGTGTCTCACTCATGTCCTCATCAAGTATCAGTGATTGGTGGCATTCTGTTGGCGAAGGTAAATTATATGTCCAGGGCTGCACTGACTTAATATGATGCAAGCAATATTGCATATAATTTAATCATTCTTTCAAATAGTTATGCTAGTCCCAAAATAGTGAAAGTGTTTTGGGTCTAATAAAACAATATGCAACAATGACCCCATTGTCTCCATCTATGCAGAACATTGAAATAATAACTCGTCCTCTCCATCTACGCAAATCCTGAAAAATTATTATTTTATAACGTTTAAAATTCCCACTCTCATTTACAAACATCTTTCTCTGACCCTGCTTCCTCATCTTCGCTTTTCTGTTTCACTCCTGGGGATGTAAAAAAAAAAATAAATCTGTGCCCCCCTCTCAATCATGTTTATGCAGCGCTGTCTAATTCTTTCATGCCCTAAACCATCCTTCCCTCCACCCCAATCATGAAGTTTGTCTTCACCTTTCTGCCCTTTGAATTCTCAAACCAAATTAGTTTTGTAATGAGTGTGGGATTACAGTGTGAAAACCCTCACATCATCTCCTTCACACCCTGCCCATCCTATCTTCCCTCTTGCCACACCCTCTCCCATCTTCCGCTTTGCTATGCCCCTCCCATCTTCTCTCTTGCTCTGCCCCCTCTCATCTTCCGTCTCAACCCACCCCCTCTCAACTTCCCTCTCTCACCACCCCTCTCGGATTCCCCCTTTTCCACACCCTACATCCCTTTTCCCTCGCCCCCTCTCCACATCCCCCCACCCCCTTTCCAGGTTCCTGCACCCTGACAACAGTGCCTCCTCCCCTGTCCCGAACTTTGTGGTCCTCAAACATCTGTGGTCTCCACTCAAATCTGACAGATCTCTCAATCCAGGCGGCTGCTGATAAACCAGATATTATGTGTTTAATGGAATCCTTCCTCCCGCAGGATGTTCCTGATTTCCCCATGCCTCTCGTTGGCTATTATCTCCTTTCGTTTGACAGGCCTGAACCCTGCGCCGGTGATGGAATTGCATTAAACATCAACAACTCCATCTATCACTGCCCGTGCGCTGCTCTTAACCCTCAAAACCCCCTGGGATACCATTGGCTACGAGTTCCTCTCTGCTCCTACCTCTTGTTTGTGATGTACTGTCTTCCTCACAGTGATTACTCCATTTAAATATTTCTCTCTGCCAACATGGACCAACTTTTAATGACCAACCCAACTCTCTCTTACTCATATTATGTGATGATTTCAATTGTCACCATGGAATTGGCTGGGTGTTGGCACCTTTTCATCAGCCAAGGCACTGCAGCATTCTGTGGCTCCATGTGCCTGACTCAATCTGTGAACTTTCCAACTGGGATTTCTGCCAATGGCAAATCTCCCTTCGAGATTTGGTACTGGGCAACTTTCCTGCTAATCCCTCCTGTTCTTCCACTGCTCTAATTGGTTCATCTGATCTGCTCATTAATTGGAACTGGACATTCTACATTGTCCAAAGTTTTTCCTTAGCACGTCTGGGACTGAAAGCTGCCATCTTACTTCTGGATCGGTCTTCTATATTTGCCACCCCTGATATTAATGCAGCCTAGGAATTCTTCCCTGGAATCCTGCTCCCTCTTATCCACAAATGAATCCCATACCACCTTCAGTTATCATACCAATCCTCTTACCCATAGTATCAACAGTGAGGCAGTTGCCTGAAAACAACTTGCCTTCTCTTCCTTGAAGGTATCGTGGCAGCCTCAAATATGTCTGTCAATCCTGACAAACTTGCACAATCTGCCCTTTTCATGGTCTGCAGACTCTGTCTCTGTATAAAGACTGCCTGGTGAACCCTCCTAACAACTTCCTTAACAAACCTCTTGAAGAAGTTCAGTCACTCAAACGTTGGGGCCTGACCATCAGCCACAATCTTTCTTGGGTAAACCACATATCTAAGTTGGCCTCCAAAACCAACCTCCAACTGTACATTCTACATTGTCCAAAGTCTTTCCTTAGCACATCTGAACTTTTATCTTCTTACAAGGCCTTCATCCACAGTTTGATGGAGTGCTGCTCTTCAATTTGCATTGGCACCCCTGCCTCACACTCTGCTCAACTTGTCGGCATGAAAACCGAGGCCTTCAAAATCATTGGTATCTCCCACGATGAAGCTGAGTCCCTGTGCCTATTACTTTCACATCACAGACAGTTTGGTGATCTCTCTCTCTCTCTCTCTGTCTCTCTGTCTCTCTGTCTCTCTGTCTCTCTGTCTCTCTCTCTCTCTCTCTCTCCTTCTCTCTCTCTCTCTCTCTCTCTCTCTTCTTCAACCACCCTGAAGTAGTACTTGAAGTACCTTGAAGACTTGGTACCAAGTTTGGTGAAGTCTTCTGCTCTTGCACCCGCTGCCCTTTTCATGGTCTGCCCGTGACCCACTTCTGGTGAAACTCCCAAAATTCAGGCTCACTGCTCACTTCCACTCATATGTTTTATCTCACTTGTGGAAGCACTTCTTCAGCCTGATCAATCTCCTTCTTTCCTCCAGTGCTTTGATCAAGACAACCACCATCTCAGGTCATCCCACATCCATACCCCTGACCTTTCTACCTTCATTAACCCTACCAACAACCTCGTTCGATGTTTTCTTGTTACCGGGTGCCTCCTTCCTCCCCCATTCCCTCACTCTCCTCTTCAATTATTTTTATTCCATTTTGGCTTCGTCCCCATTTTTCCCTAACACTTCTGTGATTCAGAATTTACACCTGTATCCAGCTTGTCTCCCCCTCTCCCCAACCACCTTTGTCCTCCTCCCTCTCTTTGTTCTCATTCGTCCCCTATCTCCTTTATTCCTCTAGTTGTGCTATATTCCTCTACCCTGTGATTGGTGTGCCCTCCCTATTTACACTGTTCTTTTTGTTATGTCATATCCACGTTTGTTCTATTTTCCATGTGTTCTCGCTCACACATGAGCCTCCACTCTGTGTACAAACAGTGTATTTTTTGCCAATGAGTGCATTGTCCAGCTTAATTGCCCACACAATTATTGCCTTACTTTGCACGGATACCTTCTCTAAAAAAGGAAATTACTGTAGTTATACTTTTACAATGAAACTTCCCAGTATTGTCACCATCAAATCACCAGAAAATTCCTCTACAAATTTAAGTTCATAAGTCGGACAACAAAAATGTCATCGAAAGACGGTTGTTTCACCTTTTCTGACTCATCAGGTTGGAACGGGTTTTAGGTTGACTCCTTTGGCCTCTATGTTCACCCATCCAGATATAGTATGATTCTCTGCTTTCAGGTGGTGTTGGACAGAGTAATTTGCCTCCTGCAGGTGTTTTGTTAAGCTCAGTCTAAACGAGGAGCAGGATGGCCATCTTGAAGCCTTTATTGCATTATTTGAAGCATGCTTACGATCGTCTTTAATCGTGACAATGGCAGCTTTACGTTGGTGCCTATGGTGTTCCTTCGTTGGCAATGTGCTACAATGATAAACACACAAGCAGCACATTGTAGTTTTTCAGCCAATGATTGCAGGTGTTGTTTGACAACTTTTAGTGGATTTTGAAGGTGTGACATTTGGCATATCACACCATAATTACAACATATCTCTGTAACTATGCAATTTGGTGGCTTTTCTTGAGTGGGGTTTCTCGACTGCACTACAGTTGAGTGACTGTTGACAAAAAGCGACAATAAAACAATTTCTGGAGGTCATATCCGCAATCAAATTCAATGTAGTTGATGAAAATGGTTGTATAAAGTCAAGATATCTGTGAGAAAAACATTGAAGGGTTTCTTAGCTGGAGGTGATAAAAGTCCAAGAATCTGGTATCGATTTTTTTCTGCCCAAGATTTAATCTCCAATAGTGGGCAGTGCCTGATATTTTTGGTTGAAAAGCTCCCCTGGTGATAACTTTGAGAAGTGTATTGGCCAACTCAGGCTGTATCCTGAGTCCAACTCCATTAGCAACTCCAAGTAACTCACTACCAACCTCCAGCTGCTGAAGGTGCATATGTATCAAGTTATCCTTCTTGCTCTCAGTCTATAAACACAATTACTGAGAGTAACAGGTAAATTTATTGTAATCGTTTTTGCAGTCGCTTTTGTTTGAGGAAAGGTAGTCTATATGACATAAGACAATTGCATGCATAAACTTAGCTGGATAACATGCTTATGAACATAATTATAATCCAAGCTGCCCTTGCTAACATGATTTGGTAACCTTTGATGTTGCATATGCCTGGTGTTGGCATAATGGTTAGGGTAGTGGGTTTTGGGATCCTAGGATCCTGAGTTCAAATCCCCATTGGCTGTTGAATTAATACCAGGTGGGGTTGACTCTGGCTGTCATCCTTCGGAGGTCGGCAAAATGAGTGCCAGCTTGCTGGTATCCTGTGTCGGAGTGGCGACCCGTCCAGGATTGTACCCATTAGCCAAGGAGACTGCTTAGGCAGCACCAATGCTCTGCACAGAGGTTGGTCCCAATGGATGGTGGGCTTGGGATCTGAGGGTCCTGAGTTGAAATCCTACCTGGCCATTGAACTAATACCAGGTGGGGTTGATTCAGCCTGTCATCCTTCTGAGATTGCCAAAATGAGTGCCAGCTTGCTGGTATCCTGTGTTGGAGTGGTGACCTGTCCAGGATTGTACCCAATGGCCCAGGATACTGCTTTGACAGCACCAACACTCTGTACAGAGTATGGTCCTGATGGATGGATGTTGTGTCATATATTTATTGGAATATTTTTGTTAAACATCATTATGTGATTTGTTTTTGTTTAACGTGAATATTTACTTCGGATGACGCTTTCGTCAAGTTGAGACGACGAAGATGGATAAAGACCGTAGCTAATGGATACCCCCATTAGTTGAAAAATCCAAACGAAAGCCGAATCGTTTATAAATTGTCCAATAAATTCTCTGTGTTTCGAAGAAAGTGGACATTATTTCTAAGAGCATCCAATATCTCAAGATTAGGCTTGGCCATGCCATTATTATCTAGATCATAGCGTTAAATCAGCGACGATCAGTGTGGAAATGGCTCACATGATTCCTGTCACTCGAGAAATTATACTCTCTTCTTCCTGATCATGTATGATGAAGTGAGTACTTTCAAAGCAGATATTTGCATTTTCAGATATATTTATGAAATATGGTGCTTTTAAAATAAGTCATGGTTCTGGTGACATGACCAAGTTCTGGAGCCATGACTAAGTTTGCCAATTAACCTGGACTCGCTAAAAATTTTGGATTCATTGTTGAATCATCACTTAGCACGTGCAGAATTTCAGGCAATGATAATTGTAGTCATGTAGCATATGCCATGGCAATGTGTTCTCCACGTTGTAGTTAAAAATATATTTTTTAATATTGTTGCGTCAAAAAAAAATTGTTCAGAAACTTTTTTGAAGATATAGGCCAGACTGAAAGTATTCAAAACAACAGTGGTGAACCATACATCTGGCACATTCAACATAATTTGTTGCTTCCTGTAGGGATGTTGTTGTTCGTCTTTCGGCTGCTCCCGTTAAGGGTCACCACAGTGGATCATCCGTTATGATCCGCATAGGTTTTACGCCGGATGCCCTTCCTGACGCAACCCTGGTCACCTCCTACGACACAGAAGATAGGATTGGGTTTCGCCATGACTCCGGGCTGCCCTACACCCTCTCATAACGTGGCCCAGCGCAGAGCGCCCGTCCTCAAGCGATCCTCCAACCCAAGCCTCCGAGTAGCCGGATTACAGGCGCACGCCACTACGCCCGTCCCTGTAGGGATGGATATATATATATATATATATATATAATAGTATATAAAATAATCCTTCGCCTCATCCATTACCGAAGAGATGGGAGAGGGCATTGGAGGTGTATGTGTGTGAGTCCGCACGCACATCAACTTGAATATAGCACTCCTGGGCCGCCTATTTTTAGTGTGCTCCAATTCGCCTAAAGCACAGTTTGACAAAATTACCTATTGTAACCATAACCTTTTTACATATAATTGAACGATACATTGATTTAGTACTTCAATGTGGATTATCACAAAGTTATCCTCACCCACTCCTGAGTGTGTTTGCTCATACCCATCCTTGGTTTGAAGCATGTGGTAAGGCATATAGGCTTCATTAACACACACAACCTGTCGTAGACACAGTTCAACAAAGTTGTCCAATTGAACCATGACGTGTTTATGTCTCATTTAACCGTTTGTTGATTTGTATACATTGGATGTGCATTACGCCCAATTTAGAGATGACCTACTGGAATATATATCACACATTTAATGGTGCTTTAAACTTATGTGATACGTGCAGCTTTGTGCAGCAATGAAATGTCGTCATAAAGTTTGCATTCGAAATAAGGTTCTGGATTATAAAAAAAAGGCATTTTTCATCTAAACAGAATTTTTAACCTGCAAAATGTCAAAAAGGGGTCATCTCGACAAAAAAAAAAAAAACTTTGAAAAATATTGTTCTCAGGAATTGTCCATCCATCCCCCCTGAGTCTCACACTTTCCCAAACCATCGATGTCAAGTCAGTCAGTGAGTCTAAACCGTTTTTCAGATATAATGTAATCCCTATACCCTGGTGTAGCTCTTCATTGTTAAATGTTCTGTCTTGTTATAAACGTGTTTTGTCATTGTTCTGGTGTCTACCTCACTGTAGTTGTTTGTCTATATAACGAGAAATGTCAAAACCAATCTGACATATTGGTCACTCAATACCATGGAGATTTATTCTCATGACTGATGTTGCCCCGTCAACCAAGGTGATTTTTCTTCCATGGCTTCTGCTTCCTGCTGTCAACAGCATTTATTTTCCTGGGGCTTTCAGTTTGCTTGAATCTCAGTGAACACCCGTGGTCTGATTTTGTCAATTTCACATGCGCATTACTTTCGTACACCATTCATTCGAGCTATACCAACTGGCTCATTCTTTTCCTGCACCAAGCATTAATAATGGCAAGATGATTATATGATCATGCTTGGTGTTATGACAAACATGAATTGTGATACATGCCTACCACCACAATGTAATCGGCAACACTGCACATATGAGTAACTGCTTCAACTCACAGAGCGTGCTCAGCTTTATGTTTTGTTAGTAACACACCACTTGGTTGTCCTGCCCATTTATTACTAGCTCTTGTCCTCTACCCACTTTGATTTATAATTTTTTTTCCGTCTGCAATTTTAGAATTCTTGTTGAAAAGTACATTAAAATAACTGAATTGAATTCATCAACTGAACCTGTTAAAACTTTCACGTTTATTATTTTGTTAGACATATACTTTTTACGCCAATTAACCTCCATCTAATATTGGACTTTTCCAAATGCTGCCTTATGATATGTGTGCTGGCTTTCCTGTTAAGAATCTATTTAATTATTTTCCACTGATAATTTTAATCTATTAAATCATTAATTGCTGACTATTTACAACTAGAAGGGCACTCGGTCGAGCGCATACTTCCGTCATGTAATTCCTGATCCACGAGAACATATCAGGCCCATTACATTTTTGCATAAAAATTAAAAAAAAACTATCGTATCCAGATCTGGATTCAGATCTTCACCGAAATTGAATCAATTCATCCTTGTCACACACACAACTTGTACACCAAGTTTCGTCAGAATCCGCCCACAACCTTTTTGAGATATCTTGCTATATATCGGTTTAGCCGATCTCTCAATGGTGAAGAATCACTTTTAAAAATAAATAATTCTCATATCCAGATCCGGATTTGGATTTTCACCAAAATCGAATCATTTCGTCCTTCCGATCCACCCAACATGTCCACCAAGTTTCGTCCGAATCTGTACACAACTTTTTGAAATATCCTGCTATATAGCGTTTTTAGCCTGATCTCTCAATGGTGAAGAATCACTTTGAAAATTCGAGTCGTCGGATCCAGATCCAGATCTTCACCAAAATCTAATCAGTTTGTTCTTGTCACACACCAAACCTGTCCACAAAATTTCATTCGGATCCGTCCACAACTTTTTGGGATATTGTGTTACATGTCAGTTTAGCCCGATCTCTCAATGGTGAAGAATCACTTAAAAAAAATTATCAGATCCAGATTCGGATTCGAATCTTCATCAAAATTAAATCACATCATCTCTTTCACACACCCAACCTCTCCACCAAGTTGCATCCAAATCCATCCACAACTTTTTGAGATATCCTGCACCCAAACGGACAAATAGACAAACAAGAAAGATGTCATGCATAGCACAATACTTGCAAATTCCATAAAACAAATTTGACCTCAAAAATAATTTGTGGTTGAATTCATTGATAAAATATGCAACTACTCTTCAAATCTCAAGTCATTTGGATGAAAATTGACAATTTTAGAAACTCGGCCTATGTTGACCTTTTGGGCAATGTTGATCTCAAAAATAATTGACTGGTTGAATTCAGTGACATGAAATATAAATCCTCTTCAAATTTCAATTGAATCGGATGAAAATTTAGGATTTTAGAAATCTCACCAAAGCTGTTGACCTTTGGCCTATGTTGACCTTTTCACCGATGTTGACCTCAAAAATAATTGGTGGTTGAATTCAGTGACCTGAAATAGAAATCCTCTTCAAATTTGAAGTCAATCGGTTGAAAATTGAGGATTTTAGAAATTCCACCCAAGTTGTTGACCTTTGGCCTATGTTGACCTTTTGGCCGATGCTGACCTCAAAAATAATAATTGCTGGTTGAATTCAATAAGCCGGTATGAAAGTCCTGTTCAACTTTCAAGTCAATTGGATGAAAAATGACCATTATAGAAATTCGACCTCAAGATGACCTTTGACCTTTGACCTCAAAATCAACACGCTTCTCAGTTAAGACTACCTCTACAACTTGGTAAAGTTTCATGACGATCAGTTTGGAATTGGAACCTGTAGGCGATTGACAGGCGAACAAACAAACAGACAAGCCGGTAGGCGGCGATGGGTCGCCGAGCATGGAAACTATAAGATATAGAGCAAAATGGATGTCAAAGAGCGGATAGGGAATCACCTTAAGATTATGCATATCAAATCTCATCCAGTTCCATCTACTGATAACTACTCGGTATCCATTTGAATGAAAAGTACCGAAAATGCGGTTTGAAATCGGAAATCCCAAAGTTCGAGGGGGTGCTGTGGGTGAACAAAGATCTAAATCGAAAATCCGGCTCGTTCGTTTGTGCACAATGTATTCCAGACGATTAGTGTGAATTTTTATAACCATCCGACCATAACCCGAGGAGGAGTAGCATTCGGCGCGAAGGCACCTCCAGCTCTCGCATATTATTGATTTTTGCACTAATTGACCTTTGACCCTGACCTAAGCGAAATCGGTCAATATGTCCTGAGGCAAAGTTGTAGTACTCATTGAGTCATGAACCTGCAAAGTTTCATTCGTATCGATGCACTCACCTGTCGCTAGGGGCCTTCAATTTTCGCCAATTTTCGCGCATACCCTAATTGTAGGGGTGCTGCGGGTAAAGTATTCCATATATCACAAAAAAAACGGAATATATTTGATAGAGCATCACATGTAGATCATTCGTGCCAAATTTCATAACCCTACGTGGGATAATGGCTTTCGTAATTGATTTCGCGTGAACGGTACCATTTTGAAGGTTTTCGGTTGTTGCTAGGGAACCAAAGAGTCCCTAGCAACCATCACAATTTCCAAAGCACTAGGTCATAAGATGTACCTACCACCCGAGTTTGGTCAAAATCCGCCACGTTACTACCAATTATGCTGATGACAAACGAACAAACATCCAAACAAACAGACAGAATTACTGACAATAAGGGTCACCTCTTTCGGCGACCCAACACCTATTTCGGCGACCCAACAGACAGAACAACAAAATAGACTGACCAATATACTTGAAAAATGTTCGCTTTTGCAAGTACCAAACAAACAAGCAGTCATAGACTGGTACTTACGAAATCGTCAACTTGACCTCTGACCTTGGTCCTAAAAAAGCTGTCTCTAGAGAAGGTAGCGACGCAAACCAGAAGTTTCTACGATGATTCTGTACCAAACCATCAAAAATCGAATATTTGACCTCACCGTGACCTTGACCTTTGACTGATTTTGACCAAAATCGAATCAAACTAGCCATCACCCTCCTGAATCACGTGGTGTAATTGACATTGGTAGCTTCTTCCGTTCTCGAGTTATAACTTTTTTTTTGATGTTTACCTCACTGTGACCTGACCTTTGACCGATTTTGACCAAAATCTAATCAGCACTAGCCATCACCCTCCTGAATCACGTGGTGTAATTTGACATTGGTAGTTCTTCCGTTCTCGAGTTATTATGCCTACAAACAAACACACAAACACACAAACAGAGGACGGAAGTCATCAATATACTTAGGAAATCTTTAGATTTCGTAAGTAATAAACACACAGGGGGTGAAAACACCTTTTTGGTCGAGGAGGTAATAACACTGATGTTCAAGTGTTGGATGAATGTTGGATGAGCACATCCACCTCATGTTTGTCTTCGACTGTAAAATGCATCACTTGTTTAAAAAAAGATTTTTTACTTCTTAATTTACTTTTACTTTTCATGGGAAGGGGGCATAATGTAACAATGGATGTTCATTGTTTAGTGTTTATAAAATCCACGATGTAAGAAGTACATGTTGTGACTCAAGACAAACCTTAGTTGTGCGAAACTGGAGAGGAAAATCTTTCAATGTTTTCTTCTTTTTTTGCTTTGGAGATGTAGGCTCGTAAAAGTGTTTTCACCGAGATTACTTGAAGGACAAGGAAGCGCTCATTAAGCAAAAAAAAAAAAAAAAAAGATGTGATAATGAAACTTGTACACTTACTTGGGCCTTCTTTATCGACTTTTAAGATTAGAATTCTTGCATACAACTTCATTGCACGAGTATGCTATACAGCCAATCGAGCCTGTGCCATGGTTGCCATCCTAGGTTGTTTGTCCATGCACTATCCTTTTAAAATGTTTAGCATCAAGCAAGGACGCAGCACATACAATTTTTAACATCTTTGGTGTAGCTCAGTCAAGGTGTAGAGCTGCCGACGTCCCAGACTCGGAAGCGGACGCTCTCATCATTACACCACTAGTTATGGTTGAATCATCGGTGTTTATGTCCGACTTTCACCAGAGCTCAATTTTTACACTCATGCAATGAAGAAATTCTGATTTATAGACTCGGATAACACTTTCAAATGCATTCATGAACTCAAAATCAAAACATCCGTCTTGCAGAAAAATAATGACGCCTGTCAGTCTCTCAATGCAGACAGATGATTGTCTCTCTGTTTTCTTCTCCTTTCCTTTGATCCTGTTAGGCGTTTGTAAGTGATGTTCAAGCTTACATCTCACTTTTGACTCCGACACTCCTCTTTTCTCCTGCCTGTGGAATCATATTCCTGAGACGGTTCACTTCCAAACCCCTTGTCACATCATGTTCATACAGCGCTACAATTATTTATTATTTTAATAAATCCCCCCTCCCCATTCTGGTCACAATATCTATTTCTCTTTGGTGAAACAGGCTCCATGTAAAAAAACAGACTGCAGCAAGTGTCAGTTCATGATCCTTAACCCCTTCATGACTGCATCCACCATTTCATAAAGTTCCCCATACACGTCCTCTGTCCAACTGCCTGCCTTGGGCTACATCATTCCGTCTCTTGCGCGCAGCCCCATCCACAACTTCTATTGCTCTCCTCTCTCTAATATGAACAAATAATACATGAGGTCTTTATTCTGACAACACTGTCCTCCCCATCTAGTTTACTAGCTGCTACTGCATGATGGACATTCTGTGTTTCTTCGAAACGTTCATTTCACAGGATGTCTCTGATTCCTTTGTGTCGGCCCCTGGCTATTTTCTATTCCATTTTGACATTTTTATGACTGAGGGTCAGAAGGAATCTGTAAAATTTCCAACCTATATTTCTGCAGCTGTTACATCCTCCCCCCCCACCCTGGACTAGTTATGCTCTACATTCCATTCATCCTCTCCTGCTCCTCTGTCCCTCTTGGCTCTGCTGACCACTTTCTTGTCAAAGCCTACATCTATATGGTTATATCGTTGCAGAGCAACCTCAATCCCGCAGAAATGGCTGTTCGCATCAGTGAACTGGAAGGGACCTGCAGTCTTTCTTCTCTCATTAAGGAATGGGCTACGACCTCCACACCATCTAACATTGATTCTACCTGGGAATACATCCAAAGAATACTCTATCTCACTCCAGTTTATGCCATCCTCACTGCAGCTATCCCTTCAGTCCTCATGGTCCCTAGTACACTCAATCCTGTGATGAGGTGGTTGAAGTCGAGCAGGTTTCTTTATCAACACAGAAGGCTAGATCGACTAAGAGCAACTTTTGGTCACTAATTAATATGCACAAGAAATGTGTGTCAACCTATAGGCAATCAGAAACCACAATTTATCCTTACCTCAAGACTGAGCTTTAGTCATTTTCCTCGTAGTTCTGGGGATGCCTTGTGTATCCTCGTCCTCCTTCCCCTCACTCAAATCAAATGGCTTCACCTCAAACTCTGCTTGATACAAGGCAAACTGTCTCAACTCAGTCAGTGTTTGTCACCAAATCTCAAGTATCCAACCAACTCCACTTTGTCTTCATTTTACGACCTCGTAACCACTAAGCTTCTCGACTCCATGTCTAAAACTCAAGGAGGTCGAAAAAGTTCTGTCCATCCGCAACTCTTTGTCGGAACTGCAGGGACCAGATAGCATTACTGCCCATGACCTCAAATTCTACTCTGCTGGTTTTGCTTCTCTTTTGTCTGCTTCCTTTAACCTTTCTTTTGAAAAAAAACCAAAAAAAAACCTCTCCTTTATCCATCTTCCTTTTCCTGAAAATCTGCCAACATCACTCCCTCTCACAAGAATGGTGGAAAAACAGATCAGTAAGCCGACTTGCAATTACAAGCATCATTGCTGCCAGCCACAAGTGTTTCCTTATTTCAAAACAACGTGATTTCAAACCATCAATTTGGATTCTGTCCCAGTGACTCAACTCTGGACATTCTGTTGCTTCTCCCTCAGCAATGGCCAGAAAACCTAAATTTCAAACAAGAGGTCAGGACCATCTCCATGGACATATATCAGGCATTCAATGCAGTGTAGCATCTTACTCCGCTTGTTCAGCTCACTGCCTGTGGAATACAAGACCATCCTCCTCCTCTTATGGAGACACTGTATTGTGATTGATGGAATTCTGTCTTCTCCTCTCCCAGAGGAGACTGGAGTGCCCAATCTTTTTCCTTATCTACACAAATGACCACTCTCATGCATTGCACAATAGCTTTGCAAAAACTTCCTTTTTAGATTATTTTTTCCAAAATAAGCTCATAGAGTGGGACCCGGTGTCTGGCCATCTGTCCGTCCATTCGTATGTATGTATGTCTGTTAACATTTGACTAAAACATCTTCCCCACAACTACCTGAGTGATACAGACCAAATTTGGTACGGTCTCATGTGGGTGCGCTCCCTATCCGGATGTGCCCCCTATAAAGGAGGTAAAAGGGGGGTTTTGCCACAAATATTGGTATTTTATTCAAAAATATTCTCAGAAACCGACAGCCGGATCCAGACCAAACAAGCGAAACAGCATCGTGACCATGCCCTCACCTTAAGTTGCGCTCCCCGTAGCCATATCTCCACTGGAAAGGGGGCCACAGCCTCCCTCCCCTAATCCCTCATATTCACTAAAACATATTTTCCTCATAAACTACATGACCGATATTGACCAAATTTGGTATGACAGATCGGAACAGTATGGTCTAATGGGGTTGTGCTCCCCATCCAGATCTGCCCCCCTACAAGAGGCTGAAAAAGAGGGTTTTGCCTCAAATTCAGGTAATTTGTTTTAAAATCTTCTCAGAAACTTACAGCCAGATGCAGACCAAACTCTTTGTAAAACATAAGGACGACGTCGTTAACTTAAGTTCTGCTCCCTATTACCGTACTACTTCAGGAAGGGGGGCCGTGGCTCCTTCCCCCAAATCCCTCATTTTTCACCCCGCCTATTGGGGAAATGACCATCAGTCCCCCATGGGGATATTTTTTCAGATCTCGCCACATTGGGTAATACAATACCCGATCCCACTGTCAGGCAGATGTCAGCTGTGTAGCGTAGCTCTCTGCTGATCTGGAATTGATTTGATGTTGTTCTAACAAATAGTACATGTCTTTCAATCCTGGCCAATCTCAAACCCACTCTGTCACTCTGTAAGTATTGTCGAATGAACACATCTATTTCCATGGGAGTCACTGGAACAGGTACAGTCTCTTCAACTTCTTGGCCTCATCACCTACTACGACCTCTCCTGAGCTGACCGTATTGCAAAAATCTCCAAAGTCAGCCACAGAATGGGCATCCTCTGTTGTGCCAAGTCATTCCTTCCTTGTTAAATGAGAACTATTCACAGCCGACAAGATAGCCCAACTCACATCGTCAAGATAGCTTTGTCCATAGCCCAATGAAGTATTTGTTCTCCACTTTAAAATTGTATGCCAACATCTCATCTGTCTCTTGTGGAATTTGTGCAGTCCCAAAACGCTGAACATTATTGGCATCTTCCACAATGAGGCTAAAACGTAAGGCTTCTTCCTCTCATGTTACTGACACTTTGGTAGCCTCTGTTTTTTTTACAGCCTTCATTTGATGAAGCTTCCTTTACTCTCTCAACTCTCTGAACCTTGCTAGCTCCTGCAGGATGCACGTGTCCTTCAAGTGACCCCCACCTGGTGAACCTCCGTAAATCCAGGGTTAGCACACACCTCCACTCTTTTGTCATGCTTGTGTAACCACGTTCCTGAGGTTGTTCAATCCCACTCTTCCTGTTTCGGTTATTACAGGACTGCTGAGATACAGGATCCTGAACTCTTTGGTAATGCTTTGAGAGGCTGATCTGTCAACAGGTGTAAAATGTCGAAATGTTTGAACTTCCATGAACATGCATTGGGTCGGTCCGTGCAGCCATTTTCGGTCGCATTCCTGAGGCTATCAGAGTAGCATTGTTATGACAATGTGTTCGCAAGAGTTTGTGGGACCTCATTGGGTCTCTTGGACTGCCTTGTGAATTTGTTTGGGTAACTTTGACTGATTTCTTCTTCCTCTCGTCCTCCTTCTTCTTCCTTTGGCTTGTGTACTACTTTTTGATGTTTTATGTATTTTCATCACGATGAATATGGTTGTACAATCTAAAAATAACAGATCTCTCTACCTGGAGGTGCTATTCCACCATTCTGTGCGCAGCAAGACTCAAATCCTTTGAATATTTGTTTCTCCAAAGTCATCGGCTTTCGCTCCAACTTTTCTCTTGTGCAATCTTTTGTTCAGCTTAACTCACCAGACCTGCTGGCTCGATCTGAGTGTTGGTTGGACAGTGGCATCTCCTCCGTTTCTTTCAAGTTATCTGATCACATTTTTCACCGACTTGATCACCGTCCTTTTCTCATGGTCTTGGTATCTATGTTAAGGACTCTCTACCTTTAACTCGTGAAAATTCTTTTGAAAGTGGCGCTCACGAGTTCATGTGTTTCCGCCTTGCTCTCCTGCATTCAACAACATATCTCTTCTTTCTGTATCACTCGCCTTCCTTTCCCTCTTGTGCCTTGCTCGATGCAATCTCAGAGAGCATTGGCAGGGCTATTTTACTCCACCCTTCTGCACACGTCATGGTATTTGGTGACTTCAACATTCATCACAAGGAATGGCTGGGCACTCTTGTAATACTGATACTGCTGGTATCAATACCTATAATTTCTCAATCACTTAAAATCTCACCCAAATTGTTTCCTCTCCCACTCATATTCCTGACCATGCCTCTGATGGAAGATACTTGCTTGATCTCTTTTTGTGTTCGAACCCTGGTGACTGTGTTGCCGATGGCCTGCTTCCAATTGGTAACTCGGATCACTCCACTGTTTCTGTTTGTGTGTCTTCCTCCTCATTCTCAACTCCATTGCATTCTTTTCACCACACTGTGTTTTAGTTTGGGAAAGTTGATTGGGATGAATTTTGTTCATTTCTAGCTGGTGTGCCAAGGACCTCAGCTTTTAGTCTTTGTACTGATATGGCTGCGGAGGAAATATCCCAATGTATATGTTCTGTTATGGACATATATATTCCCTCACATATCTCTCAAGTGATGGTTCATTCCCATCCATGGTTCACTTTGGCTTGTGCATCAGCATTTGCTCATCACAACCACTATTTCAAGAAGTACCATGTACAAGGGCCTCTGGAATCCAAATGTCTGTTCCGCCAAGCAAGTACACTCTGTAAAATAGTTCTTGAGGATGCTAATCAGCAATATCCAGCTTCTGGAACTGATTTCATTGTGACTCAACAGCAATGGGACTCCTCATGGGGAATAACATCTTGGATGCTGCTGTCCTGTATGTGCCTGTTTGTGGTGAGGATGTTGAGGTCGTGGAGAGATTCACTTACCTTGGCAGTGATATTCATGTCTCTGCTGGCTGTGAGTCAGAGGTCAATAGACGTCTGGGTCGGGCCTGGGGAGTCATGGATTCACTGGATCATGGGGTGTGGCACTGCCGGTACCTGTGCGGAAGGACGAAAGTCCGAGTCTTCAGGTCCTTGGTGCTTCCAGTCTTGCTGTATGGATGTGAGACTTTGACTCTGACCAGGGATCTGAGATAGAGACTTAATTCCTTTGGTACCAGGTCTCTTCGGAGAATCCTTGGCTATCGCTGGTCGGACTTCGTGTCCAACGAGCGGTTGCTGAGAGAGACTCAAATGAGATTTGTTACCTGCATATTCCGTGCGCATCAGCTGCCGCTGAATGGACATGTGGTTCGTTTTCCTGACGCTGATCCTGCTCACCAGATTCTCTCAGCGAGGGAGTCTCGTGAGTGGAGGAGGCCAACGGGCCGACCACGTGCCTCGTAGTTGCAGCAGGTTGATCGGCATCTCAAGGAGATGGGGATGAGCCAGGCATCTGCCTGGGGGATGGCCAGACGGAGGCTCCTAAAGTACCAGTGGAAAGTGGACGCAGTGACGCGCTGCTCTGGCGCATGCTCCCATACCTGACCTGATACCAACAGCATGGCTCTCAGGACTTTTGGCGGATTACCAACAGTGTACTCAACCACAATAAATCCTCCATTCCTCCTCTTCTTCATGGACCTGAGGTTGTACTTTACCTCCGGATAAGGCTAACCTCTTTTCAAATCGCTTTGTTTCTAATTCTATCCTCAATGATGATCTTCCTGATTTTCCATCTCATACAGGCGCTGATATTCCTGTTCCATTTACCACTCGTAAGAAGATTGCCAAAATTATTCGTACTCGAGATGCCTCAAAAGTGACTTTTCTTGATGGAATCCTTGTTATTGTCTTGAAGATGTGTTGTCCTGAACTGTCATTACCTCGCCGAAGGAGAGGGTATTGCATTTGGGTCTGTTTGTTTGTCTGTCTGTTTGGTTGTCTGCACAGAACTTTCGTGTTTTTCTCCGCAAACACTTTTCGGATTGAGACAAAATTTTCAACATAGGTGCGACTACTCATGTGGGATGTTCTAATCATAAACATGATGTCATATGTTACGTGGTTTGGCAACCATTTTGGTAAAACAGAAAAACTTTGCACTTCTGGATCTCTAAAACCGCACCAAGGAAAAAATTGAAACTTGGCACACAGCGAGTACTCCGCATGGGGAATAAATGTGATTTTTTTGATGACGACATAGGTGACTTAGTTATGTCATCATAATTGCATGTGTTAAACGCCACATCTGATCAGCATGAAAATTTTTGAGGGTCATAAAGAGATAAAATGGTCCACAGAAAATACAGTTGACGACGTCATCAGGTCACGTGATTCGGCAGCCATATATATATATATATATTTTTTTTTTCTTTTCAAAAATCTTCCATGAAACGGCTGAACAGATCGAGTCGAAAACTTTACACATGCCTATCAATGAGAAACAAAAGGTTCACACATATGATGTCATAGGTCACATGGTTTGGCAGCCATATTGGATTTACCCTAAAACCTATTTAAAATCTTCTCCAGAACGGCTGGACAAATCGAGGGGAAACTTCACACAAATGTTACCCAAGCCATGGGTGTACAATTTTTTTTTAGGAATAATTGATGTCACTTGGTTTGGCAACTATATTGGATTGAATAAAAATATGAAGTGTTTTCTCTGGTACTGCTTAATCAATCGACGTAAAACTTCACATTTATGATCTAGTAGTGATGGGGAATACATGTTTTAAATTTCAACTTGATTGCACACATGGTCTGGCAGCTAGAATTTTTAATTTTTTTAATGTATGTTCTTTAAAAAAAAAAACATTTCAAAAAGGCTCACTTGGCTGTGCTGGCTGGGTTTAGTGGGGGGGGGGGGAGTGGACACCTGTAGGATTTTCATGATGAGAGTGCCACCTATTTTAATTCATTATCTCGGTACCAAAGTACATGAAATGCATGTTGCCATTTTGGAAGTGTGGCAGAGGCAGCCATCTTGGATTTCAAAATGGCCGATGTTTTGCCACTATTTTTCGCCTGGTTAGTTTCAATGAAAGTATTTTACCTCAATTTTGAAAGCAAAATGATAGGTTTCATTGTTGTTAACACTTCAAAATCAATGTAAGTAATATTTTGTTCAAATTACATACGATATCACCCATCCTGAAATTCAAAATGGCCACCAAAAAGTTACAAATTGCATTAAAATTTAAGGGCCATGGTCCGATAAACAGCTTAATCCTAACATTGACCCCAGATTTAACCGACGTGGTATAATTTTGATATGAGAAGAAAGCTGCTATTCTTCTCATTGACCCTGTGAAATTGTAGGGCTGCAAGATGTTTAGTTTGGATTTTGTACGCCAAAACTTGCTTACTATTGGTCAACCAATTAGTTGAACCACAGCATTCTATGGGGCTTGCAAATGCACATTTTTAGCTCTCTTGTCAAAATGATTGAAATACCAGCATGAAACTTCACAGGTGGGGTAGGGGCAAAGCCATTCAATCAATGTGAAAATTGCATGTGATGAAATCGGACCATCCCCTTTAAATATTGTGGTAACAAGTGTTATCTAAAAACGACACCTCACGGTATTTTTCTCAAACTTTTTTTTGCACAGTTAGACACTCACCTAAGCAACTGGTACTCAGATACACACCTTAGCTCGTATATAAACGAAAAAAAAAGCTTTATCAGTTCGGACTTTAAACAAAGGGTAGGTTTTTGTAGATTTACCATCACAAAAGAAACACACGTCACTGTTGTATGGTTTTGACTTGATCTTGTGAAAGCACTAGCACTGGTGGTTGGATTGGAAGGATCCAAAGGAGTGTGGGAACTTCCCGATTTGGGATTTGCTTTATGAAACACGTGTTGCTCAAAACGTTCCTTGGCTCTTTTGCATTTGTCACGGTGACATGTGTTCTGATAACAACTTCTATGCCAAGATGCGGCAACTGCTTTAAGGCTGTCTGCTGTTGAATCGCGAAGCCGTCGATCTATTTCTGGATATTCACCATCACCATACCCTGCGCGTTCTCTGATGAAGTCGATAAATTTTGTGGGAAGTTGGTCTCTTAACAAGTTCTTCATCAGTCTTTTGCTGACAGATAATGCAGAGACAAAAATTTGTTTCCTGCCTTGACGTCTTTGACTAGGTGGTCCAAAAGCATCCATTTTCCATTAGCAACACAGTAACTGTTGGGATTACTCCAAGGTGGGTCGGCTCACTAGAAAATTAAGAAAAAGACAAAACTGCATTAATTAGATTCTTTTTACAGCCTTTCTTTTAACTTTTTGTAAACCTTTTTGACAATTAAGCACAATTAAATACAAGTACTGCAACTTACTCTACTAACAATAAGTCGTGGTCACTTTGCATAACATTATTTACAGTATAAATTCTGTCCAATACCATGTGCATGTCGTACACTTCGCACCGGGTGGTTCAAAGCATCCACACATAATCTAAAGGTTTGCTCCAAGGTGGGTCAGTTCACTAGAAAAAAAATAACATAAATCCATAATATGTGTACTGGTGTAGTGTTTATGTGTCCATGTGGTTATTGGGTCAGTGATTGGAAGTATTTCTACATGTTAGCAACTTGTTTTAATAGAGATTATTTTAATTTAAAAGTTATCCAGAGTATCCATACGGCTTTCCGTAATTACAATTCGTTAGCATTGTTGACACCTTGTTGGCGTTGTTGCGTGTTTTATAAATACAATGTTTAGAATACTATGATATGTCGAAGATAGGATGTTATGATTATGTAGTATATCTTAAATTGTTTATATAGATAATTATTATTGACGACTATTTATATATTTTATTGTTACAACTTTCCAATGGTTATAATGGATGATATAGGCCTATGGGTGATAGCTTTCCACATTAATTCATTAGCTTCTTATAAAAGCCTTTTTCAAACTTTTTGCTGATATATTTTCAAGCTTTCTGGACATGTAAGCACAATTAAAAACAAGTACTGTAACTTAAACTTACCTTAGTAACAATATATGCTTTGATCACTTTGCATGACAATACAGCAGAAACTTCTGTCCAATGCAGTGCTTATGGATGTAGTAGAGGCAGCAGGTAACCAGATGCTGCCCTCTATAGCTAATTATTTGTTACGGATACTCAAAAGGGCCAATTTATTAACCTCCGCCATCGAAGATCGGAGGTTACTGTTTTCACCCCTTTCTGTTTGTTTGTTGTTTGTTTGTGAACAGTATTACGGAAAAACTCCTCGACGGATTTCGATGAAACTTGGTGGGGGATTAGGTATTGGTCCAAGGATCAGCCATTAGATTTTGGACTTGGTCCAAAATCCAATATGGCGCTATGCGGCCATTTTGAAAAAATATTTGAAATTTTTTTTTTTTGCATTTCTACATGTTTTAAGTGATTTCCACCCCCTCCCCCCCCCCCCCCAAAAAAAATTGTTAGAGAAAAATATATTTTTGCAACTTTTTTTTCAACAAAATTTCGATTTTTTTTTTGCATTTCTACATGTTATAAGTGATTTCCAACAAAAAACATGCCAAATTATAATTGCGGCTGATTTTGGAACTTCAGGTGGATATACCCACGTAAAATCAATTTCTTCTCAAGGAATCTAGTTATGACGAATGAATTGAGTATGTAAAAGTTAAAAGTAAAAGGGAAGTTGCAAACTATAACTCTGTGAGCACTGTTGACGTCAAATTGAATGAATAGGATATCAGGTTCATTGAGTGACCGAGCAGTATTGGCGGCGGAGGTTTTGCACTCTACCGAGTGCTCCCCTCTAGTTTAATATATTATTGTCTGTTAGAAGTAGCATCCCAAAGTTTCTTAGAAATAAGAAAAAAATACTCTATTTCAATGGATTTAGAAGAATATTTAAATAAATAAACAGCTCATTTCAAATGGCGGACATTTTGAAATTCACAATGACCTTATAATTATTTTAAATATGCCTACAATAAATCATAATGTCTCTCTCCTATTCATGTTCACTCGTATTATGGGATAAAATTTTGATATTATTTTTAAAATACAAGCAATAATTGTATTCGTTGAAGAAAAAAGCATGATCATGGCAGCCATTTTGGAATTCAAAATGGCCGCCATTTGACAGCTCCAAAATTGGCAACATCAATTTTCCTGTTCCCAGACATATGTAGAACATATCTAAATAGGTGGCAACTTCTCATCATGAAGGTCCTACGGGCCCTTTGTCTAGGACCACTCCCCCCCCCCACTATTTGAGGGTAGAGGAGTAACAGCTGAAATGCGAATCCTATCCAGGTTCCTGTGGATGACTTCATCTGCTTTTTGCTTGTTCGGGTTCCTTTTGATTACTCCAATGCAGGACTACCTATTTGGTCTTCCATTTGATTTGAATTTAATGTATTTTATTCCCATTCTAAATTCAATCAAATAATAATAATAATAATAATAATTAAAAAAGTCAAGGGTCAGGGTCAGGTGTCCGATCAAAGCAGGGTTGCATCAAAGCGGCATGTCTTGGTTCCAGGTCATCACTGCCCGCAGTTATAAAGTGGCAGTTCTAATTATGTCTCATTAATTATGCAACACACCAGTACACAAAAGCCACACAAAACTACACAAACACCATAAAAAAACAAGTTCTGGTGAGGGTCTGCAATCTCTGATTGCTCTTTCCAGTTAGTCTGTTTTGTTTGTGAACAAAATATCTAAAAAAGTTGTGAATGGATTCAGGTGAAATTTGTTGGAGAGCTTGGGTATATTACAAGGACGAAATGATTAGATTTTGGTGAAGATTCGAATTCAGATCCGGCCCATCAGTGGAATACAAAACATAAACTAATCAGCTTGGCCTAGGTGTATGCTCTACTGAGTGCCCTTCTAGTTTTGCATGTGCTTTGATAACAAAAACTTTTCCAAACTACGCCAGTTAATAAAGACATAAAAATTGTGTTTATGAACTTTTTTCTCAAAGTGTCAGAAAGAGTTACAATAGCTAGACCTATGAACAATTACATTAAAATAAATCCCATCAGGAACTTCACAACTGATGTTTCAAGATTATTTCAACCCTAACCCCAAACATCAATGGGATACACATTTATACATAATTCATTCATTCGTTGTATTTTAATGGGATATATATTAGCAACACGGTTCTGTTGATTTATTTTAGAAATGTATGTTCCACTCATGGATGGAATGTATGTCAATGGTTGACAAATGACAAAATAGCCAGCTGTTGGGTGTGGGAGGAACAAACATCACCATGAAAATCAACACGTCCATCACAGGACTACAACAACAAATGTAGACCGAGAGCCCGGGGCCCTGAGCTCAAACGAACGAGGTACTAATATCTGAGCACAGGGGCATGAATGGAGTATCAAAAGACATATAGAAAGTTATTTCTGCCGGGTGCCACCCTCTGCGTAAGGACCCTGGTGACCCTCCAAAGGGGTCCTTAAAATTGGCTCGATCAAACATTGGAAGTACCAGTTGGTATCACTTCCATATGATGTATATGACCAACCTTACAACAAAACCACATGTGACAGACATGCCTACTACTGCAATATGCCCCTCAGAAGCCCCAACAAGGGCCCCCCAAAAAGGGGCTAGCTCAAACATTGGAGGTACGAGATAAAACCAGTTTTGAAATCATATATACATCCCACAGAGTGTAAAATGTCCATTACCAGCAATTGTCTGCTGCATTGGCCCTACCAGAACCCCAAAAATGAGCTCTAAAAAAGGGCAAAACATTACAGTAGACCAAAATACACAATTGGCATAATTTTGCACATTATGCCGGCACACCATTACCATAGGAAACATTTATGTTTAACAATTTAACAAAAGAACTACAAATACTAATAAGCCTACTGGTATCACACTATGAACCAGTAAACTCGGAAAAACTACAGGCTCATATTGTACTGAAACACTCGGAAATATACGAAGACATAAATAGTTCTAATGTTTCCTAACTTCTCTGAACATTCTTTTCCGAGTTCGGAGATATTATATTTAGGAGAGGTCAGGGAACATAGAACTGTTATTACTTCCAAAGATTTCCGAGTTTGGAGATGTTAGGAGAGGTTAGGAAACATTAGAACTATTTATGTCTTCGTATATTTCCTAGTGTTTCAGTACAATATAGCCTGTAGTTTTCCGAGTTTACTGGTTCATAGTGTGATACCAGTAGGCTTATTAGTATTTTGTAGTTCTTTGTTAAATTGTTAAACATAAATGTTTCCTATGGTAATGGTGTGCCGCATAATGTGCAAAATTATGCCAATTGTGTATTTTTTGGTCTGCTGTAATGTTTGCCCTTTTTACAGCTCACTTTTGGGGGTTCTGGTAGGGCCAATGCAGCAGACAATTTGTCTGGTAATGGACATTTACACTCTGTGGATGTATATATGAATTTTAACCTGGTTTATCTAGTACCTCCAATGTTTGAGCTAGACCAGTTGTATCAAGGTCTCAACGGCTTACTTTTGGGTGTTCGGTTAGGAAACATTAGAACTAT
>CM068963.1:84181306-84235986 GCA_035128595.1 Eptatretus atami | reverse complement strand
AACCTCTCCGGGCAGCCCCTGCTAGTTCTTAATAAGGTTGTGTATGTTTTGATGTCTATAATTATTGGATTTTCAGATTATGGCATTAAAAAATATTAGAATATGCAGGCAAACCATGTTGCTGTTCATTGTTGCTTATTGTTAGCAAGAGTATACCACAACTTTGTTCATGCATATTGTGCTTCAACGAAATCTGTAATTTCAGTACCATATTTACTATTGCTTTTAAAAGATCTGCTGAAAGCTACTAACCTTGGTTATCTTGTATTTCAGCATAATGGTCCAGGGGACGAGGATAAAAATATCAATGAATGCACAAGCAGAGGCTGTTTATGTCATTTCAGGAATTGATACATTTAAACTACGAGTTACCTTAGCCTCTCGGTACATGTCCCGTCTCAGGTGCGTGGTAATTCCCCCAATGAATTGGGAATATTATGAATTGCACGATTGAAAGGAAAGTGCTATTTAGACTCACAGAAAGCCCAGCACAGCCAAAGGTCTCCCAGGTGACCCAGTGGGTGGTTTTGCAATTAGGTTTAAACTGCATAGTATTTTCGATTCGCTTTCCTTCATTCTTTTTTGATCCATTTGCATGCAAGACAATGAGCTGCCAACATAATGTGTAACAAGAATTCTATGGAAAGGCTAAAAAATGAGGAAGGGAATGAATGAGGAACCCTTTGTTGTAGTTGTTTCTGCATTCTCCCAAGACACAGACTTACAGCACCATAGAATGGAGGATCCCCCTCTTCGTCAACCACAAATGCATTTATGTAATGAATAATCTGAAGTTTTATATTGCAGCTATTTCAATAACATTGCAATTATCCCATTTTTTTGTTGTGTCAACCAACTAATCCATAGGATCTTGAGTTAATGAGTGAGTTTGAGGCAAAATAACCCTTCACAGGATGGAAGTAGCCAATAATCTGCCACCTGATGGGATCTTGGGAGCAAAATGATCAGGTAGCATGGGGTGAGGTGGAAGATAAAGTGATCATTTAAAAGGAGAGCTGTTTAGTTTCTTGGCAGGAGCTACGTCTGCTCCGAGATACCCAGGCTTTGATTAAACATTGGCTCGAGTCCAGTGGCCTTGTCTCGGTTCAGATAGCAAGCTCGAGTCTGCTTGTTAATGGTTGTGGTTGTTCTTGGCACCTCTAACCCTTTACTTTCTCAATACCAGCCGGTGCTCATGAACCTCATGATATGATTGATAGTGAAGGTTAAACTTCCACAACATCCTGCAATGATTTGACATGCACAAAATCTATTTTAAGGGCTCATGATGAAACTTTGTTGAAATGGAATACATAGGATCCCATCTTTACCTTCAATCTTCTTTTTTTTTTAACCATACCTAACCTAACCCAACCCTCTTACTCGCATAGGTTACTGTGTTAATTTCCTCACCTCCTCCTTTCCTGTCCATTCATTCCCCTGCATATTGAGTCCAACTTTTTATTTTCGGAATAAAAACCAGCCTCGGTGGCAATAATGGTTCGAGCATCCACTCTGAGTTCTGGGAGGTTGGTGGTTTGAACCCCTGCTGAGTCATAGCAAAGACTTTAAAAATGGTACATGCTGCTTCCTTGCTTGATGCTCGGCATTTAAAAGGATAGAGCAAGGACAAGCAACCATAAGTTGGTAATAATAGTGCAAACTTTTTTATGGGCCTATTGGCCTCCTCCTGCATTGAAATTCCTTGAACGGGAACTCATGTTATTATTACGAGCAGAGTACCCGCCCGATGGATGATCTTGTTCCAAACATGCAACACGTTCTTCATACCTTTATTTGGGCAGTGCATCGGCAACTGACAGCTCTGCACAGGCAAAGAAAAAAAAAAAACATAACCCGGATTACGTGCATGAAGCAAAAACATACCTACTGCTTATAATTCAAAACACCTCGCAGCACTGGAATACGTGGGGACAGGAATACTGCACTGTAAATGGTGGAGACTTGTCATACTCTCCCCCATCTGGAGGTGGCGCAACGCAATACATATTTATATGGAGAATTTGCATCTCCCCTAGCCCCCCCCCCCACGACCACCAGCAAAGATAACAACACCCAATACATCATTTGGGGTCGTGCTGATCTATGTGCAAGTACAGATGTAATCAGCCCAGAACTGGAGGAGTCAAGCGTCAAACAAAACACACACACACACACCACACACAGCCGTCCGTAAATAATAAGGATTATAACTGTGACCCACTGCCCCGCTGTCAGTCCACTGCCTTTTGCACTATCATTTCACTCTTCCATGAGCCTCGATCTTTAACAAAACAAAACCTCAATCTTTTCTACCCCATTAATCCACCCAAACTCACCTCCTTCAAATTTCCTGCTTTCCTTCTGAAAGTCCCTGTAATGTCCATCTTGTATACCCCGTGTTCCCGCCCCATCCCTCTCCCTTCCAAGATCTCCTAATTCTCTGTTCCCCACTTTTTGTCCTTCCTTCTCCTGTCCCTCTTTGTTGCATGCCATCCGCCCCCTTGCTGTGCATTGTGTGTTAGCTCTCATACGAGCCTCGACAATGTATACAAAAAAACCCCAAAAACTATAAACAAACAGGAGTCAAACCTTTGAGTTTACAAAAAAATGAAGCGAGAGCTTCCAGTACTTTGCATCATCATCATCATCGGTCTTTGAGATCAAAATAAGTTCTTTTTTGATGAATTTTTTGTTCAGTGGCTTTTCAACTTCGGTAATTATCTTGTAATCTATTGTAACCTACTGTCTTTCGCATCATTCCATCAAATTACTTTAAAAAATAAATAAATAAATAAAAAACTTGTGCCTGTAAAACAGCAGCAATGCCGCTAAAATAGCACTTCGTGACCTACGTACAGGTTTATCAACCACGTGGACGTGGACATGTCCCAAGCTGATTTACAAATTACCCAGGAATATGTATTGCAGTATAATAAGATCAAGCTTGTGGTAATAAGAACAAACAAGAACATGCAGTAAAAGAAAAACGAGCTTGCATCATGGGACCACATAATGTTCACCCCGTGGAGCCAAGCAATGCATTTTCTTTTTTTACCCTCGCCAAAGGACAGGGAATTGTGTTTGGGTTTGTTTGCTACTTGCAAAATCGAAGATTTTTCAAGTATGTTGGTTAGTCGATTTTGTTATTCTGTCTGTTTGTCTGTTTGTCTGTTTGTCTGTTTGTCTGTTTGTCTGTTTGTCTGTCTGTCTGTCTGTCTGTCTGTCGCCTACAGGTCACAATTTTCAACCGATCTTCACGAAACTTCACCACATGGTAGAGTTTGTCAAAAGGAGGAAGCCCATTGTTTTTGAGGTCAAAAGGTCAACGTAGGCCAAAAGTCAACAACTTAGGTGAGATTTCTAAGATCCTCAATTTTCATCCGGTTGACTTGAAATTTGAAGAGTATTTAGATTTCAGGTCACTGAATTCAACCAGCTAATTATTTTTGAGGTCAACATGGACCAAAAGGTCAACGTTGGCCCAAGGTCAACAACTGAGGTGGTATTTCTTTTCTAAAATCCTCAATTCTCATCCAGTTGACTTGAAATTTGAAGAGTATTTAGATTTCAGGTCACTGATTTCAACCAGCAATTATTTTTGAGGTCAACATGACCAAAAGGTCAACGTTGGCCCAAGGTCAAAACTGAGGTGGTATTTCTAAAATCCTCAATTCTCATCCGATTGCTTGAAATTTGAAAAGAGTATTTAGATTTCAGGTCACTGATTTCAACCAGCCATTATTTTTGAGTCAACATGGACCAAAAGGTCAACGTTGGCCCAAGGTCAACAACTGAGGTGGTATTTCTAAAATCCTCAATTTCATCCGAATGACTTGACATTTGAAGAGGATTTATATTTCAGGTCACTGAATTCAACCACCAATTATTTTTGAGGTCAACCTTGAGCAAAATGTCAACGTAGGCCCAAGGTCAACAACTAAGGTGTTGATTTCTAAAATCCTCAATTTTCATCCGATTGACTTGACATTTGAAGAGGATTTATATTTCAGGTGACTGATTTCAACCAACCAATTATTCTTGAGGTCAACATGGAACAAAAGGTCAACATCGGCCAAAGGTCAACAAATTAGGTGGCATTTCTAAAATCCTCAATTTTCATCTGATTGACTTCAAATTTTAAGAGGATTTTATTTAAGGTCACTGAGTAAAAACAGCCAATTATTTTTGAGGTCCACATCCAAGGCGGAATTTCTAAAATTGTCAGTTTTCATCCGATTGACTTGAAATTTGAAGAGGAGTTGCATATCTGGTCATTGAGTTCAACCACCAATTATTTTCGAGGTCAAATTTGTTTTATGGATTTTGCAAGTTTCGTGCTCTGGATGATGTCGTCTTCTTGTTTGTTTGTACATGCAGAACTTTTGCGTTTTTCTCCGCAACCGCTTGGCGGATCGAAACGAAATTTTCAACACAGATCCGACTACTCGTGGAGAATGTTTTAATTATAATTATGACGTCATAGGTCACGTGGTGTGGCAGCCATGTTGGGAAAAATGGAAAAACTTTGGTCATCCCTCCAAGAAGAGTTACGCACAATCAAGGACAGCAGAGCCATGATATCGCCAGCAGCTTTTACTTCAGGCGAAGTACTCCCAGCCATAATACCCCCAGGAAAGCATTTATGCCAAAGTACTGTGTCTTATGCAAAACATCCGGGAGATCCTACAACATGCACAACATGGCTGAGTGTCGTTTCTTACCGGACAGTGACAAATGATCCATTGGTTGATCCCGACTAGTTGCTGGTGATGACTGTGACGTGGATGAGGCCATAATGTCTGATGAGTACAATGCCACTGAACAGGTGTCCGATGATTGCGATCTTTCAGCCCACCATGTTGAGTGCCCTCTGCCCAGCTGTAGAGTGAATGTCATCCAATCTCCAGTTTTGAAAACATTCTACCAGCACCATCCTGTCACACTTACACTCGACACCAGAGCCACGACAAATTTGATCCGTGCTTCCGCAGCTAAGGCCTACAATACACCAATCCATACAGCCTCTCAGATGGCTCGGCAGACAGATGGTATTACCCCACTCGATGTCATTGGTGAGGTGCACTGCAACTTGTCGAGAGGGAGCCGAGAGTACCGACATGATGCCTTCGTTGTCAAGCAACTTGACGTGGGAGTGCTTGCTGGCTTTTTGGTTTCCAACGGCATTGCTGGGCAACCCTCGAAGAGGCGAATCATCATTAAAGGTGAAGATACCGTTGAATATGGCTCGCACAGTTGTCGACACAGTAAAGTACCCTCAGCCACATGCACCCAAGCATTTTTACTGCGTAATCCTCACAAGACTGTTCTCCTCCCAGGAGAACACCTAGAACTACACTTCTGCCAGCACTGAGCCAGATGCTGAATGGGCGATAGAACCACGTTTAGACAGTCATGCTAACACTCTCAAGCCCAAATATGCATGGCCAGCTCTTCAGTAAATTTGTTCCATCAGCAGGGCCATGCGTGTCACAAACAACATTGATTCACCTATGCTGGTCAATTGGGGCGAACATGTCTGCCAGGCAAGGGCAACTTTACTTGTCAGTGACATACGCAGGGTAAACGTTCCTATGAGTGCTGCCCCCCAATGCAGCACCAGCTCCTCCATTCTCAGCCAGTGTCTCCGGCGACTCTGATTCCTACCTGTCAACCGAAGTGCGCAATCAGTTCCACCAAATCAAAAGGCCTACGACAATGTATTTAATTCTCAGATCTCCAACTATAATGGGGCTAGCGGCAACAACGAGGCCTTTGTCAACATAGGTCCAACACTACCTCGACAGAGAAAGGGGAGATATCCCCAATACAACAACAACAACAGCTTGGACGAATTGCAAGACAAGTTTGATGAACTGGAAGATGCAGGCGTCGTGGCTAAGCCCGAGCATGTCAACATTCGCGTAGACTGTAGAGTATCTAAACCCTTCCTTTTTCTTATCAAGAAGCCAAGTGGAGGGACCAGACTCATCACATCCTTTAGGGAGATAGTGCAGTATCCAAACCCTACCTGATGCTAAACGTTGACAGTGTGCTGCGACAGATTGCAAAATGGCAGTGCATCATGACCACAGACCTCATAAAGGCCTTCTATCAGATCCCATTATCTCATGACTCTCTGAAGTTCTGTGGTGTTGCTACCCCATATAAAGGAATCCGCATCTACACTAGGTCAGCGATGGGGATTCATGGCTCAGAGACATGCTTGGAGGAGCTCATGTCTACATAGACATGACAGAAGTAAATAGACACGCTAAATATCTTCATTTCTTCTGTATAACGCAGTTTTACTCAGTGATTTATACTAATATTTGAGTATTTCTTTGCAGAAACGAGTTCCTGGGTCTTGTATGACAATTAACTATGCCGCAAACCCAGGGAGCACACAAACTTTCCAATTTTCAAAGAGGACGAATTGTTAGCCATTTGGAAGGTGGAATCAGATAGCTCAGAACCTTGGCATTCTGCTTTCTACAGACAATCAGGTAATTGTGCAATTGACCAGCAAAGGCAAGGAATCCACAGCTTCCCGTTCTGGTTGATCTGGGCCCTCAGAAAGGTGTCTTTGAGCTACCAAGTGGTCCATTGAGAAAACTCCCCGTTGCAAGGCAACAGATGTTGCAGAGGAGGTCCAAGTTATCTCAAGAACTGCCGTGTGGTACCTTCATCAACTGGGCTACTATGAGAAAGCAGCTAGGAGAAAACCTTTTCTTCGACCAGCCAACATTCAAAGGAGAACCAAGTGGGCTGACAAGATGGCCACCAGACCCTTGGAGTTTTGTCAAACTGTAATTTTTTCAGATGAGTCCTAATTTAGTTAATTTTCTGACAGTGGACGCATATGGCTCCGGAGACTTCTCAGTCAAGAGTTTTCTTTGAACCAATTGCAGCCAACTGTCAATCACGGTGCTTTTTCAGTGATGGTGTGAAGAGCAATCTGGAGCGCTGGTCGGTCAGAGCTTGTGGAGTGTGTTAGCAACATCAACTCGACGACACACATTTCTATCCTTGAGGATGGACTTCTCTCTGTCTGCTCCACTGGTCAGATGGTCAAAAACAACACTGTTCATGGAAGATTGGACTCCATGCCACACTGCAAAAAAGACCAAAGAATGGCAGGACAGAAATGGGATCAAGCGACTTCCATGGCCAAGTCAGTCTCCTGACTTAAATCCATTGAACACCTCTGAGCCATATTGGATCGAGCTGTGCAGAAAAAGTCCAGGAAGCCAACATCACGGGCAGAATTGCGAACCTTTTGTGGGAAGCCTGGGCAGAAATCCCACAAGAGAAAATTTCGGAACTTGTTAGTTCTATGTCTGAAAGAGTAAAAGCATTGAAATCTGCAAATGGCAAGTCTACGAAACACTCGTGTATGAAATAAAATGGATAAAATGGCCTTCATATGTTCAATAAATAAATTCTTTTAAAAATCATGGTGTCTATTTACTTCTGTCATGTCTCTCGAGGGTCTTGGGGGAGCTTATCCAGGAAGGTTGCATTGCCAAGATGGCTGACGATCTCTGCAGAGGTGGTGATACACCTGAGAGTTCTCTTAATAACGGATACCAAGTCTTGGTTGCTTTACAACAGAACAACCTATGACTTTCGGCAGCGAAAACTAATATTTGCCCAAGGTCAGCAAAAGTACTGGGATGAATGTGGTGTGACGGAACATTAAGTGCAAGGCCCCACAAGGTTACTAGCCTGGCCACAGTGGATCCCCCCTCCTTGACTGTTTGGGCTTTGCGGTCGTTTGTGGGAGCATACAAAGTACTCAGCTGAGTCTTATATGGCTATGCTGGCTTGCTGGATCCTTTAGACATGGTCACTGTTGGCAAAACATCAAACAAAAAGATAGTGTGGTCTGATTAATTACTTCTCGCCTTCATGCCTGCCCAGGATGCTCTGAAAGATCGAGAGACTTTCATGATATGTAGACCTGATTTACAGTGGATTGTCATTGATGGGTCTGTCAAGAACAAAGGCATTGCAACTACAATGTATGTGCACAGGATGGTGACTTGCTCCCTCCCCTATGTGGATAGTTAGAATCCCTCCCCTATGTCTAATGGGTTAATTTCATGTGTGCGCTGCGGGTTTCTTTAATAGTCAGATTTTTTACATCTTTAAATTTGCCAACGCCAACAAAACCCTCACTTCACTCCTCCTCCCACTCTGCGGGCGAGCAAGCGCTTTACCCGCCCAACTTTCACTTCACACCAGGGCACCATAACGCACGTGTTTCTGACTACGGACGTGGGCGGAGCCCCCTCGCCTCCGAGCTCTGACTCCACCCAATCAAAAAAGAATGTTTCCCCTGTCGACACTGGGGAAGGCAAAAGAGCCTCTCTTGGGGAAGGAGCACCGAGACACTGACACGCCCCTCCTCCAATCATGGATGGCCACCACGACACCCGAAACCCCTCGTCCAATCCGGAGGCGAGTTACCAGAGAAACGGATCCCTTCACCCCGCACTGGGGGATAAAAAGAATCGCGAGGTGCTCAAAGACGAGTGGGGGTCCTTTTTCGGTCGTGCCTTGGTCATCTTGGTCCCCGTCTTCGTTCCCTGGTCGTCGTCATCGTTCGTTGGTGGCTGGTCTTCCATAGGATCCTGGTTGCTCGCTGGATTCTGGCTGTGGGTTCGAGTCCCAACCAGCTGTGGGTGGTTCGTGTGCACTCATTGGATTGTGGTTCGTATGGAGCGCTCGAGCTGGGGACCCCGATCCCTTTAACGGACATCCGAGCTACAGTGCGGGTCGGCCAGACCGCACGAGGTGGCCAGGTACCTGACCAAACTCTAACCCCAGCTTGCCTATCCTCCACGGCTGGAGGGTCCGAATAAAGGCCAGTTGGCGCCATTTCTTTTTGGGTGTGTGTCTGTCTGTGGCAGTCTTATAAGTAGAATTGCATAAGTGCCTTGCTTATTGTACATTGCATTTAGTCGGATTAACTCTGCTCTGTGTCTCCCTTCCTGATTATTGTGAATAAACCCGTGTTAAATGTACCAGCTCGTTTCTATGCTTTCTCTCATTGGCCTAGCATGGTTCGGGTTTGAGTTATAGTGAGGCCAATTGTGCCGTAGATTGTTTTTGGACCGGCGCGGCTTTGGTAATTCCGCTCAGTTACGCCGGATCCGATCGGTAACAGCGACTCGGTTCGGACAAAGCCGGCCGAGGGTGTGGTTTCCCCGGTAGCTCGACCGCGTGGCTAATTAGGTAAACTAGTACGGGCCCGTAGAGCCGGGCCCGTAGGTGGGTGCCCGTAGGTGAGTGCCAGTATGTGCAGTCCTCTCTCGCCCCCTCTCTCTCACCCCCTCTCTCGCCCCCTCTCCCCCTCCTTCTCTCGCCCCCCTCTCTCCCCCTCTCTTCCCCCCCACTCTCATCCCCCTCTCTTGCCCCTCTCTCTCGCCCCACTCTCTCGCCCCTCTCTTGAATTGTGACGCCCCCTCTCTCTCACCCCCCTCTCTCACCCCCTCTCTTGCCCCACCTCTTCCCCTCTTTCCCCCTCTCCTCCCCCCTCCTCTCTCACCCCTCTCTCTGTAAGTGTATTCACAAATGGATTCACAAAAACAAATAAATAAATAAATAAACATTAATTGTGACGTCATTCGTGATGTCATAGCACTGTGTCTTGTCATTGGTAGACAGATAAATGGCCGTAACTTGGGAACCGCTTATCCGATTAATATCAAACCTCGAAAAGGCACATCCACGGGTCCCAGCAATATTCCTGGCAAGTTTCAATCAGATCGACCGTCAATCGTGGAAAAAATAATAATAATAATAAATAAATAAATAAACATTAATTGTGACGTCATTCGTGATGTCATAGCACCGTGTCTTGTCATTGGTCGACAGATAAATGGCCGTAACTTGGGAACCGCTCCTCCGATTGACATCAAACCTCGAAAAGGCACATCCGCGGGTCCCGGCAATATTCCTGGCAAGTTTCAATCAGATCGGACCGGCGGTCGTCGAGAAACGGCGGTAGCAGACAACAAACAGACACACCACACACACCACACACACACACACACACACACACACACCACACACAGATTGCTGGAATTATAGATAGATTGGAATCAGACAAAGAGACCCTAACCGTGCGGTCGAAATATTGGCGTCCACGGTCCATTAAGCGACCCGTCGACTTCGGAGTTATCCGGAGTGACGACCTTCAATTCCGGGTGTTCGGTGGGAGACGGCCAAACTGCTCCATCTAGCGGTCGTTCCCCGCCCCCGAACCCTGGCACCACAACACAAGGGCTTGGTTAAAATACACACATTAACCACTCAACACCTGTTGACGAGAAACCTGACCTGGTATTACTGGCACGGGCGCGAGCGTACAAGTGCCCGGATGTCCGACCCCGAGAATTCCGCAGCCCTGATCGGGACCGATGGACCTCCGCCTGTGTTCTTCCTCGTCATGGAACACACATACATTATTATTACCAGCGGAGTACCCGCCCTACAGGCAATCTTGTTCCAAGCACACAACACATTCTTCTGACGCATACCTTTATTTGGGCGGTGTATAAGCAAGTGACAGCTCTGTGAAGGAAAAATAAATAACCCGGGTTACGTGCATGAAGCAAAAACCTACATAGTGGTTTTAATCTAAAACACCTCACTGTACTGGAAAACGTGGGGACAGGAATTCTGTCCTGTAAATGGTGAAGACTTGTAATACCCTCCCCCACCTACAGGGGGCGCTACACGATACACATTTACATAAGGAATTTGCAGTTAGGGTTAGCTCGTTCTTGTAAAAGTCTCCATTCTTAAAAGCTTGATGTACTTTCTTTTTATGAGGCTAAGATAAATTTGGGGACTGAGGTTGTTCGATTTTGGGGGAAAGAACGCGCCCAGAATAGCTTCGAGACATTAAAACGTTTATTTGCGCTCGAGCTGGTGCTTGTTACAAGCTTTTAATGTGCATGGCAGTTATTAAAATGATGATGTTGTTCAAAGATTTCCCGTTGACGAAACGTTCGGGAAATATGACGACGAAGGAGGCTGACAAGGGTTCGACAGGACGAGCACCAGGTGGAAGGGGAGTGTTATGAAGTGGGAGGAAAACACAGCAAGTGAAATCCGGAATGATGTTTCCAACGACGTCCTCTTTTTGTCGATATAAACCAAGCTTGGCGGCGCCGTTCCTTCGGATCACTCACAGTGGTTCGACGTGCCAGGGTTATCGGACTTGTACGACTGTTGGTCGTTCCTTTTCATCGGTTTCCAATGGACTGCTTGCTTGAGTGCATAAGCCACTTGGCGAGCGCTTCACAAAAAACCGCTTGCAATGGAACACACCAAAGGACTCTGAACTCTTGCATGGTCTTCGTGATGACAGCACGGCTGTCGAGAACGGCGACCGTAAATCACGGCTCTTTTAGCTCCCATCCTGTGCTGCCTTGTTGGCTGCTGGTTGCATCATTCTGTTCGGGGCGCGGCTATGCCACTGATGCAGTGCCCCTATTACCAGTCTACCGGTGCTCATTTTACCGACCTCAGAAGGATGACAGGCTGAGTCAACCCCCTGGTGTTAATTCAGTGGGAAACGGGGCTCAAACCCAGGATGCTAGGATCCCTAGCCACCACCCAAACCGCTAAGCCACCACCCTAACCGCGAAGCCAACACCAGGCTATAGCTCTTTTAGTGTACGATAATTTGTTTCTGAAAATGCTGAACGATCATTTTGACCTTGAAATTCGATGTTTCCACTTTTAGATCTGGCAAGTAACATCAGCCAAAGATCGAATAGCATCAAAGCCGGGGATAAATAACATCGGGAGAAGAGAATAGTTTCGATCGGAAGAAGATGTTTAGTTTTGTTTTTGATTAATTTTGTTGAATGTTTCGTTTTTTTTCATTTGAAAGTTGTTATAAATTTTAAATAAAGTTTTTTTAAAATTAAAAAAAAAAAACTTTGAAAGTGGTTGTAGACTTTCTGTTGAAAAGCATATCTATCAAAATTCCAGCAATCTGTGTGTGTGTGTGTGTGGTCTGTCTGTCTGTCTGTGACCGCCATTTCTCGACGACCGCCGGTCCGATCTCATTGAAACTTGCCAGGAATATTGCCGGGGACCCGCGGATGTGCCTTTTCGAGGTTTGATATCGATCGGACGAGCGGTTCCCAAGTTACGGCCATTTATCTGTCGACCAATGACAAAACACGGTGCTATGACGTCACGAATGAGTCACAATTAATGTTTATTTATTCATTTATTTATTTTTTTGCACAACGACGGTCCGATCTGATTGAAACTTGCCAGGAATATTGCCGGGGCCCGCGATGTGCTTTTCAAGGTTTGATATTAATCGGACGAGCGGTTCCCAAGTTACGGCCATTTATCTGTCGACCAATGACAGGACACGGTGCTATGACGTCACGAATGACATCACAATTAATGTTATTTATTTATTTATTTATTATTTCTTTTGCACGATTGAAACTTGCCAGGAATATTGCTGGGGTCCCGCGGATGTGCCTTTTCGAGGTTTTAGAGAGAGAGAAGCTGCACATACTGGCACTCACCTACGGGCACGCACCTTCGGGCCCGCCCCTACGGGCCCGTACTAGTCTATCTATAATTCCAGCAATCTCTGTGTGTTTGTCTGTCTGTCTGTATGTGTGTCTGCGACCGCTGTTTCTCGACAACCCTGGTCCGATCTAATTGAAACTTGCCAAAATATTGCCGGGGCTGAGGATGTGCCTTTTCAAGGTTTGATATTAATCGGACAAGTGGTTCCCAAGTTATGGCCATTTATTATCAACCAATGACAGGACACGGTGCTATGACATCACTATTGACGTCACAATTCTTCTTCATTTATTTATTTATTTTTTGCACGATTGACGTCACAATTCTTCTTCTTCTTCGTTTGATATGATGTCACAATTGACGCTGGGGACCTGAGTATGTGCCTTTTCAAGGTTTGATATCGTCCTTCATCCGTTTCAGCTGTTTCCCAAGTGTTTCCCAAGTTATGGCCATTTATGATACAGTTGGTCGTTATAATTGAAACAATGCCCCAATCCATTTTTTTTTTTTTTTGCATGTACGTCCATGCACTACGGGCACGCACGTACGGCACGCACGTACGGGCCCGCACGTACGGGCACGCGAGAGCGAAGGAACGGCCTGTGTGTTTGTTGTTTCTGGTACGCGGTTTGAAAGATTTTTTTTTCTACGTACGGTCACGCACACACGTACGGGCATGCGAGAGCGAAGGAACGGCCCTGTGTGTTTGTTTCTGGCACACGGTTTGAGTTT
The DNA here is from genome assembly GCA_035128595.1 of Eptatretus atami. NCBI lineage: Eukaryota > Metazoa > Chordata > Myxini > Myxiniformes > Myxinidae > Eptatretus > Eptatretus atami. Next base: position 84,222,678 of record CM068963.1, on the reverse strand, counting down.
GGTTTTTTTTTGCACGTACGGCCACGCACCTACGGCCACGCACGTATGGGCATGCACGTACGTGCATGGATTGTCTAACAGCCTGGATTGGGGCATTGTTTCAATTATATCGGACAAACCGTATCATAAATGGCCATAACTTGGGAACACTTGGAAGCAGCTGAAACGGATGAAGAAGAACGATATCAAACTTTGAAAAGGCACATACTCAGGTCCCAGCGTCAATTGTGACATCATATCAAAAAAACAAGAAAAAAAAGGAAGCATTGTGACGATTGGTGATGTCATAGCCGTGTCTATCATTGGTTGACAGATAAATGGCCGTAACTTGGGAACGCGCTTTTCTGATTAATATCAAACCTTGAAAAGGCACATCCTCAGGTCCCGGCAATATTCCTGGCAAGGTTCAATTCGATCAGACCAGTGGTTGTCGAGAAACGGCGGTCGCAGACACACATACAGACAGACACACAGAGATTGCTGGAATTATAGTTAGATAAATACTTGAACGCTGTAGAACACAAATCGCTTTCTTCTCCCTTCCAAAACCATTCCGTTTAGCAGTGCTTGGACGTGTTAAACAGGTTGATGTATGAGACTGCTTCAATAGCGCTAAATCTCTGGAAATTTTTCGTAAACGATCTCTAAAATCATTATTTATGAAAAGTGAAGTATGTACTTCAATGCTACATGGAGTAACGAGTTCTATGAGCTCTAGTTACCCTCGCCGAAGGAGAGGGGATTGCATTTGGGTCCGTTTGTTTATCCGCACGGAACTTTCGTGTTTTTCTCGCCAACCACTTGTAAGATTGAGCTGAAATTTTCACCATTGGTGCGACTACGCACGTACAGTGTTTTAATGATCATTATGACGTCATAGGTCACGTGATGTGGCAGCCATGTTGGAAAAACTGAAAAAGTTTGGACCTCTGTATCTCTGAAATCGCACCGCGGAAAAATCGCACCACATGGCAAGTACTCCTCATGGGGAATGTTTTTTATGACGTCATAGGTGCCTTTGTTATGACGTCATAATTGCATTTGTAGAATGCTACATCTGATCAGTATGAAAATTTTTGAGGGTCATCTTTTTTCAGGGTAAAATGGTCCACATTAAAAAAAAATGATGACGTAATCGGTCATGTGATTCGACAGCCATATTGTCGGAAAACAAAAAACAAAAAAAACCTTAAAATCTTCTCTGAAGTGGCTGAACAGATCGAGGTGAAACTTTACAAGTATTACTGCCTATCCATGAGGAACAAAAGGTTCACACGTATGACATCATAGGTCACATGGTTTGGCAGCCATATTGGATTGAAGAAATATATTAATTGTTTTCTCTGGAACCATTTAATCAATCAACGTGAAACTTCACAATTATGATCTCGTGGTCATGCAAAATACATGTTTTAAATTTCAACTTTATCGAACATATGGTCTGGCAGCCAGAATTATTAGATTTTTTGATGTGGGTTCTTTTGTTCTTTTTTTTTCTTTTGTTTTTTTGAGTGAGACTCACTTGGCTGTGCTTGGATGGGATTGAGGGTAGAGGAGTAGCAGCTGAAATGCGAATCCTATCCAGGTTCCTTCTGACGACCTCGTCTTTACTTTTTGCTTGTTTGGATTCCTCCTTATTACTCCAATGCAGGACTGTACAGGAATGCAGGATTTGGTCTTCCGTTTGATTTGAATTGAATTTATTTTCATCCCCTTCTAAATTCAATCGAATAATCATGATAAACGTCATGGGTCAGTGTCAGGTGTCCAATCAAAGCGTGGTTTCATCAAAGCGGGACGTCTTGGTACACGCTCATCACTGCCAGCAGTTATAAAGTGGCACTTCTAATTATGTCTCTTATTAATTATGTAACACACCAGTACACAAACTCCACACAAAAGTACACAATCATCACACAAAACAAGTCCTGGCGAGAGTCTGCAATCTCTGATTGCTCTTTTTCTTGTTTTGGAAGTTTGTTAAGCTGAACCCTCATTAGTACTGGAACTGTTGGGCCAAATTCCCTAGGCAGCCCACCTTTGTACAGAATGCAGATGTGCCCTCTATAGTGTAAACACTACCGTGCCACAAAGAGACAGCATCAGATGTGCGCCGTGTACATGACTTTTGCGAACTTCTTTGCCTGCCACATGAGACCACTGCCTTCAACTCAGCAAGCAAAACTAAATTCCTCACTCATCCATTAAGACCAGTGGTCAGTGCTCACCAAATGTGCTTTCTGTTCTTGGTAATGCAGTATTGAAGGGAAGAAAGTGTTGCCACTGGCTTGTCATGTGCATGACTGTTTTTAGGTTGCCACAAAGAACCTATACCTTTGTTTGGTTCATTAAAGGCTGTTGTTGTTTCATATGCAGCCTGTGGCTGCTGGTTGTATCATTTTCTGGAAGCGCGGCTGTGCCGCTGACGCAGTGCCCTTCCCCTTTTACCAGGAAGCTAGTACTCATTTTGCCGACCTCGGAAGGATGATACGCTAAGTTAACCTACCTGGTGTTATTTTAACAGCATGGCATGGGCTCAAACTCAAGACCCTAAGATCGTAAGCCAGCCAGCCACCATTACGGTAAAGCCAACAACAGGTTTTCATTAAATGTGAACATTAACTATGGCCTAAAAGAGTGGGGGAACACTACCCTGCATAGACGGAACAAAATATTCAGTAATAAATATAATTTATTACTACATTTTGACCTCATAATAAATAAAATCGTCAAAATAATCCCTCCCAGATCAAGGCACTCACCATTGGAAATGGAACAAAGTTTGTGCCTCATGGAGCCTTTCAGGACTTTTCTTGTTTTTTTCCGTGTACTAAAGTGGAATTTACTGCAAGTCCAGAACCACTGGATCTGCTTGATAAATGTGCACCATTTTCACTCATCATTCAAATCTCATGAGACATGAGATGGATACCGTTTTGATAATCCTCTCAAAGTGCGAACAAGGGTAGTAATGTAAACAGGGCTATCAGGTAAGTTGCTTTGTGTCAATAACAACAATATATTGTTGCAGACTCGGGGTTAGAGACTCACCACGAGGGGAAGCACTTGGGTCCTTCTCGAGCAACCGGTCCTGAGGCCGCCAAGCAAATAACTCCGCACACCGGCAGATTGCGCTGATTGGCACGGCCAATCTGGGCAGGGTTGCACTACTTACGTGATACCTTACCTGTGGAAAGCCGAGTCAATTCGGGTCATGTGCCCTCGCTGCGTGATTGCGTTAAACTTACCATTTCGGGTGCAGCCGAGTGGAGCTGCCAAGTACGCACTGGTTAATAAAAGCAGATTGTTGGGGTAGAACTTACTGCCTTAGTTAATGTGTGAACCATGCTGGACCAATGAAGAAAAACACAAAATGAGCTGGGTACATTTATAACAAGCAATTTATACAACAAGGCGAGGAAAATTATGTGACACATTAAAAAAGGGGTTTATTCACAAAATGTACAGCAGGGAAAAGCAAGGAATTTGTGGGTGCGGCAAAAGAAGTGCAAATATTTACAAAAAGAAAGAGGACACAAAGCAGAATTAACCTGATAATAACTTCTACAATCTTATATTATGCGATACATATTACAGGCGCTATCACACACATACCTGAGGAAGCTAGAGAGTTCAGAAAGAGGAGAGGCAGTTGAGGTGTCGCGACCTTGTTGTACCTGGCATGGTTGCCGGACCTACACAACCCAATCGCTTAGGAGGGGGGAGGAGGGAAGAAAACTGGAGATGTTTACGGTGCGTGAGTGGGAGGTGCAACATGTGATGCAAGAATAAGTTGTGAAAGGTGCGAATCGGTAATGCTCTTTTCGTGGACGAGACACAGATGGAGAAAAGATCCGTGAGAGATAGCTTAATGGGGCATGTGTAAGAGAATCCGTAAATATATGATTAACGAGGATGACTGTAGAACACCATCAACGTGGAGCGCCGATGACCCGGGGATAACCTGGTAACGACCCTGGCAATGCTCGCTTCACCTTGCTCACTTGGCTCGGTTATGTTGCCCTTACAGCTCGGATTAATGCTCAGCTCAGCAAAGGCTCTGGACAAAGGACTCGACTGAATGGCTCTGATTTGCTCTCTCTTTGAGCCCAGAGTGAAGGAAGAGTCAAAAAGTCGATCAAAAGAGCCTGTAGGCATTTCTGAGCTCCCTCATTGGCGCACAAACGTCACCCTGGGCCGTAGCCATGCCCCGCCAGACTCCAGAGCCGAAAATGGCTTCAGTTACGTTCCAGCCTGGCCATGCGCACAGCTCCATAATTTACATTGGCTGATGGTTTTCGGGAGTGCTCTCCAGCCACGAACGTGCGCTGGACTCTGTTTGAGCGTTGTTATCTCGCTGAGTGCTAGGGCTACCTGGGCGTCATTGAACAAGCCCCAGCGCATATTTGCGCTTGAAGTTACACCTTGAAATACCCCGGCTCATAATGTCCTTCATGCCCCCGGTATCCCAGAGACTGTGGTGAGCATCCAGGGAGCTTTCTGTGGTCGGGGCGGTTTGTAGCAGTTGTGAGATAGAGGAAGTGCTGTGGTGTTTGTGGTGAAAGCATTGAAGCGTTGGGAGTGGTTGAGGCGATTGTGTTGATGAGATTGACGTGGTTGGTCGTGGTTGTGGTGAAGAGGTCAGACGTAGGTCGTTGTGGGGATTTTTAGAAGGCGTTGTGAGAATTATGGTGAGCGTTGTAGTGTCATGGTGAGCGTGGTGAGGGTCTGAGATGAGGAGTCGGTTGGTTTATGACGCGCCGTTTGAATAAGGAAATAGCGCGCTTGTGCAGATGAGGCTGCGGCTGCTGCTCGTTCCTCCTGCTAGCGAGTAACCTCACTGATCTGACGTCCATGCATGGTGGGTTTGTGTACGAAATAAAGTAAAGTAAAATAAATGAAAGAATAGGGGATTGAAGACCTAACTAAAAGCCCTACGCAACGCATCTTGCCCCATTTACCCACTAGACATGTGGAAAGGGCTAACTGAATGAATATTAATGAAATAACTATCTCGGGATCACGATATGTTGGGTGCCATTGCCTCGGAGGAGTGCTGGCTTTGCAGAGCCTCAACAATATTTTTGTCTTTCCTTTTTGGTCATTCTTTTTTTTTATCCTTGAAAAGGTGAGTTCAGACCTCCCGGGCCATTGCACCCTCACCCTCCCTCTAGATCCACTATTGCCCTGAATCACCATGCTGGTGATTTCCCTCCAACATACCACACATGACCATTGCTTTGTTATAATACTGCTCTCTCATGAGATGTGACCACTGTTCCCAACTTACTACATAGAGAGCTTTCTAGTTGTTCATCATGAGAGACAGCCACTTACTATTGAAAAGCAATACCTCGAGGTCGATCACAATATAATGAAAGTAAATGTTTCTGATGATGGATTATTTTTTTTACAAGTTGAGTTGCCATGCTTCAACTCAGCTTTTCCAGACAAGTACTCCTGGCTTTCCAGAGTAGATGAAAGAAAAACAGTTAACGGCGGTAAAAAATATACATTTCCCTATACAACATTGCGCACAATATATTAAGAAAATACCAGTTACTTGCACAACAGTGCCTTACTTTTTAATTCCTAATTTCCTAAACGACACTGAAAAAAGGTGTTTCACATGCAGCGTTTCTTTGAAGCTGACAATTGTGCGATTCTGTTTGATTGTCCTTTTGATCCGACAGTGCACAGCGCCCAGGGGCTGCAAGCCAAGGATAAGACTGGGGCGAGCGACCCTTACGTAACCGTGCAAGTGGGAAAGGTGAAGAAGAGAACGAAAACTATCTACAAGAACCTGAACCCAGTGTGGGAGGAAAAATTCCACTTGTGAGTGAGCTGAACAACAAAAAGGCTGATACATTTCATTGTTCTGTTGTGCGATAGGGAATGTGGGAATGTCTGTGCCACTAATGTGGGGCATTTGTGTGCCACTAATGCAATTCCCCTTGTAGGTTAGAATGATAATTTGGAATTTGTTCAGGGTACCAATGATAACTCGCTGACTCTTGGCAAAGGACACTGTGGGATCTTTAACATCCATGTATCTGTATATACACTGTATATTGTATGTTATACCCCAATAACTGCACAGAGTAACACAAACAAATAGTGTCCCATTGCTGCCAGATTTCTGAACAACAAGCATTCTCTGCCACACGAACATCGAGCTGTCTTTAAGGACGATCAAGTCGAGGATAATTGTCAGCATGATGCTGTATTGATCTCTAATAAGAGTAAACACGTCTGCAGCTATGCTATTTTCTCTGATGCTGGCATATTGAACCCTCGTTCTTAAGGCTTGAGTCATACGGTATATATTTATACTAATTGAAAAAAATTTCCTGTGCTTCATTTACACCGATGAGAAATGAAAACAACCACATCGTGTTGTTTGGTCATATCAATATGTAGTGTTTGAAAAACATAAAATTGACGTAATAATTTCAACACTTGTGTGCAAGACAAGTCTCCAGAAGCTCAAAGAGGGGTGCAGTCAAAAGTCAGTTATCAGCTCAGTATCTGGCATGACCACCATTTGCGTTGACACATGCCTGGCAACGGCGCCTCATTGGGGGCACAAGATGGTTGAAGAAGGCTTGAGGGATGTCATTCCAGATCTGTAACAAGGTCTGTCATAGCTGGGCCAACGTCGCCGGCTGGTTTTGAAGACGGTGCAATTGTCGTTCCAGTTCATCCCACATGTGTTCTATGGGAGAAAGATCAGGTGAAACAGCTGGACAGGGAAGTGTGGGGATGTTCTGTTGTGCGATGAAGTTGGTTGACCACTCATGTGACGTGAGGGCACGCGTCACCCTGTTGAAGTGTGATGCGACGTCTATGAACCTGCAGGAACGGGAGGACGTGAGGACGGAGAACTTCATCACAGTACTGAATACCTGTCAAATTACCATTAAAGACCTCTATCTGGGTACTGTGATATGTGGTGATGCCTCTCCATAGCATCATGCTTCTAACGACGAACTTTGCACAACACATTGGTCAGCATAACATTCCTCTTTCCACCAATGAACTCGACAGTGGCCATCACTGCTGTCAATATGGAACCTCGGTTCATCTGTAAAGATAGCACCCCAATCTTGTCTCCTGAACCTCAGACGTTGTCTACACCAAGCTAGGTGAGCATGTCGATGACGTGGAAATAAAATCTGATGTACTACTGGTCATCGTGATCGGATGTTATGTTCAGCTAACAGTCCAAGTGCAGGCTCTTACGTGCCATCTTATAGAAGAGCGTGGTCGCAGTTGGACCCGTGGGAACCAGCAAGGGCACAGGCGACAATCCCCTCATTCTGGCAAGTAGCAACATGCAGGGGGCGATTGTTGGTGTCATTGGCGATTTGTAGAGAATGAATATAAGTGTGTTCAGCCTTGCAACTTCACAAGCCGCCCCGTTTCGCAGTCGGGAAACGCCAGTCAGCGATTAGCAGTGACGAGTCAGTCTGGCGACCAACAACCAAGTCGCTTATTTTTCATCAGTGACAACAACACTGGCATCCGATTTTTCATTGACACTGGAGCTGAGGTCAGCGTTTTACCCCCAACGGTTATGGATAGACGTAAACCATCTGCATTTACTCTCCAGCCTGTCAACAAATCAACCATTTCCATATTTTTTTGTGTGTGTACATTGTCGAGGCTCGTAAGAGAGCTAACAATAAACATTGCCGAGGCCCGAGGCTCGTTATGGCCTCGTGCAGCTCTTGCTCCAGCTTCTATGCTCGAACGATCTTCACGGTGAATGATCGGTAACTCTCAATCTTGGCCTGAGGTGTGTTTACCGATGGATATTTACCATTGCTGACGTACCCATCCCTATCATAGGAGCCGATTTCTTGAAGCATTTTGGATTGTTTGTAGATGTGAAAAACCAAAAGCTCCTCGACTCCACCACAAATCTTTGTGACAAAGGTATCACTGCGCACGTGCCTTCTGTCAGTCCAAGGTTTGTCACGTCCGACCACATGGCCAGTTATGACGCCATCCTTCAACAGTGCCCAGAAATAATTCGGCCAACTTACAGTGAAGCAGCAAACACTCCACTACTCACCACATTTGCACGCATGGCCCTTTATTATTATTATATATACATATATATATATACACAATTATACATACACACTAATGGGGTGTTTTTACACTTTGTGTTAGCCTACGAACCATGTTTCCCCCATTGTCTTGGGTCCCTCACCTGCATTTGATTTTTCCTTTATTTATTTTCTTTCTTTTTTTTCATTTATTTATATTTTCATGTATGAATGTTGTACGAAGATTCTATGATTCTTCCTGGTGTATTGGCTTCAATGTCCGTCGGCATACAAAATTACCGTGTTTCCCCATTCCCTCGTGTCGCTCACCTGCATTTTTTTCAATTTTTTCAATTCAATTCTCTCTCTCTCTCTCTCTCTCTCTCTTCTCTCTCTCTCTCTCTCTCTCTCTCTCTCTCTCTCTCTCTCTCTCTCTCTCTCTTTCTCTTTCTCTTTCTCTTTCTCTTTCTCTTTCTCTTTCTCTTTCCTCTTTCTCTTTCTCTTTCTCTTTCTCCTTTCTCTTTCTCTTTCTCTTTCGCTTTCTCTTTCTCTGCTTGTGTATCTATGTTTCTGTAACAATCCTTCCCACCGATTGGTTAGACAGCTGCCCTGACTCCACCCACAATTTTAACTTCGATGCGTATTTAAGATGCTTCACGAAGAATATAATAAATGTTTGATGATTTATCAACACAAATTTGTTAACATAATTATGCAACTCATAATCACTTATTAAACTGGAAGGGCATTCTTCAACGTCACCAGTTATGCCTCCACCCACACTAACACATCATTTTACATGCTTGTACCAGGCCAGGTCAGATCAGGTATGGGAGCATGCGCCGGAGCAGCGCGTCGCTGCGTCCACTTTCTGCCGGTACTCCAAGGGCCTCCGTCTGGCTTTCCCCATGACAGATGCCTGGCCAATCCCCATCTCCTTAAGATGCTGATCACCCTGGTGCAACCACGATTCACGTGGTCGGCCAATTGGCCGACTCCACTCACGAGGCTCCCTCTCTGAGAGAACCTGGTGAGCAGGATCAGCATCAGAAAAACGAACAATGGTTGAGTCTTTGCTGTAAAATGCACCACCCAGCAGTGGAAACCTACAGAAGCAGCTTATTTTATTCTGAAATAATCAGAATCACTGCAATTTAACACAGGTAGAGGCCAATTAACTTGGTGTGTGATTTTGAAGGTGATTGATTACACCTGAGCTAATTTACAGTTCCTATTACAAGGAGGGTGGACACTTATCCAACCAAGATATTCTAGTTTTGTATTTTTAATTAATTTTCTGAAATTTGTAGAATTTGTTTTTCCACTTGAAGTTGTGGGTGACGATGTATAAATGAAGGTGGAAACTCTGATTTGATGCAATTTAATTCCTCTCTTCTCTCCTCTCTCTCTCTCCTCTCTCTTCTCTCTCTCTCTCCTCTCTCTCTCCTCTCTCTCTCTCTTCTCCTCTCTTCCTCTCTCTCTCTCCTTCCTCTCTCTCTCTCTCTCTCTCTCTCTCTCTCTCTTCTCTTCTCTCTCTCTCGTCCCTTACCAGTACACTGGTGATCATTTTGCCGACCTTGGAAGGATGACAGGCTGAGTCAACCTCCTGGGTATTAATTCAGCGGCCCAACGGGGCTTAAACTCTGACCCTAGGATCCCAAAGCCGCCACCATAACCACTAAGCCAACACCAGGCTTAATTTGAGGCTAAAAGGCAACAAAAGATGAAAATTTTGAAAGGTGGTGTAGACTTTCTATAGGCACTGTATAAAAAAATATATAAATATATATATATATGCTCATAAAAGGCAGTGTGTCTGTGTGTGTCAGTGTGTGTGTGTGTCCTCCATAACTCCAAAACCATCAAATCTAGCAGCCTAAAATTTTGCATGCATACTAAGAAAACTCCAAGGAAGTGCAAGAGTAAAAGTTGGGTGTTTGGGTTAATTAATACACCCCTTTTGGAGATAATTAATGGCCTTATTTAATTATATCCTTCATCAGGAGATCTTCAGCCACCTCGCTGTCTGGGGTCTTAAGGCGTTTCCTGGGTAACCTCGCTGGGGTCTGAAGCCGCCATGTTTTTTGGCTTGTTCAACCTCACCTTACCTTGACTTGGAACAGGCCGCAACTTGAAACAAGCTGTTCATCATAGATACGAATCGCTGGGGTCTGAAGCCGCCATGTTTTTTGGCCTGTTCAACCTCACCTTACCTTGACTTGGAACAGGCCGCAACTTGAAACAAGCTGTTCATCGTAGATATGAATCGCTGGGTGCATTGCAATGCTTATAAACGCCTGGAAACGTCAGCGTGCGTTGTTTTATTTCATTTCCGCACATGCAATCGCCACGAGTATCTCTTAAACGAAGAAGAATTACAAAATTTAAGCTCCAGAATCAAACTTACAAGCAGTTCCGTCTCCTAGAAAAGTGTGAATTTGTCCAATTTGGACATACGTGACATTTTGGGCGTCTCCGGGAGGTGTATGTTGAGTATGATGGTTCGCTGATTGCCAATTGCGTGCCAAGGGAGCCGTTTCTTCTCGACCGTTTCATTGGAGTGCTTGCTTGAATGCTTAAGCCATTTGGCGGACGCTCTCCAAGCTGCTTGGTTGTTCGTTTTGGGAAAAAGTGCACGTGCTTTCAATCTCACATCGATTAGACGTACATTTCCGCCTTTGATGGGTCCCACTGTGCCATGCGGTGGGTGCCTCAGGAAGTGTCTCATCCACTGAAAATGTGCAATTTTATTTTTACAGAACATAGCTTTCTGCGATCTCCATTTGCAATCCACCTCTCACTTCGACATCGATTCATATTTTTTTTAAAACAATAAGGTCCATCCGACCAGGTGTTCGCCATGTTTGTTCTTGCTGTTTAAAATTAAAATTAAAGACATAGATTAAAATTATAGGTCGACATTTTGTGTTCTGTGGCTTGATACATTTTTGAATTAAATTTCGCTAATTACCCACTTTAAATCCTCTTTCAAAGAATGTATTTCAAGGTAAATCTTTTATGTTTGTCGTTTTTAATTTACTGTGTTGTGTGTGTGTGTGTGTGTGTGTGTGTGTGTGTGTGTGTGTGTGTGTGTGTGTGTGTGTGTGGTGTGTGAGTGCAAGTTGCTGTTTTCTGCGATCTTCCACATGTCATGTGGGTGGGTTTCAGAAGGTGGAACATAGACCAGCCACATCTCAAAGAATCACGTTTGTGTGTGTGTGTGTGTGTGTGTGTGTGTGTGTGTGTGTGTGTGTGTGGTGTGTTTGTGTTTGTGTGTGTGTGTCAGTGCAAGTTGCTGTTTCTGCGAATCTCCACATGACATGTGGGTGGGTTTCAGGAGGTGGAAACATAGACCAGCCCACATCTCAAAGTATCCACGTTTGTATGGGTGTGTGTGTTGTGTGTGTGTGTGTGTGTTTGTGTTCAGTGCAAGTTGCTGTTTCTGCGATCTCCACATGACATTGGGGTTGGTTTCAGGAGGTGGAACATAGACAGCCACATCTCAAAGTATCCACGTTTGTTGTGTTGTGTGTGTGTGTGTGTGGTGTGTGTGTGTGTGTAGTGTTGTGTGTGTGTGTGTGTCCAGTGCTAAAAGTTGCTGTTTTCTGCGATCATCCACATGACATGTGGTGGGTTCAGGAGGTGGAACATAGACCAGCCACATCTCAAAGTATCCACGTTTGTGTGTGTGTGTGTGTGTTTGTGTGTGTGTGTGTGTGTGTGTGTGTGTGTGTGTGTGTGTGTGTGTGTGTGTGATGTGTCCAGGCAAGTTGCTGTTTTCTGCGATCTCACATGACATGTGGGTGGGTTTCAGAGGTGGAACAATAGACCAGCGCACATCTAAAAGTATCCACGTTTGTGTGTGTGTGTGTGTGATGTGTGTTTGTGTGTGTGTGTGTGGTTTATCTGTTGGTTGTTATCTCCAGATAGGGGTTTTAGAAAGTGGAAAGGAGCCCTCCCAGGTTCAAAGTATCCACCTCCCGTGTGTGTGTGTGTGTGTGTGATGTGTGTGTGTGTGTTGTGTGTGTGTGTGGTGTGTGTGTGGTTGTGTGTTGTGTAGTGTGTGTGTTTGTTGGTGTGTGTGTGTGTGTGTGTGTTTTTATCTGGTTGGTTGATTATCTCCAGATAGGGTTTTTAGAAAGTGGAAAGGAGCCACTCCGCAGGATCTCAAAGTATCACTCCCGTGTGTGTGTGTGGTGTGTGTGTGGGTGTGGTGTGTTGGTGTGTGTGTGTGTGACGTGCGTTGTGATATGATAATACTTCATATGTGAGTTTATAGAATGTGAATGGGCGATCCTCCCATGGTGGGATCAAAGCATCCACCTTCATGTCAGTAAGGGGTCACGATTCATGGGCCAAGTTGTGAAGTTTTCTGTTTTCAAAGTTTTGTGTTGAGGGTTCACTTCAGGATCGTTGCTGAGCCCCAGGACGGCTTCCAACTGTAGTTTGTTTGAAATAATATTCCCAGGGATGGTTTTTAATATCTCTGTGACGTTCTTTGTCATCATTCTCGAAGCTCCAACTATCACTGGTACAACTTTGGCATTCTTCAGCTTCCAGGATATTTTTTACTTCATTCTTGAGGTTTTGGTATTTGGTCATTTTCTTGATTTCTGCATTGTTAGTCCAAAATCACTGGTATTAACACCTCACTTAGTAATGCCTTCTTCTCTGTTTTTTTGTACCTAAGTATGATATATGGTCGCACTGCTTTGTTTTCAATGTTCAAGCTCGATGGGATCATTAGGTTGTACATGAGCGGTACGTTAATGTTTTCAGTGATTGCTTTTGCTTAATGTTCCCACAAATTTTCTGGAACTGGGATACTAAAGTTTTTGCAGATGTGGCTGCTAACCTTACTCGACTGGACCGGAGGCAACTTGGAGCAGCTGTTTCTCTAGCTAACGATTGCTGCGTCCATACCTGTTATACGCTGCGGTAGAGTCGCGTTCGTTGTTTTATTTTCATGTCGCACAGCGATGCCATTGGTAGCTATTAACTAGAAGATCTACATTTGAAGCTTTCAGAATCGAATTCCAGCATTGTGATTCCGAGAAAGTGTTATTTTGTCCATTGGACTATGGGACATTTCGTGGGCGTCTCCGGGAGGTGAGTGATATTACGGTTCTGGCTGCCAACTGCGTTGCAAGGGAGCGTTCTATTGACCGTTTTTGTTGGAGTGCCTGCTTGTTGCTCTAAGCATTGGCCTTCTCCAGCTGCTTGGTTTTGTTTCAGGAAAGTTCAGGTGCTTTTCAATCACATCGATTAGGTACGTTGCGCCTCTTGTTGGTCCGCGGTTAGCCGTGCTGGTGGGTGCGCGCGGGCGTCCTTCTACTGAAAGTGCTTTAGATTTCTAGACTCACTTTGTTGAACCTTGTGGTTATTTTATTCCCTTCTCATTCGATCGATAGCATATGAAACCGTAAGGTCCACCTGACCAGGTGTTCGCCATGTGGTTACTCCGCCATCGAAGTGGCATTGGGGTTCTGTTTTCCCCTGTCGTCTCTGCTCTGTTTGTTGTGGAACTATTACGGAAACTCCCTGGACGGATTTCGACGAAGCTTGGTGGGGGCTTTAGTATGGTCAAGGTCATTGCCATTAGATTGTTGATTGTCAAAAATATTGATGTGCAATTTTTTTTCAAGAAAATGGTCGATTTTTTTGAATATTGGATTTTTTTTGCATTTTACATGTTTTAAGTGGATTTCAACCCCCAAATATGTTGATGACAAAACAATTTTGCAATTTTTTGGAAAAAATTTTGGATTTTTTTTGCTGGGGTCGTGTGTTTAAGTGATTTCAACCCCCCCCAAAAATTGTAGAGACAGCAAAAAGCATTTTGCACTTTTTCAAAAATTTCGATTTTTTTTTGCTTTCTACATGTTATAAGTTTCCAACAGAAAACGATGCAATTATAATGCGGGCTGTTTTTGGATTCAGTGGAATCCCCGTAATAAATTCTGTCTTCAAGGATCTGAGGTTTATGGCGATGATGAGTATGTGGGAAGTTTGCAAACTTAACTTGTGGCATGTTGCGTAAGTTGATGAATGGGTCCGGTTCCTTGAGTGACCCAGCTATTGGTGGCGGAGGTTTGACTTACGGTGCTCCGCCTCTGTTTACTGTGAGGCATAGAGTATTAGATCGGATTGGTGTTTCTGTGGCTTGATACATTTTTGAATTATAATTTCGCTATAACCACTTTAATCCCTTTTCAAAGAAGCTATTCAAGGTAAATCTTTTGTTTGTGTTTTATTTACTTGTGGGTTGTGTTTCGTGTGTGTGTGTGTGTGTGTTGTAGTGTGTGTGTGGGGTGTGTGGTGTGGTGGTGTGGGTGTGGTGGTGTGTGTGTCTATAACTGTACATCCATTGGCCTTGGCCATTTTGTTGCTTTTTTTTGGTTATGTCGTGGTTGTTTCTCCTTATTGGGGTTCGAAAGTGGAATAGAGCCTACAGTTTTCTCAGTATCCATTTGTTGTGTGTGTGTTGTGTTTGTGTTGTTGATTTGGTATTGTTCTAGGCGGTTTCAGATGTGCATGGGTGCTCCCGAGGGGGCTCTATCAAGTTATCAAGTATCACTTCTATGTTTAGTTGGGTCATGATTCCTGGACAAGCTGTGAGGTTAATTATATCCTTCATCGGGCGATCCTCGGCCACCTCGCTCTCTGTGGTGTTCCAGCGTTTCCTGGATAACCTCGCTGGGGTCTGAAGCTGCCATGTTTTTTGAGCTGCTCAACCATGCCTTGACTTGGAACAGGCAGCAAAGACTTCTTTTCGATTAAGTTTTTTTTCACTTTCCTCACTCATATTATCAAGTGCTTGTTCATCATTGCTACGAATCTCTGTATGCATCACTTTTGTACTGTAAGTGCTATAGCTTTCAAATTAGGAGCTTGAAGCAATTTCATGCATTATATCATATGATTTTCCTCAATCTACTCTCACGGTCGAATTAAAGTATATCAATGAAATATTATTTCGGTTTTGAGGATCGAATATTGTCTGGACTAAATATCTCTCTCCCGATCTCTCCTCTCTCCTCTCTCCTCTCTTCTCTCTTCTCTCTTCTCTCTCCTCTCTCTGTTCTCCCCCCCCTCAAACTCAGGATCCCAATTCGGCCCCCTAACTGCTAAGCCAACACCAGGCTTACCAGCTTCATTGAGCTCTATGAATTAATGCATTCACTGCTAGACCTCAAAGCAAAATCTGGTAAAAAAAGAATAGAAAAAGTGATAACGTTTGCGCAGACCCCGAACTGATGTACCACGTGACACTTGCACAGGCAAGCAAGCAAAATGGCGGATTTATGGATTTCTTTTATTTCATTAATTTCTGCATGCACGGTGAAGACTGGCTTTAGAGTTAAAGGGATCTTTGATGGTATGCAGCGACGGCCTGGCCAACCATTCCGTATCAACCATTGACTTGGAGTGCTTAAGCCACTTGCCAACCACCCATTGTCGATAGCGGTACTGCACTATGAGTGGTTCGTGCTCCATCACCCTGAGCGAGTGGTTCGTGCTCCGTCACCCTGAGCGAGTGGTTCATCCTCCGTCACCCTGAGCGAGTGGTTCATGCTCTGTCACCCTGAACTAGTGGTTTGTGCAATAACACCCGATTTCCAAGCCGTTTGCCATGTTAACGTGTTTTTAAATTACCGAGCCAATTTTTTTTTCCCCACCCGTCACACGCAGGGAAAAGAGGAATGAAAGAGTGAAGGTGAGCAGTGATTCTTGATTTTGGCAGTTTCACCAGAAGCGGGTTTTTGGCAGACCCTGAATGCCCTATGGAAATTGTAGGGGTCTGAGCACTGACAGAGCAAAGGGGGGGGACAAGGCTGGAGAGGAGACTGTGGAAGACAGAAAGACCACCGACCTGCCTCAGGTGGAGAGAATGAGAGACCCAAAGACTCAGCTTCATCGCAGGAGATACCAATGATCCTAAAAGCCTTGGTTACCATATCATGAAGCCGGGCGAGGTGTGAGGCAGGAGCACCACCCAGAGAGGAGAGCATCTGTCTGTGGATGAAAGCTTTGTATGTGTTCAGGAGCTTAGGTGGCCGAGGAAGGACTTTGCACGACGGAGGATTCCCAGTCGGCGACTGGCTTTCGGGGCAAGCTTGGAAATGTGGCTTTACCAGGAAAGATCGTGGCCGAGAGTGAGCCCAAAACTTGAATGAATTGACTTCTTTAAGGGGATTTTTGAGAAAGTGGATTGGGCGGGGGGTGGGGGGGCGGTTCCAAACAGTCCTTTCAGAGAAACAGTGAGAGTGTGAGATTTGTCAGGATTGAAAGACATGTTCCAAGTATTTGACCAGCTTGTGAATTTATCCAGGTCTGCAGAGTGAAGAAGCTGCTGCTTGCCGATCAGAGGGATGAGAGATGGTACGGCAGAAGGTGGAGTCATCAGCAAAGAGATAAAGAAGATTTTCCAGAGAGTTGGAGAGATCATCGGAAAAAAACAGAAAAAGTTCAGGGCCTAGAACACTGCCTTGAGGAACTCCAGCCTGGACAGGAAGAGGAAATGAAAGATACAAATATGTTGTGTACAAAGTCTAGGCTCATGGAGGAGCTATAACATGAAATGAATTGAGACATTACAGAATAAAAGGAACAGTATAAGAGAGGGCGGAGCACTCCAATAGCAGCTGAGAGACAAAATAGAGGGACATTTTGCCAAAGTATGCAATGTGGGAAAGAATGACGTGACGTGGAGGACACACGGGGTGGACGATATAGAGTACGTAAAATATGCGAGCATTAAGGCAACATCTAATTGTGCTGCATAGCAAGTGTCCACTGGTTGAAGAAGAAGATGAATTTGAAAACTGTCAGTTCATCATTCAAATGTCCCGACAACCCATGAAGATGTCCATCAGTGTAAGGGTCCGCAAAAGACAGGGACTAGTGTACACGTATAATAATCATCGCATGGAGATGAATCTAAAGCACAGATTTCTCTGTAAATCCACGTTTTCTCTTTCCTTATTTGATCATTAAATTATTCACATGACTCAACTATTCATGATTGTGACGTCACACTTAAAGAACATTTCTGAAAGTGGTGGAGCTATAAAGTTTCCTCCCTCTTAAAAAAAATCTCCACAGAGGAATATGACGACATGAAAGCAACATGATATGGATTAAATGGGAATCAACTTCTTATTCCTTAAATGTTTCATTCTCATAATGAATATATATCTTTTCACACCACATCATGATCCATCACTCATTTCATTTTGTACTGTGAATTGAGCAGTTTGCTATTGATATAATGCTGCTTTTAAAAAAAACGCATTTCGTGCTCTGTTTACTCAAGGGAGAATTCGAGAAACAGTGACTTGTGAATTAGATGGATGGAGAACAATTGATCTGCTTGGAAACAGGTGATATTTTTCCAAACAATGCTTCAAGCACTCGTCCAGTTTCTTGGCAAACGACTGGCTCTCATGCGTCATACAAATAATGGAATCGTCAAACATAACAAACACAAAAGGAATACTTTATTTCATGATGGAATGTTGATTGAATTGAGAAATCATCCTGCAAAACTGGTGTGATTGATGGTTGATCGATTTCCAGTTATTACTTTACACGCAGGACTGATATTACCTCTTTGATGCCCCCAATTATTCCCACATTCTTCTGGGGTCGGCCCAAGAAAGTTTTTGGTCCAAGTCTTTCACAAACCGCTTGGCCAGGCCTGACATTTGATGAAGCTGGCAGGAATTTGGAATTTGACCAGGATGCCGACGATATCTCGCTGAATCGTAGCGAAAGACGCTTTACATGCAGAAGCAGTGATAAAATTACAGCGGAAGTCTGGACAAGCGGGAAATTAGATTGTAGATTTCCTGACAAAGCCTGATTGTTGTAGAGATGGGAAGGTGCCTGCAGCGAATGCATGAGTGTATGTGCTGGTACTCTTCTTCAGCAAGAATATAGTGCACCCAGGAATTGACATAGCACACTGAACACATTACCCACTTTGTTTTTATTGAGTGCATTTTTCCATGTGAAGGAATATCACCTCAGTGATGCCTACATGGGCCACTGAGCACGGTTCTTTTCCAGCCATTTCAGCAAAATTGCAGCCACTTTTGTCTGCCAAAGATACAGTGAAGCTACAATGAAATAGAAAATTTCGTGATTACCTACCATAGGCTGTGACAGTTGCAGAGTAATACTAGAAACCATCCCAAAATGAAAAGCCTGTCCGCATCCACCTTGTACTCAAACTAAACTTGACGAAAACAACAGCTAAAAATATATATATAAAAATTTATTAATCGGTCTTCTCTATATTCTCAAAATAATGGTTTGTTGAAAAATTAATGACAAAAGCTCAAGTGGTAAACTAGAAAGCATCTGAAAAATGCAAGCGGACAAAATAAGTAAACACAAAAGTCTCACGATGTGTGGCAGAGAGGCTAATAAGGGCTATTTGTATTCAGTGTGACTTTGCCCTTTAACATATTGACCTAATTGTTATTAATCTTCTCCATATTCTCAAAATACAGGTTTGTTGAAAATTTGATGACAAAAAATTCAATGGAAAAAGGTTATGGCTTGGACACGTGCACACACGCGCACACGCACACACACACACACACACACACACACACACACACACACACACACACACACAAAACCTGGTCTCTCGCTGCATGGGCAAATGGGCTAATAATGCTTCCATCAACTTTGAGAGATGGAGCAGAAAGCAGTATTATGTCAGTCAGTTGCCAATCAGAGTGGTACAATAGTTACTTTTGATGACAAAAATCCTCAAAAGGCTTTCCTTTCAAATATTACATTTTATGTTTTTAGACTCTTATTGTACAAAGGCCAACCCTATTTTACGGGACTGAAACTTGGGCAATGAGGATGGAAGATGGAAGAAGAATAAAAACTAGAAGGGCACTCGGAAGAGTATACCTCCACCAGGCTGACTAGTTTACGTTTTGTATCCTACTGATCTGGATTCGGACCTCAACTAAAATTTCATTGGCTTGTTCTTGTCACTTAACTAACCTGTCCACCAAGTTTCGTCCGAATCCATCCATAACCTTTTGAGATATTGTGCTAGATGTCGTTTTTGGCCCGATCTCACAATGATGAAAGAATCACTTAAAAATTCTCAGATCCAGATCCGGATTCGGATCTTCACCAAAATCTAATCCTTTCTTCCTTGTAGTGGGGCAACTTAGCATAACAATTGTGCATTTTGTGAGGAAAGCACCAAATTTGGCACACTAGTAGCCTATCATATTATGAACAGATTTGGATATTGGGCCATCTCAAAATTTTTGATGGCAGTGGAAAATGGCTGCCACAGCCATCAGTGGCTGAATTTGAGATGGCCCAATATCCAAATCTGTTCATAATATGATAGGCTACTAGTGTGCCAAATTTGTTGCTTTCCTCACAAAATGCACAATTGTTATGCTATATTTAGCTAAGTTGCCCCACTATTGTCACATACCCAAGCTCAACACAAAATTTCGTCCAAATATGTCCACAACTTTATGAGATATTTTGTTCACAAACAAACAAACAAGAAAACGATGTCATGCAGAGCACGACACTTGCAAAATCCACCCCCTTTCCAAAGGTTGCCATGGACACATCAAATTCTCCATTTCATTAAAATTAAAATTGACAATCTTAATCAAAGCTCAGGTCAATTGAATGAAAATTTATTATTTTTCAGATTAAAATTGATGATTTTAGAAGTTTGATCTTGTGTTGACCTTTGACGGTTTGACCTGAAAAAGAGTTTGTTTCCAAATTCAGTGATGCACTGTGCAATTGCTGCTTAATTTTCAGGTTCATCAGATGAAAACTGACGATTTTTCAGTTGAAAATTGATGATTTGGGTTGTTTATCCTTGTGATGACCTTTGACCTTTTGATCTCAAAAAAAAAGTTGCTTTCCCAATTCAATAATCCACTTTGCTGTTGCTGTTTAATTTTCAAGTCAATTGGATGAAAAAATCAAGATTTTAGAAATCTAACCTCAAGATGACCTTTGACTTTGAGCTCAAAATCAGTCAGCTTCTCAGGTGAGACAACCTCTACAACTTGGTAAAGTTTCATGATGATCGGTTTACATGATGAATATGCATGATGATGCATTTGGCAGAATTAAGCCTTGTGTCTCATCATAGCCTCATTTGCGACACAAAGACATTCGAATATTCTGGGTGAACAAAACTTCCACTCAGTCCTACGGAAGCTTTTCTTGTAATGTGTTGACAAATTCAACTGGAACGGCACTCGGCAGAGTGCACACCTCCGCCAGGCTGAACAGTTTGCGTTTTGTATCCCACTGATAAGCCCAATCTGTATCCAGACCTTCACCAAAATTTCACCAGCTTGTTCTTGTCACCTACCTAACTCATCCACAACGTTTTGTCCCCCGCCCCTCCGCCAAGGTCGGAGATGGGGGACATTAAAATGAGCTCCATCCGACCGACCAACTGACTAACCAACTGTCCATGTACTTTTGTGTACGCAATATTTCAAAAAACCGTTGGACATTTAGCTTTCGGAAGCAGATATCTATTCCTCATGACATTATCTCAACATGAATGGATCACAGTTGTGATTGGCTGAATTATGCTGCCCCAGCAACCATCTCGGTAATTTGGCTTGTGTACGCGATATTTCAAAAATCGTTCAATATTTAGCTTTCATATTACACCGATTTATTCCTCATACCACCCAACAGGTGAGGGACCTAGGGTATCGTCTCCTTGTTGAAATAACATGCTATAATATATCATTTTTGGATCCATCTCGCAATGGTGACGAATCACTGAAAAATTTAAAAATTCGTGTATCCAGATCCGGATCTTCACTAAATTACAATAAAATTGTTGTTGTCGTACACCCAACCCGAACATCGAATTTCGTCTGAATTCGTCCATAACCCTTTGAGATACCCTGCCAACAGACAGACGGGTGAAAGCATAACCTCTGTCAGCCTTCGTTGGTGGAGGTAATTAAACAATGTTCCTTTTAATTCGTTCATCAATCATAGATTTTGAAATAATTAATATTCTGTACTGTGCCCACTGACTCCTGCAAGTTTATCGATAACATATATTGTATTTCTCCCTCATTCCGTGAGCAATCTTTATTCAATATCTTCGAAAAGAATATGCTGTTCAAAAAAGAAAAGTCAAAAGCAGAGTCACCCATGAAATGCACCAAATCCTGTTATCAGTCCGTCAAATTGATCATGACCGCAATGGAGAGGAAGAGAGTCGGACGATATGTTTATATCTCTTTTGTGAGTATGGATCAAGTCTTGAAATGAGATCCCTTCCATTGATGTCACAGGAGAGCGCAAGTGTCTGAGAACGGTCATCAATCCTTCAGTGTCGATCCCACCAATATCTGTCTACCTTGCCCTGCTCGATGAACTCAACAGCTTTCTTAATGGATCAAATGTTCTGGGCGATGTTGGACACACTTTCCCTGGACTTTAGCAGGATTGACATTTTAGACTGTAATAAATACTACTCCACCAATTTTGCCTCCGTGGCTTTATTTCCAAAACGTGTGGTGTGGCTCTCAACGAAACTTGTTTGTCAGGTCAAGTCAGATTAGATCTGATTTGCTTATGGGTACAGGTTTTATGCAATGCCTCGACATTTGCGGACCCCAACATTCACGGCATTTTTCAGGAATTTATCCCCCGCAAGTAGCAGAGTCTGACATATAGCATGACATTTTAAAATGTTATGGACGGGTTATGACAACTTGGTGGATGAGTTGGGTGGGTGACACTAACAAGCCGATTCGATTTTGGTTAAGATTCGGATCCAGATACTGCCCATCAGTGAGATATAAAATGTAAACTGTTTAGCCTAGTGGAGGTTTGCACTCTACCGAATGCCATTCTAGTTTCTGATGTTTGCTTTCTTTACACAACTTGTACTAGTTCCTTGAGAATGCAGACACAGCGAACAAAATGACTTGAGAATTTCTCTTTATGTGGTTATTGTTTTATGGATCTCTCATTTAATGGTCGTGAGAAACACCATCTCCCTATGGGAGCAGACAGAGAGGAAGGGAGGAGGAAGTTAGAGAATGGAGACATCATGCGTATGTGCATATGTACACAATTCTACATAGTTGAGTTTAATTGAATCCAAACCACTTTTCACCTTAATTATGCATTTTCACACTCACTTAGTCTATGATGCTTTCGACTCGGCCTTGTTATTATCCTTATTATTATTATTACCATTATTATTGTTAATATGGTTATTTCTATTTGGTAGAGATAAATTTAGATCTCTACAAAATAACAATTCCATCTGCCATTGTCATTATTACCGACGTACCATTTCAAACGAAAAAACGTCCTCCAAAGATAAAATTATTGATGTCCTGCTTCTCCTTCGTGTGATGTTTGGACAGCGGCATGTTAATATTATTATTATTATTATTATGCCATTATTATTATTATCATTATGCCACCATGACCGGATTGAATTGACTGATTAATATGTGGTCAATTATAATTTTTACTTCTGGATGTATTCTTGTGTACATCTAATGTTTTCCTATTTCCCCTCAGATGAGTAGTAAACGGTGCGAACAACCATTTACAATGGGGTTACGTGTCGAATATACGTAGGTCACAATTTGCCATAATTGTGGCGGAGCAACATCATATGTCTCAGTTGAAGCCATGCCTGGTATAAATCACATATGAGATACCAAGATATAAGTCATAAAGAATCCATATACAGCACACATATAATCTAATGGCCCGAAAAGTCGGACAGGCAATGAGATACATCATTCATGCGTAAAGACTCATTTAAGCACCGTTATTCGCAAAAGATCACTGTGGCCTAGCTCGTGGTCTACCGAGAGGCCAAGCTAGTCGAGGCAGCTCTGGTCCATTAGTCTGTGGGGAATGCGATAAGCATAGAATGCCTCAAGGACTTGGGGTTTCCTCCAAATTTCTTTCAGTCTCATGTGAAACAACACCAGCAACAGTTTTAAAAGGTAACCAAACGTTTGACCGAATTGACTATATCGTTTGTGGCTATAATAATTTATATTTCCAGTGTGCCCTATTAAATGCCATGATAAGCTATCCATACACCTTCACATGGTGTTTGTCCAAGGTGGAGAAACCCCTGGGGGGAGGGAAGGGAGGAGGGTGAGAAATGAAGTTGCTACAACCTTCGGCTTATGACCCTTCATGCCCCTGGAAAGTTCGGTTGAGATTGGCTAAGTAATGACTGAATACATCGCCATCTGACAGACAGACAGACACCAAATTACACATTTAATACGATTATGACATATAAATAACAATACATAGCAAGCATTTGTCCATCAGACTACAGCTTAACTTCAAAAGTGAACTAAAGATGCAAGTGAGGGCAGTTGATGTTCGAACTTGCAAATGAGTGAGTTCACTTTTCATGTGATGCACTGTTTGAATTTTTTTTTAATTTGAGCTCGTCTTCACATTAATTTTATGACCAACTTCAAGATGATGCATCCCACAAGGCAAGTAGCTGTCCTCATATTGATTAATTATGAGTATTATTGTGACCTACAATGGGGTGTTCACAAAGTTCAAAAATGAGATAGTCATATTATTCCAAGAAATGCCAATTTTCTATTCGTATTATTCAGAGTAGTCAGAGAGTGTGCATGGAATTGTCTCCCTGGAAAGGTAGTGGCAGTAGAGGGGGCAGATAGGTTAAAATTGGAATTGGATAGGTTCCTCTGCATTGGAGACAGAGGGGGGTGGGAATATTGGGAGGGCTTACAGATAGCTTATATGTGTTGATGAGTGATGGTTTCTTGGGTTGGTGCAGGGCAGGCATGATTTGCTGGATCACCTCTTCCTGTGCCAAAGTTCATTGTGTGTATCCTTGTGTTTATTTTATTTTCCAATACCATATATCGAGGTTATATATAATTCATCATCATCGTCAGCTATTTTCAGTCCACTGCTGGATGAAAGCCTCAGCATGTTGGTGCCATATTGCTCTGTTTCTTGCTTTGTTGTTCCAATTGACTCTTCCCCAATATTTGTCCATATAGTCCCTCCATCTTAGGTGTGGCCTTCCCCTGTTCATGTTTCCATGCATATGTCTCGATGTTGTTACATTGTCCACCTGTTGTCCGACATTCTGCTAATGTGTCCTACCCATTTCCATTTTCTGAGTTTGATTATTTCTAAGATGTCCTGAGTTTTGATTTGTTTTCTGACCCTTTTATTTGTCTTTCTACATTTGTATGCAATACCTAACATATTTCATTTTTTATTGTGTTGTACTGCTGTTAATGTTTTCTCCATTTTTGTTGTTAATATCCAAGTGTATGCCCCATAGATGATAGTGCGAATAATTCACTGACTGAAAACTTTCCTTTTTAGACATGTTGGTAAGCAACCTCTCATGGTGTTATTGAGTTTTCTATATTGTCTCCATCCAAGTATGATTCTTCTCTTTATTTCTTCTTCTTCATTCTTTTTCTTGAGGCTAAAGCTTTGCCCGAGGTATATATACAGTATTCTTCTATTTATTTTATTTGGTTTCCATTTATTTTGATTTCTCCATGAGGTACAAGCAGGTTCATTACAACTTTGGTTTTTGGCATGTTCATCTTCAGCCCACGGTTCATGCTGGCTTCAGCGAGCTCCCTGGACATGGTTTCAATTTTCTCCAAGCTTTCTGCTATAACAATAATGTTGTTTGCAAATACCTAGAAATATATAATTAGTAAGAAAAAAAATAGCATTTTTATACTATTTACTATACTATACATCTTGTTATACTATTTCCGGCATGTCTTGGACCATTGTGAGTTCTGTCAAACCCCGCTATTTGCGGATTCGCTATTCGTGGTATTCGAGGTTGATAAAATGTGACCTGCTTCTACATTTGCAGCTCTGTGCTTTCACATATCTAACAGTTTTTTTTTTGGGGGGGGGGGGGTTCGCGAGTGCATTCACAGTTTTTCACAGATTAGCGGGGGTTTTTCACAGTTTCTGAAGGCGCATTCATGGTTTTTTTTTTGGCAATTTAGCGGGTTTTTTCTGCAGTTTTTTGTGGGTGCGTTCACGGTTTTTTTTTTCGCAGTTTAGCAGAGTTTTTTGCGCAGTTGCTCGTGGGCACATTCACGGTTTTTTCACAGTTTAGCGGGGTTTTTCTCAGGTTTTCATGGGTGCGTTCACCGTTTTTTTCGCAGTTTAGCAGATTTTTTTTCGCAGTTGTTCATGGGCACATTCACGAATTTTTCGCAGTTTAGCGGGGGTTTATCGCAGTTTTTCATGGGTACATTCACAGTTTTTTCGCAGTTTAGCCGGGGTTTTTTTCGCAGTGTTTCATGGGTGCATTCACGGGTTTTTCACAGTTTAGCGGGGGTTTTTTTCTGCAGTTGTTTCAGGGCACATTCACGATTTTTTTCACAGTTTAGCGGGGGTTTTTCACAGTTTTTCATGGGTACATTCACGGGTTTTTCACAGTTTAGCGGGGGTTTTTTTGCAGTTTTTCATGGGTGCATTCACAGTTTTTTCAGTTTAGCGGGGGTTTTTCACAGTTTTTCATGGTACATTCACGGGTTTTTCACAGTTTAGCGGGGGTTTTTCGCAGTGTTTCATGGGTACATTCACGGGTTTTTCACAGTTTAGCGGGGTTTTTTGCAGTGTTTCATGGGTACATTCACGGGTTTTTCACAGTTTAGCGGGGTTTTTCGCAGTTTTCATGGGTGCATTCACCGTTTTTTCGCAGTTTAGCAGGGTTTTTTCGCAGTTGTTTCAGGCACATTCACGATTTTTTCACAGTTTAGCGGGGGGGTTTTTTTGCAGTTTTTCATGGGTACATTCACAGTTTTTCGCAGTTTAGCGGGGGTTTTTTGCAGTTTTTCATGGGTACATTCACAGTTTTTTCAGTTTAGCGGGTTTTTTTCGCAGTGTTTCATGGGTACATTCACGGGTTTTTCACAGTTTAGCGTGGGTTTTTTTCGCAGTTGTTTCAGGGCACATTCACGATTTTTTACAGTTTTAGCGGGGGTTTTTCACAGTTTTTCATGGGTACATTTCACGGGTTTTTCACAGTTTAGCGGGGGTTTTTTTGCAGTTTTTCATGGGTGCATTCACAGTTTTTTCAGTTTAGCGGGGTTTTTTCCCAGTGTTTCATGGGTACATTCACGGGTTTTCACAGTTTAGCGCGGGTTTTTTCGCAGTGTTTCATGGTACATTCACGGGTTTTTTCACAGTTTAGCGGGTTTTTTTGCAGTGTTTCATGGGTACATTCACGGGTTTTTCACAGTTTAGCGGGGTTTTTTCGCAGTTTTTCAGGGGTGCATTCACCGTTTTTTCGCAGTTTAGCAGGGTTTTTTTCGCAGTTGTTTCAGGGCACATTCACGATTTTTCACAGTTTAGCGGGGTTTTTCACAGTTTTTCATGGGTACATTCACGGGTTTTTCACAGTTTAGCGGGGGTTTTTTTTGCAGTTTTTCATGGGTGCATTCACCGTTTTTTCGCAGTTTAGCGAGGGTTTTTTTCGCAGTTTTCATGGGTGTATTTACCATTTTTTCGCAGTTTACGCGGGTTTTTTGCAGTTGTTCATGGGTGCATTCACCGTTTTTTCACAGTTTAGCGGGGTTTTTTTGCAGTTGTTCATGGGTGCATTCACAGTTTTTTCGCAGTTTAGCGGGGGTTTTTTCGCAGTTTAGCGGGGTTTTTTTTCGCAGTTTAGCGGGGTTTTTCGCAGTTTTTCATGGGTGTATTTACCATTTTTTCGCAGTTTAGCGGGTTTTTTTGCAGTTGTTCATGGGTGTATTTACCATATTTTTCGCAGTTTAGCGGGTTTTTTTTGCAGTTGTTTCATGGGTGTATTTACCATTTTTTCGCAGTTTAGCGGGTTTTTCGCAGTTTTTCATGGGTGTATTTACCATTTTTTCGCAGTTTAGCGGGTTTTTTCGCAGTTTTTCATGGGTGTATTTACCATTTTTTCGCAGTTTAGCGGGGTTTTTTTCGCAGTTTTTCATGGGTGTATTTACATTTTTCGCAGTTTAGCGGGTTTTTTTTTGCAGTTGTTCATGGGTGCATTCAAATGTTTCGCAGTTTAGCAGACTTTTTCTCAGTTTTTCATGGGTGCATTCACGTTTTTTCAGTTTAGCGGGGTTTTTCGCAGTTTTTCATGGGTGCATTCACCGTTTTTTCACTGTTTATCGGGGTTTTTTCACAGTTTTTGTGGGTGCATTCACCCGTTTTTTCACTGTTTATCGGGGTTTTTTCACAGTTTTTGTGGGTGCATTCACGGTTTTTTCACAGTTTTTCATGGGGTGCATTCACCGTTTTTTCACTGTTTATGGGGTTTTTTCACAGTTTTTGTGGGTGCATTCACCGTTTTTTCGCTGTTTATCGGGGTTTTTTCACAGTTTTTCATGGGTGCATTCATGTTTTTTTCATAGTTTAGCGGGGTTTTTTCGCAGTTTTTCATGGGTGCATTCACGGTTTTTTCACAGTTCAGTTTTTTTTTTTTGAGTTTTTCACAGGTATATTCGTGGTCTTTTAAGGTCGAATTTGCCGGTTTTTGCAGTATTTCATGTGATTTTTGATTTTCCCTTGTGAATCACGAACCGCCCAGAAGCTATCCCCCCTTTTTCCAGTGAAATGATGCTCCGCTATTTGCGGATTAGCTATTCGCGGCATTTTCCAGAAATGTATCCCCTGCGAATAGCGGGGTCTGACAGTATCTCATTCATATAATTTTTTTGAACGTCCCACATTGGTATTAGAGAGACACTTTCTGGTGGTTTGTTTTTGTTGGACTAACAAGATAATTTGAAGTGAAAGATAGCTAATTCAGTCTTATTCTTCAAGCAAAGGCAGCCATTTAGTTATTGCTCTTCCCTAAGCCTCAATATCGTAGATAAAATAAAGGAAGTCTTTATTCCAAAAAACAATACTATTTGCATAATTGAAGCTGGAGAACTTAATTGCATACCATCACAGAGTGAAACATAATTTCCATCTATGCTTGCCATGTAGATTTGACTTATATCCACAATTTTTTTTTCCATTCAGAAGATAACATGTGTCTTATACATGTGAGTACTGTGATGTCAGTAATGTGATGAAGACTTTCAGTGTCCTCACTTTGATCAGGCCCAAACAATTCCATGTGTTTTAAAGTCACTATTTCGATTCACTTCCCTATTTCATGTAACAACACCACAGAGCATTTGAAAATCCAGTGCCTTCCAGTCGCAGTATATACTGTTTTTTTCTACACATAGTCAAGGCTAGTAGAAGAGCCAGCAAGTACTAGTGCACTGAATGGATTAAGACACATCAGGGCAAAAGGAACAATAGAGAGAGAGTGAGGAAACACCAACAGCAGAGTTAGAAGTCAAGATAGAGGCAGACTTTGACAAACAGTAGGTGTGGGGAGGAATGGGGGACAGGAAAGGATGCATGGGGTGGACAAGATGGATACAGAAAGAAACTCTCAGGAGGGAAAACTGAAAAATTTGAAGGAGAGCTTGGGGTGGGTCAACGAGGGGAGAAAAAGATCATGGTTTTGGATTGGGGATGATCTGAGAAGGTGGTGAACAGTTGTCTTGCAGACCTGGAGGGAAGAATTACATTGAAGATAATGTAGAAGTTAGTTCCACAGGCAGGAAAAAAAAAAGAGGAAAAAATGAGTGGAGGTGAGCAGTGATCCTAGATTTAGGTGTAGTTTCACTAGAAGGGGATTGATGGTGGACCATGTATGCCCTGCAGAAACCTGGGGGGTGGGAGACAAAGCACAGAAAGAGCAGAGGGTGCAAAACCATAAAGGAGGTGATAGAAGACAGAGAAACCACTGACCTGTCTGATGGCAAAGTGATAGGCCCATAGACTCAGCTTCATCATGAGAGATTCCAAAAATCTTGAAGGCCTTGGTTTCCACAGCATCAAGCTGAGAAAGATGGAAGGCAAGGGAGCTAGCCCAGAGGGGAGAGCAGTACTCCATCAAGCTGTGGATGAAAGCCTTGTATGTGGCTATGGGTTCAGGTGTGCCAAAGAAGGACAGAGCTGAAAACATAACCTCCTGTCCACCTTCGGTGGTGTAGGTAACCACAGAAAATTATTTTATTCTCACACACACGCAAGCACGCACGCACGCACGCGCGCATGCACGCACACACACACACAACCACATTTTTATGCTTTCCACCCGGTCCATGTGCTTGGCTCTCATGGCCACTCTTGCCCGTCACCCATAGCAATTCCCAAACACACCACCAGACCCCAAAGGTAAGGCATGGCGAGTTGTGACAATGGGGAAAGGTAAATTTAACACGAACCCAATTAATACCACTGGGCAGCCCATTCAATACCAGCAGCACTTGTTGCAGCCAATGTTCCCATGTATTCCATGGCCATTAAACCCAGGGCTCTCCTCCCAAACTGAAAGCCCATTAATCACAGCGGAATGTTTGTGGAAGGTTATGCGGACCTCACCGGGCTTTTCCCAATCACTCCATAATCTCCCACAGATACTCCGGTGGTTGTCCTTTGGGCTGTACTTGTATCCCTGTCCATACGGTTCGGCCGGCACCCATAGGCCAGCCCAGCATGGAAGGTCTGCTCATGCTGGCTGTCCCAGAGCCTCAGGAAGAGGCTGCTGGGCCGCATACCCAGGCGATCACCTCCTCTGGCCTCTACCAGCCCTCAGTGGTACTGCCACCAAAGCGTGGCCCACAACTCCTCCCCTTAGTGGTCCTCACGGTGCATGATAACAGGCACTCAGGAGAAAGCTCCCCTGGAGGTCTCGATCCCCTCCAGGGTCCGGCGACCCCACCAGCCCAAGACACTCGCTCGGACAATGCCCCGATGGACAATTGACACCACACCCCACCAGATTCTCTGTGGGGCCTCGGTTGTACATACGCCTCCCATGGTCAGACCTCACATCCAAATTCTACCAGTGCAACTCCCCAGCTGCCTGGTGAAACTCAATTCACCAGCGGTCAATTTCCCATTCGGCTGACCCCATTAACCCCAACTGGTCTAAATTCTGCAAGCCAGGGACAAGTTCCCACCAAGGCTGCTTTAAAAGAAATTTCCATTTAAAATTCCCAACCTTGTGTGTCCAAATATGGCTGTGTATAACCTTATTATTGGGCCTTTCTGCCCCTCCCTGCAGCCCCTGCTTGCATTGAGCCTCCCGCTCTTTCAACGTTTCTCCATTGTCATGAGCCACCAGCTGCTCATGACTCACAGCTCCTACTTTCACACAAAAAAACACATTTTAAATCCAATTAGGGCTCAAACCGACACTGGACCGCATTGGCCTGTCTCCTTTTAATGTCTTTCCTTTCTTTTAACCACTGCCCCACGGCTGCTAGGACAATCCCTGCATGTGGAGAGTCGACAACAAGCATCAAGTCAACAGGGTCTAACCAGGCGCCCGAAAATATCGTCCCGGCCACCACAGATATCGTTTCACATTCCACGAGGTTTAACTTCTTCTCGTCTAACTGGCTCATCACATGGACAGCCTCTTCTCACATCCACACTGGTGCAATGTGCATCCAGGCCATTACCATTTCCAAACATCCCAGTTTAATTTTCCTGACATTCCTGGCCCTCTCTCTCTCTACCCCTGCTAATACTGAATGAATCCCCATTAAACCAACCCTAACCTCTGTGAACCCTCCATTGAGCTCCGCAAGCTTCAACTGCATGTTTGCATGCCTTCTTTCTCTAATCCTTTATGTCCTATCTTCTTTTACCTTTCCTTACCAATTTGCCATTCCACTTTTAATCTGTACCCGTGCCTGTACCCTTAAAATTGCAGTTTTTATTCATTTCCCCTTTCAATTCCGTTATTCCCCCCCCCCATTTTACTCCTCATTTCTTTCATTTCCACTATCAATTCATCATTTTCTTTTAATTTTTCCATCAATTGTTCAAGTATGGCCTGGGTGAACGTCGCACCAGACTCCTGACCCCCACTCGCGCCCGTAGGAGATCTTCAAGTGACGTCAGGAGCGAGGGACATTTCTATCCTCTGCTCCTCCCCACGAGGCCCCACCCCCAGCTCACCTCTGAGCACATGCTCACCACAATCTGCCATTACGTGGACATCCGTCATTTTGTTCACTTTTCCTGGACGTGCTCAAATCGAAATAAAATCTCACGCTCAAATATAATTTTTATATTTCCTTGGTGAGGGTGTTGGGATGAATCCCACACTCCTGATCACCAGATGTCATGTCTTGGACTCACAAAAGTGATGTGCTTCAGCGCTAGGATCCTTTGTCCGAAGAAATGGCTGAACGGTTTCAAATCTACTACTGCGCTCAGTTATTCTACAACTTTACCAACCCCCAAGGTTGCTCAAATGAGCCAAAATTGATGGCACATGCATGGGTAGCAGATGATGGAACACGTTACTTTACTATTTAAAGGTTCATTTAAAATGAATATAGGGGAAAAGATGGACGAGACGTGCAGTTTGGAACAAACCATGCTAATCAACAGATACAAAGAGGGAAATGGGAATATATGCAAACTTATATACAAGGAAATAAATAAAACCTAACCCACACTCAGCATCACAGATCACACTTTCACAAACATTGAAATTGCAGGCGAGGACCTTCCTTTGACTATGCATGGTAAAGATGCAGGACTCCCTTGTAGCCCATTTTTGATGCAGGAGCAAGACTATGAGAGCCAGCTACAAAGTGAGCCAACGACGAAGTCAATCAGCGATGAAATAAACCAGCCACGAGGAATGCTAGCGACAATGAGTACCTCGGGGCATGCACCCTGAACCAGTGGTCCTCCGTCCTTTCCACTGCGATTCTTCTCCACACTCCTTTCTCCTCCTGTATGCGGATCTCTGGTGTGCCCCTTCTCCCGGGCCCGTCCTCCTCATCCTTCTGGGAGGGATTATCCTCCGCCCGGGCCGTCCCACCCATGGGGCAGCACCAATAAAAATGAATCCATTGCCTGCTTCCAGGCCAACAGCGCCTTATGCCACAGTGGCTGGCACACACTGGCCAGACAGATCATGACGGCCTTTTTTCACACGTGTGACACGTGCCCCATTTGTGATGGGAAGTCCTCACCTGGCCCCACCCACAAACTAGAGGTGTTTACGCAAACTCTATTATCCTGACTATCCTGTCTATAAATTACATATGCTGCTTCCTCATTATCACGTGTAACAAAACGACTTACTCTGACAGGTCCCTGTTACATGGCAATCTAACTTACTCAAAACACATGGACCATTCTACACTTACCACACTCTAGATATGGTCCCACCCCGTCCCTGTCCCCATTTCCATCGCCTTCTACATGACTTTATATCTGTATGTAGACTTGCATACTTACACACAGACCAAATACAATACCCTTTCACCTTCAGGCAATGCTAACTATGGCTAATAGTATCAAGTTTCGGTCCTTATAATCATGCAGTCATCGTCTGCATCATCACATTTTCTTTCACAACCAAAAAGAGAAGTCTATTCCGAGATAAATGATCACCTTTCTTGTTGTTAATAAAAATTGTTTTGCATATGCTTTGTAACGTGTCATCAGAAAAATGCCATTTTTGTGTCCACATTTCTCAGTGCTAGTTTTGCTGTCCAGCTTCTCTTCGAGACAATAAGGACTAAAAGAGGGAAGAAAAAAAAAACCTGTAACTAATTATTTTCATTCTTCTAAGGGGAATTGGTATTTGTGAGTGAGCTCTCTTTGAAGAACAAACCTTTAGTGTAATTGATTTGAGGGTAACGAAAGATGCTTCTCCATGGAGGCAGAAACACAAGGGAACAAGTCCCGTTGTTGTATAGATGAAAGTGAGACAAAGGGCAAATGGGTAAAGCTGCAAAATCGAGATTAGGGTAGAAAAGAAATAACTGTATTGAAGGATGCAAGGGAATTATATGGTTCACCATTTCAGTAGAATCAAGCTCAACTTGAGTCCATTTTAGTGATGCAGAAAATACTCGTGAGTTTTCTTGAATCAAACACCACCATTTGTATTCTTGTGCTAATATAGTGCACTCATGCACAAACTGAAGTTAATGCTGAATGCTGTTCCAATCATGCAGGATTTATTGTCATGTTTTCATCAAAAAACCTGCTAATTGTGCCAATTATCTGAAGCTGCCAATGAATATATATATATTTCGTGCATGTGTGAGTACTTGCAGTGTGCCAAATACATTTTTTGTGTCCAAAAGAAAATTAATTTGCATGGACCGTGGAGCAGAATGTAGAGTACATAACAATAGCTACCATTTTGACTTCCTTCACTGTGGCAGTGGTTGGGCTTTGCTTTAGTTTGCAGTATTATAGAAGCGTGAATATTTGGTTATGACGGTTGTTATCTGCAACTGGTAAGCATGGATACTTCTCTCTGGCAAGTGGAATAATGTCTTGTAATTGGAGTAATGAGGAAACAGTAAAAGTGCCAAGGCCCTGAAACAGCCATCTGTCCAGAATATAAGCCTTTGGGATTCATCCAAAACATGCAAGCTGTGTTATAATTCCCTGTCTATCCAGAACAAGCTGCAGTGTGGGATTATCTTTTTGGACCCCTGAAGTTTTTGCAGTGTTGATGTGGAAAATTGATGCGATACTTTACTCTTTTTTTTTTTTCACCTTAAAATACAGTTCATCGCAAAACGATTTGATTCACCATTTTCTCACCAACACAAAACTGGTTCTTTTCTCTTTGGAAACAAATAATCACTCGTGATTCTCCATGAGTAATTGTCGTGCGTGGCAGACATCACGGAAAAGTGATGAAGCGAGTCCACAATGTGCTATCTCTCGATGCACACAGAATTGCGTTGCTCATTCGGAAGTAAAATAATGCATCTGTTTACACGTATTCCACATTAGCATGGAAGGAAAAGCATTTTTCTCATGAGAAGACTCAAGTAAAATGTCATCAAGTTCATTCATTACCGAGGTATTTAACTGTGGTACAATCTGCATTCTCTTATCCTCAATTTCAGTGTCTCGTGAAATTGTTCAAAAAAATATAAAAATAAAGTACAAGCTGTGCAAGCCCATTATGTGTGTTCAACCACATTAACTCAAAGGTAGTGATATTTAATCAAAGACAACAACCCTTGAGGGAAGTGCAAAAGCTTTGGAATTTAAGCCATATGCTCTCGTGTCATCGTCCATCTTTACCTGTGATCTTTTTTTTTTACTCCCATTAATCTTCCTCTATCCAAGCTCTGTTATTCAAATGTTGATATGTTCCTCCTCTCTCCTCTCTTTGCAACTTTCTTTCAACTTTTTGGTGCATACATCTATTGTCCTATCGTCAGTACATAACATTTGATCCATCCCTCAAATTTGGACATGTTTCTCCTTTGAAAACATTTTTTTTTTAAACAAGAACAAGTGAAAAATCAAAACATATGTGCGCATGCATACATAATGTATGTGTGTATGCAACTATGCATGTATGCATGTTTCACATGCACCTCCTGACTGTTATGGTGAGCATCGCCACGGATTATGTCTCACAGAGTAAAACCGCATAATCTGCACAGAGCAACCATCTGTCTGCCACCCAGACAATTGTTCCCGCTAATGCAAACCATTCAACCAGTCATTGGACGATGTCCAATGGAAATCGGGGGAATGCTCGTCATGCTCCACATGCTTCGATTTACCCACCGATCACACCACATGCCTTCTGCTTGAATGGTTTGCATTAGTGGGAACAATCGTCTTGGTGGAAGACAGATGGTTGTTCTTTGCGGTTTATGCGGTTTCACCTTGTGAGACAAAATCCATTGCAATGCTCACCATAACAGTCAGGAGGTGCATCTGATGTATAAACAATGAATGTGGTCATTATTTGTTAGATGTTTATTGGTATGCTATCCTGATAAGAGCAAAGAAGCCTGAAATCTGGATACGTGGCTCTGTTTGATGGTTAACTGATGTTAACCATCTAGTCTTTGTCTGTTTGATAGAGTTATGGGGCAGAAGCCTCTGCGTTGGAGGTGTTGCTTTGGTCTTGGACTATGTCCAATGGAGATTGGGGAAGTGCTTGTCATACTTCATATATATATATATATTGAATTAAATCCCCTAACTTTATGAGGCAGCAGGACACAAATGGAGTCCCATCACAGTGCTTGCCACATGACCTGCCAACAAGTGTTGTCTGCCATGCAAACACATTGTGGAGGTGATGTGAAGGTATGATATATGTACATGATGTCAGCATCATGTCATGGAGTCAGTGTGCTTCGTTGGTTGAATTTAATATTCCTGTCTGCAAACCACTTGACTGGTGATCAGCAGGGCGGAGACAATGTTTTGGCGTGGCAGGAGACACCTCTTGCTGGCAGGTTATACAGCAAGCACTGTGATGGGACTTGATTTGTGCCCTGCTGTCTCATCAAGTTAGGGGGTTCAATTCAGCTTTATTAATGAGCCTAATATGGTCACGAATAAATGATCAGTAAAATGTTGGCCTGATGAGCCCACAACAAGGCCAAAATTTAGATTGTCATCTTTGCTTTCGTTTATTCATGACCATAGGCTTTAATCTCAGTCTGCAAAGGCTTGAGTACCATTTGGATGCCTCCTCGTTTGGAGGTGATGTGTTGGTATAATTTATGTACATGATGGCAGTGTCATGTCATCGAGTCGGTGTGCTTCTTTGGTTGAATATATATATATATATATATATATATATATATATATATATATATATATATATATATACATATATATATATATATATTGCTATGTAAACCCCAGTCATGTGCCATCGGAATCTAACCTGGTGACACTTGAGTTAACACACCGCAAGATGGTCTGAGTATGTAGGCTTTAATTTATATTGGAAAGTGCCAAATGGTGGTTCGGGAAAAGGTTATCATCCTCAATTTGGTTCCACATGCTGAGTGTGCCCACCAAGAATTTACTCGCTCACAGAAAAGTAATCCATCGCCGATCCCCAACCACAGGAATGATAAATATTAACGTTTAATAAAAACGTGGAGACATAAACCAGGAAAAGAGCACATTGAAAAAACAACTCGTACAGAGAAATATGTGAAGAAGAAGGGGACACCCTATTTGTAATTTAAATCACGCTTGTAACAACAAAAATTGTCGGGCTAATCTACCTTTAACTTATCCTTAAAGAAATAGATACAATAAACAAAAAGGTTGGTTCAGACTTGGTCGAGCCAAAGGAGGCACCCTTACCTTGGTTGGATGGGAGAAGCAGGCTGCAATTCCCCTACACATTATGTGCCATGATGCAGGTCTCTGGCCAGCCTGAGAAGATTCATTGTTGGTGTCCACAGACTCCCGGGACCAGTTCCTCCTTCGACTGGAGGTGGGGGTTGGGGGGTCCAAAGAACCCCAGCAACACTCTGGCAAGGCCTTCTTGTGGGGCAAGGCAGCATTCACTACGTACGCTCCTAGTTCTCAGTTCGAACTTGATGCAGACTGAACCCGAGAGGATGCTGGCTCTCAACTCAACTTTCTCAGAATCTCGGTTCAAAATCGTACTTTGCTTGACATCGCCGTACCCATTGGTTGACCAGCTCGAGTATGATTGGTTGATCTGATTTAAATGAGAGCCGGGTGCTCCTCAGCTCGAAGACTGTTGTGAGGTCAGTTGAGAAAAGGAAGACGGTTATTAATCAAATAAATACATGTGAAATAAAGCATATTTAACAGTTTATTTAACCGTAGCTGGTAGAGTGATCCGGTTCGGCCAGACGTTCCGAGGGCGTGAATCCCCGGTAGCCAAGACTCGTGGTACTTAGGTATATTGCATCTAGACAATTAACCCTACGCCACGCGGTCGAGTTATTGGCGTTTCATGTCGATTAAGCGACCCGCCGGCTTTGGAGTTATCCGGAGCGACGGCCTCTAATTCCGGGAGACCGGTGGGAGACGGCGTAAACTTCCCCACCTCGCGGTCGTTCTCCGCCACCGACCCCCGGCCACAACATATAAATGATTACATATTAAATTATTATCCAGGATGGGGCAGAGAAACCTGCGATTATTCTAAACTCAGTAATTAAATTAATATTTTGTATTTGCCAAATTACAAATATGCATCTTAAAGTCCATGGCATGCCATTTGTTTCTACGATCACATCCTCGAGGTGACCTCAATCTCTGCACAGGACAATCCTCCAGTCTTCCATGCATATTTCCCATGATGCAGCTTAGCATCTCAAAGAAATTCCGGCATTCAGCAGTCTGATTTAAATGGTATGATGTGGACAAGAGGATGTATGGTGACATAATAGTAATAAGGTGATGTAACAGGGTGATGTAGTAGGATGACATGTAGTTTCCCCCCACTATAACTGGTACTAGCAGAAATCATTTTTTAAAATCTCCCATTTCTCTGCCCCACCCTGTATATTTTTTATGCATTTATATGGTTTTTCTTTCTTCTTCAGTTCCAATAGGTATGCCACATTTCCCTTTTTTAATTTGGTGTATTGTTATTTCTTTAAACTGGATACCTTGTTATGACAGGTTGCAGGATTACTGAATGTGTCATAATGTTGTCGTGGAGAACGAATTTATCAGAGTGCTGCATTTGCACTACACACTGTGTTTTGTCATTGTTCAAAAGCTTCCTTTATCAGAACAATGCACGCATCAGAACTTGAATACAACAACACAGCATTTTCCTTATTGGAATTGATGGAGGAGGCCTCTTAAAAAAAACAGTCGATGATCTTGAAATGCAACAAAAACACCAAACGTCATCACTCTAATCAATTTACAGTACAAATATTGTACCATTGCAGTGAATATTGTTGTGGGCCGGGGTCGGTGGCGAGAACGACCGCTAGGTGGGGAAGTTTACGCCGTCTCCCACCATCTCCCCGGAATTATAGCGCGTCGCTGTGGATAACTCCAACAGCCGGGGGTGTCGATTAATCGACCGTGAAACGCCAATATCTCGACTGCGTGGCGTAGGGTAATTGTCTAGATCCCAATTTTCCTAAATAACACACGCAGTCTTGGCTACCGGGGATTCACGCCTCGGCACGTCTTTCTCTAACCCGGTCACTCTACGACTGCGGTAGAGTTCAACTAGCGAATAACAACTCCGGCTCGGTTGCAGCCGAGCGGAAACTGCCAAAGCCATGCCTGCTAGGATTAACGGATTATCGGGATGAAACCTGTCTGAACTCAGACCCGGACCATGCCAGACCAAATAAGAAAGGACGGAAATGAGCTGGGAACATTTCTAATAATTTATTTTCAATAAAATCAAAAGACAGAAGAGGCGAGACTTATCGCGAATATGCAGAGAATATTTGCAAGGATCAAAAACACTTATTCAGTTATACTTAAAGACGGTCCCACACGCAGAACACACACACAAATGAAAGAAAACTCAGAGTTTTTATTGGACCCTCCAGCCGATGAGAGAGACGAGCTGGGGATCAGAGTGTGGATGGCACCTGTGGGTTGTCGAAGGTCCCAGCCGCACGTGTGGGACTCGTCGCCCGGCCGTGGCGAATAGTCGGGTTCACAAAAAGGCCAGAACTCCCCGCAACAGCCACCGCGAACAAACTGCAGCTGACTCAGCCTCCGTGAACAACTGCCTCTGACTCAGGCTCCGTGGACAAACTGCCTCTGACTCAGGCTCCGTGAACAAACAGCCTCAAAACCGCGACTCGCCACCGTAAAAACTCTTTCTAACCCACACGAACTCTCATCCACACACCTCCTCTTGCACAGAGCATCTCGGAGATATCTCTTCTCCCACACGGGAGGGGCCTTGGCGAGAATCATCTCACTGTCTGTCCCTCATTGGCCCACGCCGCACCCACCGGCGAGACCGTGGCCCCTGTTCGGAGACCCCACATTCTCCACGTGGCTCCGCTCTCGAAGAGTAACAGTATCCATGTGGTTTGTGCAAGAGTTAAAACATTTGTGAAGGACGTTGGTGGGAGCAGCAAAGAACGGCTGCAAGACCTCTGCCCTGGCAAGTCAGAGTGCTTGTAGACAGCGGGTGGGTAGTGGATCGTGATGGGGGATGATCATGCAGATGGGATGGTTTAATTTCGATGGCTCGTTGGATATAAAGGCCCTGTCACCCTTGATGATTTAGCACAACGTATGCCTGACGTGTGCAAAATTGGGCTAAAATGCCGGCACACGTCGAATACGTTATGGGTAAGTTTGTATACGTTAAGAGGCAAGCTGGCATACGGCGTAGTACACTGGCATACATCGTAGTATACGCTGGCATAGCTCGTAGTACGCTGATAAGCTCGTAGTACGCTGGCATACGTCGTAGTACGCTGGCAAACGTCATAGTTCGCGAGCTGTTAGACAAATTTTCCATGCTTGAAATTCTCCCGACGTATGCCAGCGTATGACTCACACGTTCCGCATAACGCTGGCCATAAGTTGTAGGCACGTTACGCGATCGTTGACACACGTCGACACGCGTTACTTGTAAGTTGCTCATAAGTCGAAACACGTCGAGGTAATGTTTAGCATACCCGAAACTTATTTCTAACCTATGGTAACGTGTTGTGGGCACGTTACGCGATCGTTGACACAACGTCGACACACGTTACTTGTAAGGTACTCATAGAGTCGAAACACGTCAAGGTAATGGTTAGCGTCAGTGTTCCAGACTCCCTGTTTTTTTTTTTTTCTTCTTCCTGTATGACGGTCATGTTGACACTTCGATTTCTAGTGCGGTTATAATATAATATTAATTAAAAGGCTGCCGCCAACGATTTAAATCATAACCGTCATAACCGAAGAAAAAAAAAAATTCAACAAACCAGGGAGTCTGGAACACTGACGCTAACCCATTACCTTGACGGTTTTCGACTTATGAGTAACGTACAGTAACGTATGTCGACGTGTGTCAATGATCGCGTAGCGTGCCTACAACTTATGCCAGCGTATGCGGAATGTGTGTCATACATCGAGTACGTCGAGAAATTTTCAACATGCTGGAAAATTTCTCGACGTACTCGGCGTACAATGAGTATGCCAGCGTACTACGACGTATGCCACGTACTACGACGTATGCCAGCGTGCTCTTAACGATACAAAACTTACCCATAACGTATTCGCCGTGTGCCAGCTTGGTTCGGCAAATTTTTCATACGTCGGCATACAGCTGGCTAAAACGTCAAGGTGTGACAGCGGCTTAGCTTGGCTACTCACTTCGTCACTGACTTCGTATGTGCTCTAGTCGTTCAGTGATTTAGTGATGATTGATCGTCGAGACGCAGCCTAGGAAATGCCTACGCCACGTGATCGTCGCGATACGACTGCCGCGCGCTATGCATAAGTTAGACTATCGTTGGGCATAGGTCGTGAACGCTGACAACACGCTCAGACTTGTTGGTATAAGTTATCTATATGTGATTAAAACGTTCTGTGTACGTACTAATACGTTATGCATACGTCCAACACGTTATTATATGCCCAAAAATTAAAAAAAAAAAACATCAATAGTTTCAGCGTACGCCAGCATTTTACATACATTTGATGCGTTGCCATACGCTGGCTAAAACGTCAAGGTGTTTCAGCTGCTTAAAATAACCGAACTAAAGACGTCACAACGCACACATTTAATCCTCCCCCTGAACAAAAGGACGGGGTCCTGACTACACACATACTTAACGAGATAACTGACTTTTGGGACATCTGTATGTTGAGTGCGCATGGTTTCCAGATTCGTAACAATATTAATCAGATAGCCACGCAAACATTATTAGTAACTTTGGACAAGATGTCAAAAATATACTGAAGATCAATCAAATTTCTTCCAAATACACGTTTGTATACAGTACTTTAACTTTTATCACAATTTACAAGATTTGGCACAGGCACGAAAATTTACAAGATTTGGCATATCCCCACCATAATGGGGATCCTCAGTGTTATGGTGTTCCTTCAGTTTGATCAGTCGCCACTCTTTACAATGATAGTCTTTCTGATGACAGCAATACATCAAGAGCATGGGCAAAGACTGATGGAATAACTGTGCAGGTAGCCTCCAATTATTTTTACAATTTCCCTCTTCTGGGAGAAGTCTGTGGAAGATGTGACAGACATCTTTCAAGCATATCCCACATATGTTCAGTTTTATTTGACAAAGACCAATCAAACCCAGGGACAGAATTGTGTCTTGAGATACTCCCATTGCATGGGAATCGATGTGACATTTCTTGCATTTGACCGGGCACTGTCTTGTTGATATATGGCATTCTGTTTCTGTCACAGAAACAACACTGCTATTACCTGCAAAACATTTTTGCT
>CM068963.1:84166771-84180880 GCA_035128595.1 Eptatretus atami | reverse complement strand
CATTTTTCACAGTTGTAGCGGGGTTTTCTCACAGTTTTTCATGGGACATTCGGTTTTCACAGTTTACGGGTTTTTTGCAATTTTCATGGTGCTTCACAGTTTTTTCAGAGTTTAGCGGGTTTTTTCGCATGTTTCAGGGTACATTCACGGTTTTTTCACAGTTTACGGGTTTTTTCGCAGTGTTTCAGTACTTCCGGTTTTCACAGTTTAGCGGTTTTCAGTTTCATGGGTACATTCCGGGTTTTTCACAGATTAGCGGGGTTTTTTCCAGTTTCATGGGTGCACTTCACCGTTTTTCGCATTTACAGGTTTTTTCGCAGTATCTTTAGCCATTCACATTTTTCACAGTTAGCGGGGTTTTTCACGTTTTTCATGGGACATTCACTGGTTTTCACAGTTTAGCGGTTTATCTTTTGCAGTTTTCAGCTGCATCCACCGTTTTTTCGCAGATTTAGCAGGGTTTTTCGCAGTTTGTTCAGGGTGTATTTACCATTTTTCGCAGTTTAGCGGGTTTTTGCAGTTCATGGGTGCATTCACACCGTATTTTGTCACAGTTTAGCGGGTTTTGCAGTTGTCACTGGTGCATTCACAGTTTTTTCGCAGTTTAGCGGTTTTTTTCGCAGTTAGCAGGGTTTTTTTTCGCAGTTACGGTGTTTCGCATTTTTCATGGTGATTTACACCATTTTTTGCCAGTTTAGGGTTTTTTTTTGCAGTTTGTTCATGGGTATTTACCATTTTTTCGCAGTTTACGGTTTTTTCAGTGTTCATGTGTATTTACATTTTTTCGCAGCTTAGCGGAGTTTTTTCGCAGTTTTCACTGGTGATTACCATTTTTCGCAGTTTAGCGTTTTTTTTTGCAGTGTTCATGACGGGCATCACAAGAATGTTCCAGTTTAGCAAAGACTTTTCTCAGTTTTTCAGGTGCTTCACGTTTTTTCAGTTTAGCGGGTTTTTTCGCAGTTTTTCATGGGTGCATCACATTTTTTCACTGTTTATCGGGGTTTTTTCACAGTTTTTTGTCGGATGCATTACCTTTTTCACTGTTTATCGGGTTTTTTCACAGTTTTTGTGGTGGGGGGGCCCCCAATTTCACCGTTTTTCACTGTTTATCGGTTTTTTCACAGTTTGTGGGTGCATTCACCGTTTTTCACTTATCGAGAAGTTTTTCACAGTTTGTGGGTGCATTCACCTTTTTTTACTGTTCTTGGTTTTTTCCAGTTTTTGTGTGATTCACCGTTTTTTCATTGATCGGTTTTTCACAGTTTTGGGTGCTTCACCCGTTTTTTCGCTGTTTTCGGGGTTTTTTCAAGTTTTATGGGTGCATTCACGGTTTTTTCACAGTTTTCTGGGTGCATCACCGTTTTTTTCACTGTTACGGATTTTTTCACATTTTTGTGGGTGCATTCACCGTTTTTTCCACGTTGTATCGGGTTTTTCACAGTTTTGTGGGTCATTCACCGTTTTTCGCTGTTTATCGGGGTTTTTTTCACATTTTCAGGTGCATCAGTTTTTTTCATAGTTTAGCGGGTTTTTTTCGCAGTTTTTCATGGGTTGCATCACGGTTTTCACAGTTCAGTTTTTTTTTTCGAGTTTTCACAGTAATTCGTGTCTTTAAGTGAATTTGCCGGTTTGCCAGTATTTCATGTGATTTTTGATTTTCCCTTGTGAATCACGAACCGCCAGAAGCTATCCCCCTTTTTCCAGTGAAATGATGCTCCCTATTGCGATAGCTATCGCGCATATTTCCAAAAGTAATCCCCTCGAATAGCGGGTTCTGACAGTATCTCATTCATATAATTTTTGTACGTCCACATTTGTATTAGAGAGACACTTTCCTGTGTTGTTTTTGTTGACAACAAAGATAATTTGAAGTTAAGATAGCAATTCAGTTTTATCTTCAAGCAAAGGCAGCCATTATTATTGCTCTCCCTAAGCTCCTCAATATCTACGTAATAAAATAAAGAAGTACTATTATTCCAAAAACAATACTATTTGCCATAATTAAGCTGGAGAACTTAATTGCATACCATCATCAGAGTTGAAACATAATTTCCATTATGCTTCCATGTAGATTTTGACTTTATCCACAATTTTTTGTCCATTCAGAAGATAACATGTGTCTTATAACATGTGAGTACTGTATGTTCCCAGTAATGTGATAAACTTTCAGTTCCTCACTTTGATCAGGCCCAAACCAATTCCGCATTGTTTTAAAGTCACATATTTCGATCATTCACCTATTTCATGTAAAAAACCACAAGATTGAAAATCCAGTGCCTTCCAGTCGCAGTATATACTGTTTTTTCTACACCATAGCAAGGCTAGTAGAAGAGCCAGCAATACTAGTCACTGACTGGATTGAAACACATCAGGGGCAAAAGGAACAATAGAAGAGAGAGAAACACCAACCAGCAGATTAAAAAGGTCAAGATAGAGGCAGACTTTGACAAAACAGTAGTGTGGGGGAAGAGGGACAGGGAGAAAGCGATGCATGGTGGACAAGATGAATACAGAAAGGAACTCTCAGAGAGGAAAACTGGAAAAATTTGAAGGAGACTTGGGGTGGGTCACTGAGGGGAAAAAAATCATTGGATTTGGATGGGATGATCTGAAGAAGTGGTTCAAACAGTGTCTTCAGACCTGGAGGGAAGAATTACATTGAAGATAATGTAGAAGTTAGTTCCACAGGCAGGAAAAAAAAAGAGGAAAAAATGAATGGACGTGAGCAAGTGAATCCTAGAATTTAGGTGTAGTTTCACTAGAAGGGATTGAGGTGGACCATGTATGCCTGCAAAAACCTGTGGGGGGGAGACAAAGCACAGAAAGAGCAGGGGTGCAAAACCATAAAGGAGTGATAGAAGACAGAGAAACCACTAACCTGTCTGATGCAAGTGATAGGCCCATAGACTCAGCTTCTCATGAAGAGATTCCAAAATATTTGAAGCCTGTTTCCACAGCAT
This sequence comes from Eptatretus atami, assembly GCA_035128595.1. Classification (NCBI taxonomy): domain Eukaryota; kingdom Metazoa; phylum Chordata; class Myxini; order Myxiniformes; family Myxinidae; genus Eptatretus; species Eptatretus atami. The sequence continues at coordinate 84,177,920 of CM068963.1, read as the reverse complement.
CAAGCTGAGAAAGATGAGGCAAGGGAGCTAGCCCAGAGGGAAGCAGTACTTCCATCAAGCTGTGGATGAAAGCCTTGTATGTGGCTATGTGTTCAGGTGTGCCAAAAGAAGGACAGAGCTGGAAACATAACCTCCTTCCACCCTCGGTGATGTAGGTAACCACAGCAAAATTATTTTATTCTCACACACACGCAGCACCAGCACGACGCGGCATGCCCGCACCCACACACCACAACACATTTATGCTTCCAGCCTGTGCTTGGCTCTCATGCCACCTGCCCGTCACCATTAGCAATTCCAAACACACACCCAACCCCAAGTAAGCATGGCAGTTGACAATGGGAAACGGTAAATTTACCGAACCCAATTAATACCACTGCAGCCCATTCTAATACCAGCAGCACTTGTTGCAGCCAATGTCCCATGTATTCCATGCCATTAAACCCAGCTCTCCTCCAAACTGAAAGCCCATAATCACAGCGGAAGTTTGGGAAGGTTATGCGACCTCACCGGCTTTCCCAATCATCCATAATCTCCACAGATACTCCGGTGTTGTCCTTTGGGCTGTACTTGATCCCTTTCCAACGGTTTTCGGCCGGCACCACTAGGCAGCCCACGATGAAGGTCGCTCATGCTGGCTGTCCGCAGAGCCTCAGGAGAGGCTGCTGGCGCATACCCAGGCATCCACCCTCTGGCTCTACCAGCCCTCAGTGTACTGCACCAAAGCGTGCCCAAACTCTCTGCCCTTAGGTCCTCACGTGCAGATAACAGGCACTCAGAGAAAAGCTCCTGGAGTCTCGATCCCCTCCAGGTCCGGCGACCCCACCAGCCCAAGACACTCCTCGGAACAATGCCCCGATGGACCATTGACACCACACCCCACCAGATTTCTCTGTGGGGCCTTCGTTGTACATACGCCTACCATGTTCAGACCTCACATCCAAATTACCAGTGCAACTCCCCAGCTCTGGTGTAAATCAATTCACCAGCGGTCCAATTCCCATTCGGCTTGACCCATTAACCCCAACTGGTCTAAATTCTGCAAAGCCAGGGGACAAGTTCCCCACAAGCTGCTTGAAAAAGAAATTTCATTTAAAAATCCCCAACCTTGTGGTCCAAATATGGCTGTGTATAACCTATTATCGCCTATTTCTGCCCCTCCCTGCAGCCCCTCTTGCCATTGAGCCTCCCGCTCTTTCAACTTTTCTCCATTGTCATGAGCCACCAGCGCATCAGACTCACAGCGCGCTACTTCACACAAAAAAACACCATTTAAATCCAATTAGCTCAAAACGACACTGGACCGCATTGCCTGTCTCCTTTAATGTCTTCCTTTCTTTTAACCACTCCCACGGCTGCTAGACAATCCCTTGCAGTGGAGGATCGACAAACAAGCATCAAGTCACAGGTTCTAACCAGGCGCCGAAATTCGTCCGGCACACAGAATGTTCACATCCACGAGTTTAACTTCTTCTCGTCTAACTGGCTCATCACATGACACTCTTTCACATCCACACTGGCATATTGCATCCAGCCATTACCATTTTCCAAACATCCCAGTTTAATTTTCCTGACATTCCTGCGCCCTCTCTCTCTCTACCCCTTGCAATACTGAATGATCCATTAAACCAACCCTAACCTCTTGAACCCTCCATTGGAGCTCCGCAAGCTTCAACTGCATGTTTGCATCCTTCTTTCTCTAATCTTATGTCTATCTTCTTTTTACCTTTCCTTACCAATTGCTTCCACTTTTAATCTTGTACCCGTGCCTGTGACCCTTAAAATTGCAGTTTTATATCAATTTCCCCTTTTTCCCAAAAATTTCCCGTTTAATTTTCCCCCCCCCCCATTTACTCCTCATTTCTTTCATCCACTATCAATCATCATTTTCTTTTAATTTTTCCATCAATTGTTCAAGTATGGCCTCGGTGTGAACTCCACCAGACTCCTGACCCCCACTCGGCCCCTAGGAGATCTTCAAGTTGACGTCAGGAGCGGAGGACATTTTCTATCCTCTGCTCCTCCCACGAGCCCCACCCAGCTCACCTCTGAGCACAGCTCACCACAATCTGCCTTAACTGACATCCGTCGTTGTTCACTTTTCCTGGACGTGCTCAAATCGAAATAAAATTCTCTACGCCTCAATATAATTTTTATAATGTTCCGGTGAGGTGTTGGGATTGAATCCCACACTCCGATCACCAGATGTCTGTTTGACTCACAAAAGGGATGGCTTCAGCGCTAGGATCCTTTGTCCAAGAAATGGCGTAAACGGTTTTCAAATCTGACTACTCTCGCCTCATTATTCACAACTTTACCAACCCCAAGGTGCTCAAATGAGCCAAAATGATGCCACATGCATGGCGTAGCCAGATGATAGGAACACTTTACTTTACTATTAAAGTTCATTTAAAATGAATATAGGGGAAAGATGGACGAGAGACGTGCAGTTGGAACAAACCATCTTCTAAGTCAAAGATTACAAAGAGAGGAAATGGAATATATGCAAATTATATTACAAGGAAATAAATAAAACCTTAAACCCACACTTCAGCATCTCAGATCACACTTTCACAAAATTGAAATTGCAGGCGGAGGACCTTCTTGACTATGCATGCGTAAAGATGCAGGACTCCCTGTAGCCCCATTTTTGATGCAGGAGCAGACTATGAGAGCCAGCTACAAAGTGACAACGACAAGTCAATTCAGCGATGAAATAAACCAGCACGAGGAATGCTAGCGAAATGAGTACCTCGGGCATGCACCCTGAAACCAGTGTCCTCCGTCCTTTCCACTGCAGATTTCTTTCTCCACACTCCTTCTCCTCCTTATGCGGATTCTGGTGTGCCCCTCTCCGGCCCCGTTCCTCTCATTCTTCTGGGATTATCCTCCGCCCGGGCCGTCCCACCCATGGCAGACCATTAAATGAACCATTGCCTGACTTCAGGCCCACAGCGCCTATCAGCAGGTGCTGGCAATCACTGGCCAGAAGATCATTACGGCCCTTTTTTCACAGTTGACACCGGCCCCATTGTGGGAATCCTCACCTGGCCCCACCACAAACTAGAGGGTTTACGCAAACTCTATTATCTGACTATCCGCTATAATTACATATGCTGCTTCCTCAATTATCACGTAACAAAACGACTTACTCTACATTCCCGTTACATGGCAATCTAACTTACTCAAAACACAGACCATCTACACTCTACCACACTCTAGATATGTCCCACCCCGTCCCTTTCCCAGTTTCCATCGCCTTCTACATGCTTTAATCATATGTAGACTTGCATACTTACACACAGACCAAAAACAATACCCTTTCACTTCAGCAATGCTAACTATGGGCTAATAGTATCAAGTTTCGGTCCTTATAATCATGCAGTCATCGTCTGCATCATCACTTTTCTTTCACAACCAAGAACTATTCCGATAAATGATCCCTTTCTTTTGTTATAAAAATGTTTGCATATGCTTTGAACGTGTCATCAGAAAATGCCCATTTGTGTCCACATTCCTCAGTGCTAGTTTTTGCTGTCCAGCTCTCTTCAGACAATAAGACTAAAAGAGGGAGAAAAAAAAAAACCTGTAACTAATTATTTTCATTCTCTAAGGGATTGGTATTTGTGGAGGAGCTCCTCTTTGAAGAACAAACTTTAGTGTAATTTCGATTGAGGGCTAACAAAATGCTTTCTCCATGGAGCTAGAAACACAAGGAAACAAGTCCCGTTGTGTATAGTGAAAGTGAGACAAAGCAAATGGTAAAGCTGCAAATCGAATATAGGTAGAAAAGGAAATAACTTGGATTGAAGATGCAAGGAATTATATTTGGTTCAACCATTCAGTATAATCAAAGCTCAACTTGAGTCCATTTTGTGAGCAGAAAATACTCGTGAGTTTTCTTAATCAAACACCACCATTTGTATTCTTGTGCTAATATAGTGGCACTCATGCACAAACTGAAGTTAATGCTGAATGCTGTTCCAATCATGCAGGATTATTGTCCATGTTTTCATCAAAAAAACCTGCTAATTGTGCCAATTATCTGAAGCTGCCAATGAATATATATATATTTCTGCATGCTGATACTTGCAGTGTGCCAAATACATTTTGGTGTCCAAAAGAAAATTAATTGCATGGACCGTGGGCAGAATGTAGATACATAACAATACTACCATTTTGACTTCCTTCACGTGGCAGGTTGGCTTTCTTTAGTTTGCAGTATTATAGAACGAGTGAATATTGTTTATGAACGGTTGTCATCTATGCAAACACAATGCGAAGCATGGATACTTCTCTCTGGCAAAGTGGAATAAAGCTTGTAATTGGGTACATGAGAAACAGTAAAAGTCCCAGGCCCTGAAAACTGCCATACTTGTCCAGAATATAAGCTTTGGGATTCATCCAAAACATGCAAGCGTGTTATAATTCCTGCTACCAGAACAAGCTGCAGGTGGATTATCTTTTGGACCCCTGAGTTTATTTGCCATGTTGATTGAAAATTATGCGAACTTTACTCTTTTTATTTTTTCACCTTAAAATACAGTTCATCGCAAAACAATTGATTCACCATTTCTCACAACACAAAACTGTTCTTTTCCTCTTTGAAACAAATAATCACTCGTGATTCTCCGAGATAATTGTCACGTGCGTGCAAATCACGGAAAAGGATGAAGCGAGGTCCACCATGTCTACTCTCGATCACACAAAATTGCGTGGCTCATTGGAAGTAAAATAATGCATCTTACACGTATCTACATAGCATGGAAGGAAAAGCATTTATTTCCATGAGAAGACTCAATAAAATGTCATAAGTTTCATCATTACAGTATTTAGCTGTTACAATCTGCATTTCTTATCCTCAATTTCACAGTGTCTCAGTGAAATTGTTCAAAAAAAAATAAAAATAAAGTACAAGCTGTGCAAGCCGCATTAGTCTGCTCAACCACAATTAATCACAAACGTAGTATTTTAATCAAAAGGCAACACCGAGGAAGCAGAAAGCCTTTGGAATTAAGCCATATGCTCTCGTGTCATCGTCCATTCTTTTACCTGTGATCTTTTTTTTTACTCCCATTAAATCTTCCTCTACCAAAGCTCTGTATTCAAATGTTGATATTTCCTTCCTCTCTCCTCTCTTTGCAACTTTCGTTCAACTTTTTGTAGCATACATCTATTGTCCTATCGTCATACATAACATTTGCATCCATCCCTCAAATTTCTTGGACATGTATCTCCTTGAACAACATTAATTTTATTTTTTTACCTAACAAGAACAAGTGAAAATCAAAAACATATTGCGCATGTTTCACATGACCTCCTGACTGTTATGAGTGAGCATCGCCGCGGAATTAGTCTCACAGAGTAACCTAATCTGCCAGAGCAACCATCTGTCTGCCAGCCAGACAATTTTCCCGCTAATAGCAAACCATCTCAACCAGTCATTGGACGATCGTCAAGGAAATGTTGGGATGCATCGTTCACGCTTCCCACATGCTTCGATTTACCCACCGAATCACACCACATGCCTTTTGCTGAATGGTTGCATTAGTGGGAACAATCTCTTGGTGAAGGACAGATGTTGTTCTTTGCCGGGTTATGCGGTTTCACCTTGTTGAACAAAATCCATTGCAATTGCTCACCATAAACAGTCAGAGGTGCATCTGATGTATAAAACAAGAATGTGCTCATATGGTAGATGTTTATTGCGTATCTATCCTGATAAAGAGCCAAAGAAGCCTTAATCTGATACCGTGGCTCTGTTTGAATGGGTTACGATGTTAACCATCTACTCTTTGTTGTTTGATAAGATTTTATGGGCAGAAGCCTCCCCGGTCTCTTTCTCGCGTTTGTTCAATGTGTTGCTTTGCTCTCTGACTTATGTCCAATGGAATTGGGGGAAGTGTTGAATCATACTTTCATATATATATATATATATTATATATATATATAACTATATATATATAATATATATATTGACTGTAAATCCCCCTAAACTTATGAGTCAGCAGACACAACTGAGAGTCCCAATCACATGCTTTCCACATGAACCTCGCAACAAGTGTTGTCTGCCATGCAAACACAGTGTGGAGTGATGTGAAGGTTATGATATATGTACATGATGTCAGCATCAGTCATGGAGTCATGGCTTCGTTGATTGAATTAATATTCTGGCTGCAAACCACTTACTGGTGATCAGCAGGGCGGAGGGACAATGTTTTGGCGTGGCAGGAGACACCTCTTGTGCAGTTAACTAAGGCAAGCACTTGTGACGGACTTGATTTTGTGCCCTGCGTGTCTCATCAAGTTAGGGGTTCAATTCAGCTTTATTATGAGCCTAATATTGCACGAATAAATATCAGTAAATTTGCCTATGAGCACAACAAGCAAAATTTTAGATCTCATCTTTGCTTTCGGTTTATTCATGACCAGAGGCTTATAATCTCTCAGTCTGCCAAAGCTGATACATTGTGATGCCTCCTCGTTGGAAGGGTATTGTTGTATAATTTATGTACATTGATGGCATGTCATTCATCGATCTGGTGTGCTTCTTTGGTTAATATATATATATATATATATATATATATATATATATATATATATATATATAATTGCTATGTAAACCCCTCAGGTCACTGTGCCCATCGGAATTAACCTGGTGACACTTTGAGTAACCACCGCAAGATGTTGAGTATGTAGCTAAATTTATATTGGAAAGTGCCAAAATGGTGGTTCGGGAAGGTATACTCAAGTTGTCCACATGCTAGTGTGCCCACAAGAATTACTCGCTCACAGAAAGAGTAATCCTATCGCCGATCCCCAACCACAGGAATGATAAATATTAACGTTAATAAACGTGGGAACATAAACAAGAAAAAGACATTGAAAAAACAACTCGTACAGAGAATATGTGAAGAAAGAGGACACCTATTGAAAATAAAATCACGCTTAACAACAAAAAATTGTCGGCTAAATCTACCTTTAACTACTTAAAGAAATAATACAATAACAAAAAGGTTGGTTCAGGACTGGTCGGCCAAAGGAGGCCCTTACCTGGTGGATGGAAAGCAGGCTGCAATTCCCCTACACATTATTCATATGCAGGTCTCTGGCCAGCCTGAAAGATTCATCGTTGTGTCCAACCAGACTCCCGGAACCATCCTCTCGACTGAGGTGGGGTGGGGTCCAAAGAACCCCAGCAACACTCTGGCAAGGCCTATTAGTGGGGCAAGGCAGCATTCACTACGTACGTCCTCAGTCTCAGTTCGAAACTTGATGCAGACTGAACCGAGAGATGCTGGCTCAAACGTCAACTTCTCAGAATCTCGGTTCAAAATCGTACTTTGCTTGACATCGCCGTGCCCATGGCTGACCAGCTCGAGTATGATTGGTTATTGAATTTAAATGAGAGCCGGAGTGCTCCTCAGCTCGCAACTGTTGTGAGTCAGTTAGGAAAAGAGACGGATTAATCAAATAAAATACATGTAAATAAGCATATTTAACAGTTTATTCTAACTGTGCTGTAATGAGTGACTTTCCCGTTCGCCAGACGTTCGAGGGCGTGGAATCCCCGGTAGCCAAACTGCGTGAGTACTTAGGTATATGCATCTAGACAATTAACCCCTACGCCACGCTGCGAGTTATGCGTTTCATGTCATCTAATCGACCCGCCGGCTTTGGAGTTTCCCGCTATGCATAAGTTAGACATCGTTGCGCATAGTTCTGCAACGCTGACAACACGCTCAGCTTCGTGGTATAAGTATATCTATATGTGATAAAAACGTTCCTGTGTACTTACTAATACGTGTCATGCATACGCTCCAACACGTATTATATGCCCCAAAAAATTAAAAATAAAAAACATCAATAGTTTCAGCTACGCCAGCATTTTACATACATTTGATGCGTTGCCATCGCTGCTAAAACGTCAAGCTGTGACAGCGTTAATATCCGAACTATAAGATGTCACAACGCACACATTTAATCTCCCCCTGAACAAAGGACGGGTCCTAACTACACACATACCTTAAAACGAGATAACTGACTTTTGGACATCTGTATTTAGCCGCATGGTTTCAGATTCGTAACAATATTAATCAGAAGCCACGCAAAACATTATTAGTAAACTTTGACAAGATTTCAAAAATATACTGAAGATCAATCAATTCTTCCAAATACACTTGTTAACGTACTTTAACTTTCTATCACAAATTTACAAAATTGCACAGGCACGAAAATTTACAATATTTGCATATCCCCACCATAATGGGATCCTCAGTGTTATGGTGTTCCTTCAGTTTGATCAAATCGCCACTCTTCACAATATAGCTTTCTGAGGACGCAATACATCAAGACATGGGCCCAAGAGACTGATGGAATAACTGGCAGTAGCCTCAAATATTTTTCAATTCCCTTCTGGAGCAATCGTGGAAATGGACAGACATCTTCAAGCAATATCCCACAGTCATTTTTATTTGACAAGACCAACAAACCCAGCGGACAGAATTGTGTCTTGAATACTCCCATTGCATGGGAATCGATGTGACATTTCTTACATTTGACGGCACTGTCTTGTGATATATGGCATTCTGTTTTTCTGTCACAGAACAACACTCTAATTACCTGCAAAACATTTTTGCTGCATAATGGCAGTTATAGTGTCGAACATCAAGACTACCTGGATACATAACTGATGGAACTGCCTCATGATACCTGTTTGAACAAGTTGGGTGTTGTTTGATTAATCTGAATTGTTCTCGTTTTTTTTTGTTTTTTTAAGCTTAGCAAGTGATACAATACAGAATGGAACAGAAGAAACTCCAAGAGGAAAAAAACTGGAAAATTGATTTGTAATGAGGGCTAGAAAATATCATGCTTTGGATGGGATATCTAGAGGGTGGTGAACAGCTGTCTTGAATACCTGGAGGAAAATGAGATGATAGAATCGTGGAAGTTGATTTCCACAGTGGAGGAAAACCAGAGTGTGTCTCAAAGCCCCCAATGCTCGCCTGTTTTATACATTTATTCGTGTTTAAAAGACGTCAATAATTAATATTTGTTTCATATAATTCTCAAAATTTTTTTTTCGGGGGGGGGGGGTTGAAATCACTTAAAACGTAGAAATGCAAAAAAAAATTTTTTTTCTTTCTAACAATTTTTTTTTGGGGGTGGGGTGGAATCACTTAAAACATGTTAGAAATGCAAAAAAATTTAATATTTTCTCTTCCAACCAAATTTTTTTGGGGCGACCAAGCCAAAATCTAATGCATGATCTTGGACCATACCTAACCCCCCCACAAGTTCGTCGAAATCCTAATCAACTGAAAAACAGTAGAAATGCAAAAAAAGAAATCGAATTTTTGCTTGAAAAAAATTTTTTTTTCTTAACAATTTTTTTTTTGGGGGGGAGGTGGGAAATCACTTAAAACATGTAGAAATGCAAAAAAAAGAAATCGGAAATTTGTTGAAAAAAAAGTGCAAATTTTTTTTTCTCTTCAAATTTTTTTTTGGGGGGGGTGGAAATCACTTAAACATGTAGAAATGCAAAAAAATTCTCTAACAATTTTTTTTGGGGGGGAGACCAGTCCAAAATCTAATGGCATTGATCTGCGACCATACCTAACCGCCCCACCAGTATTCGTCAATCCGCGAGGTGTTCCTAAACAAAAAATTAACATTTTCACGCTCACGCTCACGCTACGCTGAACGCTCACGCCGGGGGGGCTATCGCTATAGCCTCTGTTCCGAACAGCGAGCTAAAACTGGAACCCAAATAATGGAGTGAACAGTAATCCTGGATTAGTCGTTTCACCAAAGGGGGTTGATGTACCATTAAGGGAACCTGGGGGGGGGGGACAAAGCACAGAAAGAGCAGCGGGTGCAAGACCAGACATGAGGCAGTAGAAAACAGAGACCACCAACCTGTCTGCAATGGCGAAGTGATAAGCCCATTGACTCAGCTTCATTGCAAGAGATTTGAATGATCTTGAAAGCCTTAGTTTCCATGGCATCAAGCTGAGCAAGATGTGAGGCAGCTGATCCAGCCCAAAGGGGAGAGTAGTGCTCCATCAAGCTGCAGGTGAAGGCCTCGTAGGTGGATAGGAGTTCAGTTGTTTGAACAACTGAAACACAATCAGCAATATCTGTCATTTGATCAAATTATCATTCTGATTTGAATTACATCCTTTTTCAAATTGAATTTGCACAGTCATGCATCTGCACTCAATTTTCAAGGACAAAGCAATCTTTCTTTATTTCCAAATTAATTTCCTGCAATGTGGATCGTGAATATAGGGAAATGTGCATTGATGAAAACATGTTATGAGAGTTTGTCCAAGATGGCTGTTTCGATATAGGCTAAAACCAAAACACAAAAGGAAGTGTTCTGACTTATGTCTGTTTTTTTATTACACCCTCCATCAGGTCAAATTAATTTATGTAAATTGTTAAACTTACATTTTGAGGTGGTGCCGGCAAGGGGATGCTGCATTGCAGCGCATGCTATCCTTTCAGTGGGAATCAGTTCTGGATAATGTCATGAAGATTTATCTAAGTAAACCCATGTTTACCTAAATAAAAATCATAAACAACCTTAAGTAAAGTTGCCTTTGGGACAGTGCCATTATATATAGACCATGCAAGTAGATTATTATTAATTTGAACGATTATGACATCATATATCTTTAGTGCAAGGTAAATAAACATATAGAATGTAAAATCCTGGGCAAAAAATTCCTTTTGGGTAGAGAGTACAGCTGAAACCAGATCCTTCCCGGTTTTCCTCCTATAACTCCATCTTTGCTTTTACTTATGCGGCATTCCTTTTCTGATGACATCTAACGCAGTATTTGCTGCACAAGACGTCCTTGCCATAAGTTCAACTGGAAAACAAGTGTAATTCCAGGTTTTAACAAAAGGTTCCAATGCCACTGTTAATTAAATTTGCTGTTGGTCACGAGCTTTTACACCAACACAAAGTTTTATTTCGGACCCTAGGCATCAAAAAGCCACATATATCGATCAAACAGTTTCAAATGGAGCACCTCACCGCCATTAGATCATTTAAATTGCATCATATGTGGCAATAAATACGAATCGTTGCTCCAAGCTTGCCAGCTCGATGACAGAAGACGCCATTTCCATTTTTGCC
>CM068963.1:84115545-84142472 GCA_035128595.1 Eptatretus atami | reverse complement strand
GAAAGGGCGGACCCATGGGAGCCCCGTTCAATCAGGGCAGACAGTGACGTCTGTTCCACCGAGCCCCCGCACCGTCCGGGGAGGTCCATAAAATTTACGACGCCATCCTCAGTGGAGAGTTCTGAGGGGGTTCGGTCGTTGGTTCTGAGTAAGTCTCTTGGAGGAGAACAAGGAAGTTTATTTTGGAGGAGCAAGTTGGTTGGTGTGCTCTCTACATTTTGCTGGTGTTCGTGGAGTTTTCCTGGGTCCCGTCCACGACCCTGATCTCTGCCCTGGGACTCGACTGCCCCGCTCGTTTCCTCCATGGGCACGAGCCCCACGCGTGTGACTGTGGGCCGAGCCGCACGACCAATAGCAGGTGCCGCACCGCGGAGCACTCCCTCCCTTCAACATGCAGGTACCCACATGAACTGCGACCCACGCTCGTCTCTCCTCTCTGGCTGCGGGGATCTTTCAATAAATCGTCTGAGTGTGTGGCCCGTCTTATAAGTAGAACTGTTAAGTGTTTTCCATCATTGTAAATTCTTCGCTTGCCATATCGCGATAAGTCTTGCCTGTGTCTTTTTATTTGTGAATAAAACAATTGTAGAAATGTTCCCAGTTTCGTTTCCGTCCTTTCTTTCATTGGTCCAGCATGGTTCGGATCTGAGTTTAGCCGGGTTTTTATACCAGATAATCCGTCCATCCTAGCCGGCTCGGCTTTGGCAGTTCCGCTCGACTGCACCCGAACCAGAGTTGGTAGTCGGTAGTTGGAACTCTACCGCAGTCGGTAGAGTGACCCGGTTCGAGCAAGACGTGCCAAGGGCGTGGTTCCCCGGTAGTCGAAATCGTGGAGTTAATTAGGTAAATTGGTTCTTGACAAAAAGACCCTATGCTGCGTGGTTGAGATATTGGCATCCACGGTCGGTTCAATGACCCACCGGCTCACGGAGTTAACCGAGAGCGACGGCCTACAATTCCGGAGAGTCTGGTGGGAGACGACGTAACCTCCCCCACCTAGTGGTCGTTCTCGCCCCCGGCCCACAACAATACATACATTTTACATAATTGCCTGGTAGATAAACTTATTGCCACAAAGGCTTCTAAAGACTGGACTCAATGATTCTGCATGAAGTAGTACTGTAGCGCCATTTAACAGCAGGTGGTTCCATGTCTTTCACAGACTGCAACCCCATAGGAAGTTGCATTTTAACTATAAACTCTTCTTTAATAGCTACAAAGGCTTGTTAACTGTGTAATGAATGCCCAAAAAGGGGTGGATGTTAAACAGGTGCTTATTATTGACCAGGATCTATCTAGCAAGTGCTGGTGTGCACATGAGTTCATGGCTCCTCACAGTTAAGAGATTATATATATATTATATTATATTATATATATATATATATATATATATATATATATATATATATATATATATATATAGATAGATAAACACGCAGTACACACACTCATACTCTTTACTGATCGTGTATTTTGACTCATGAGGCCGCAAGCAGATTCTCCAGCAAAATCTTTTTTTTTTTTTAAGAAATGGGTTGCTGGCCTTTAGCGTGGAAGGAAAAGACGTCGCAGCATTCTGAATCTGAGTCAATCCTTTATTCCAACCGCAACCGACACCTGCTCGTCTCTCTTCCGGTGGTACCTGATACCGGAAAACCCCATATCAACCAAAGCTCGCATATTCTGGTGACAAGGAGCCAACGATGTATTTGAACCGGGTCGACTCATTAGAAATGCTGATGTGTCGAATTGTGCTTCAACTTGTGAAAACCACATGTGTGGGTCATTAGGTCAGAATGGTGGCAGCTTTAAGGAAACTTGCCACAGATGAGGCTGGTTGAGTGACCGGGAAAGGTGGCGCAGCTGCTTGGTTGTTCCTGGTGGATGAGAGGTCGTTTATAACTCCTTGCTCATCTATTTGTATCACGTGGGGTTCACCCTTTAGCGTGGAAGTAAAAGACGTCCGAGGCGTTCGGAAGCCGAGTCAATCCTTTCTTCCAACCCTGACCGACTCACTCACTCGTCTCTCTTCTGGTTACACCCTGTACCGAAAAAAAACCCCAATCAACCTGAGCTCAAGCGTATTTACATCCCATAACATGAAAGGCAATCCATATATGGGGGGTCCATAGATGGACTGTGGTAAGTATATTGTGGTTTGTGTGTTTCGAGGAGGTTAGCTTGTCATGTAACAGGGACCTGTCAGAGTAAGTTGTTTGTTTCACATGATGCTGAGGAGGAGGTGTATGTAATTTTAGACAGAGTAGACAAAGTAATTTTGTATGCATAAACACCTCTGGTTTGTGGGCGGGATAGGTGTGGACTTCCCAAACACAGATGCACATGTGTCTCGTGTGTGAAAGGCGATTATGATCTCTCTCCCGTGGTGTCATGGGCTGTGGAGCCCTGAAGAAAAGATCGGTTTGTGAATGTGCCTAGAGTGGGTTATATATTAATTTTTATTGGGGCCACCCCCATCGGTGGCACCCCAGAGAAAACCCTGCCACCAGTACAGTGAGAAAGAAGATGACGAGGAGCCGAACAAGAAGGAGTTTGTGAGGAGACATTATTTTGGTTCACTCCGGAGAAGGTTGGGATTGAACCAAGCATGGATCACTCTGTGTAGTTGGAGCGAAAAGAAGGACCTCAGATGGCGAAGAAACAGGAGAACTCAATGTGTACGGAGTGCAAATTAGCATGTTGAGGAAGAAGAACAGGATGCCTCATTTGAAAACGACAAGAGGACCATGAGGGGTGGTTGAGGGACTACTCATCCCTGACTGGTGCACATGATCATGCTCTGTTTCGGCTTTCTTCATCTTCGATGCTACTCATCGCTGGCCCTGCTTGTGGCTGCTGCTCGTGGCTGCTCGTGGCTGGTGACTTTGGTTAACAAAGTGGGCTGCATTGAGTCCTGCGTCCACCCTGCACATTGTCAATAAAGTGAAGTCCCACCCAAATTATTAACTTGTTGTATAAGTGTGATCTGTGATGCTGAGAGTGGGTTAGGTTTTGAGCTTTTATTTCTCATCATTGTATATAATTTTGCCCATCCACATTCTCCTCTTTGTGTCTTCTGACTCGCTTGGTCTGTTCCGTTTCTGAAAGCGTCTTGTCTACCTTCTTCCCTGTACTTTTCTTTACAATATAAACCCTTTACAAGGTAAGAAAAGGTGTTTGAGACATCTGCTTTTTGTGTGTTCTCATCGTGTGCTGCATTTTTGGCTGCTCGTTGCATCATTGGTTAGGGGCGTGGATATGCCAATTACGTGGATAGGCAGTGACCCAATTACCAGTACACACTGGTACTCATTTCATCGACCTCGTAAGGATGACAGGCTGTCAACCCCCTGGTGTTAATTCAGTGGCCAACAGGGATCAAACTCAGGACCCTTGGATCCCAAGCCACCACCCTAACTGCTAAGCCAACACCAGGCTTTTGTGTAAGTGTGCCATTGATTTCGGCTCATTTGAATGATTCTTGGGGAATGGCAAAGTTGTAGGATTATTGAATGCAGTGCCATAAAGACCAATTGGACCATCTCCCGGGCGAAAGGTCCCGGCACTGAGGAATCCTATGTTAAAGGGGCACTCAGACTTGACTATCTATCTATATGTATATATATATATATATATATATATATATATATATATATATATATATATATTATATATATTATATATATATTAATATTATAATACATTGTGGTTTCACCCGTGCAGCGTGCGTGGCGACTGCTTCCAGCCATTGCGGCCGCGCGCGCCACCGGACGGGCAATCCAGTCATAGCTTTCCGGATCAACGCCAAAATCCAGCTACGGGTGTGTTTTCAAGCACACCACAACCTTGTCAATGCTCTACCCGCGTGCTACAGGGTCCGATCGCCGAATGGTCGATTTACCTAATTATTCGCGCGGCGTACTACCGACAGATTGTACCTCAACGGGACCTACTTGGAAACGAGCCGCTTAAGCAGCTCGCTCCGTTTGCGATTCCGAGCGGTGTATTATCGCGAAGCCCCGTTGGACCCGATAGCTTATCGGTATTAAAAACCAGATATTTATCCGAACGCAATTATGGCAGGCTCAATGAGGAAGAGACGCAACGAGCAGGTGAATATTCAACAAAAGGGGACATTTATTGTACATGTATGCAAGCAATGAATGCAATGGGGGTAAGGGACAGGACACCGAGCAAAAAGACCCTACAGCCGTTGTCTATTTATTATGTACACAATCACTTAATCAGTTCTACTTAAGGACAAGGGCCACCACTTTCATGCAAGAAAACCCCAGGAAAGGAAAGGGTAGAGAACAGGGCCCGTAAAGCCTTTAATGTTCTGCGGAGCTGTGAAGACCGCGAGGCTCTGAGAGACCGTGCAGGCTACCTTGTCACCTGGAGACGACTCGATGGGTTCTCATCCGGCGACCCCGGTGTGTCCGCCCGCACCGACCGGACTCCACCAGCTCCCGTTCTCAGTCAGCCTCCGTTCTCAGTCAGTCTCCGTTCTCCGTCAGCCTCCGTTCTCCCTCAGCCTCCGTTCTCAGTCAGCCTCCGTTCTCCGTCAGCCTCCGTTCTCCGTCAGCCTGCAGCTTTCCAAACTGCCAACTCGACCTGAACCTGACGTCCCCGTTTTTCTTCTCACTCGAGCGAACGCGCGGTTTTATTCCCCGCCCGTCTTGCCCCGCCCTTCCCGGCGGGGGGGGGGCGACTTCTCTCTGGGACACCCCCCAACCATCCTTTCGGGCGGGAGTTGAGTTCCAACCGTCATTTCGGGGCGGGAGTTGAGGTCCAACCGTCATTTTGGGGCGGGAGTTGAGTTCCAACCGTTATTTCGGGGCGGGGTTGAGTTGAGTTGTTTGAAATAAAAGATAGAACAGAATAATGGCTACCTCAGAGATGCACAGCCCTGCACACGAATAGTTCCCTTTAGACATCGGTGGGGAAATCTAACCTGAACACGCATTTATTGACATAACTGACCTCTGGGAACCTGAATGGTGTTCTGTGAATTTCCACAACCGTAACAATATATATAATATATATATACATAATATATACATATATATATAACATATATATATACATATATATATATATTACATATATATATATACCATATATATTTTATATATATATACATATATATATATAATATATATATTATATATATACATATATATATATATATTATACATATATATATATATTAACATATTATAATAATATTATTATATATATACATATATATATATACATATATATATATATACATATTACATATATATATATATACATATATATATATATACATTTATATAATTTAATATTATAATATAATATATTATATATTATATATTATATAATATATATATATATACTGTCTGACCCTAGCATTAGTGGTTCCGCTTTATGCAGAATATTTGGTCCGCTTTACGCGGAATATTTGTGGTTCATGAAATGTAACCTGCTTCGCTGTGCTTTGCGTATTCACTTTTTTTCACGTTTTTGTGGTTTTTCACGGGTGTATTCTTAGTTTATTGAGGTTTTTCACGGGTGTATTCTCAGTTTTATGAGGGTGTGCTCACGGTTTTCTGACCTATTTCTGCATTCACGCCCTGTGCTTCACATATTCGTGTTTTTCACAGGATTTTTTATTTCCCTTATGAGTTACGAACCTCCAGGAACCTATCCCCCTTTTCCCTTGAACAATGCCCAAACATTTGCGGTATTTTTCTGGAACTCATCCTCCGCAATTGTCGGGTCTCTTTTTTTGTACACTTCAGAACTGGTCCACTGCCGCTGATATTAATTACAACCCAGGAATTCTTCCACAGAAACCTGCTCTCTTTAATGCACAGATTCATCCATCTCGTCTTCAGTTATCTTTCCCATCCTCCCACTCTTGGTACTCTGAATCCTACGGTGAGGCTGTTGCTTTATGTAACTGTATATATATATATATATATATATATATATATATATATATTATATATATATATATATATATATATATATATACTATAGCACATTCTGTGCAAAATAATTATAGTTACAGCAAATGTAACTCCCTGCAACGACTCCATAGTTCATGTCTGCGATTGTTCTTCATAGTTATTATATACATGTGCTCCAATGATATAATGAACCCAAGATGAGCTTTGCTATTTGTGCATGCCAATCAGGCTATGAATAGACACACAGTCAGTTATAGCATTGTAGCCAAAGGAATGATTAATTGAAGACTGAACAACTTGATGATTGCATAATGTCATCATCTCGCAATGGGTTGATTCACAATGTGAGTGATCCTTGCTGCCTTTGTGTTCTCAATTAATAAGATGACGATTCGCTTTTTCATCACAGATGGTGTATAGACGTTCTTGCTGTATCTTCTTGCTTCAGCACATTGTGCTTACAGCCAGATGACATTGAGATAACAAATGAACGAACAAGCATGTCCCCCACCTCAATGACCCTTTGTCTTCCAGAAAAAAAAGTACTATCACACACAGCGAGTCTTTGTCTCTAATTTGCAAAGTTCAATGCCAACACAGGGTCTTTTCTCCTTGGGCTATCTCATATGAGAGTGAATGCATGGGGTTAATGACTATTTCCATCTGCCTTTATCTCAAGCACAGCAGTGTGACCACCTTGTCATCCCATATGCCAGCTTTCTCCACTCACAAAGGATGCTTCAAAAAACAGAGTCCGTCAAATGATAGCCCTGCTAAACCATATACAGCCTCAAACCGAGACATTTAATTTACATCCCACACCCGAAAAAACAGCCCCCCCCCCCCTCCTCCTTTCTCCCCAAAACAGTGATTTGCAAAATGATCCCATTATCCCCCATTTGTAACTAAGTGGGATATAATTCAAACCATAAAAGACAAAATAATGATTGGTAGCGATGTATTTGGCAAATGGATATGAGGTTTTAGAGCATTAGATGAATATCAGGAAAACATTTATGGGAAAAATAAAGGTCACCCTTCAGTCAGCAGACTGATGGTGGAAAGGTGAAGATGTTGAACTGAGCTGAATGAGGTTTGTAAGAACTGTTTTGAAAGATAATAAATAAATCCGTTTATATGAATGCATCAATAATGGCAGAACATGTCATTATATGTCATTATTTAATTGCATGAGGAAATTTGAAAACATTTAGTTGGAGGCATTATGTTTTCTGGCCGTCTGTACGTCCGTACGTACACGTACGGATATCCATGCAAATTTTCTCTGTTTTCTCTGCAACGAGACGGGGAGCTAGCTTAGTCATTACACTATTGAGAATGAAAGGTTTGATGGCCCTATTCTATTCAGAATGCTGGATGGAGAAATAAAATCCATTTCTTGTGTGTCGCATTCCTGGCATTTAGAGGGGTGAACCTTCAAACCCCAAATATTGACCTCAATTACACTTCTGAGAACAAGGCTGAAACTCATTTTGTGGATTCTGTTCCGAGCAGTATTGAATAAAAGTAGAACTCAAGAAAAGAAATTCCCTGGCATTATTACTTAAGAAGGCCCCTGGGTAAGGCCAAAAAGGGTCTCAATTACACTTTGGAGAATGAAACTGAAATTCACATAATCAGATCACCTATCACCACTGATCACAAATTTATAACTCAAGAAAAAATATTTCCCGCCGTTTCTACTTAAGAAGGGTCAATGGGTCTCATTTACACTTCTGGGAATGGACCTGAAATTTGGTGAATTGATTGTATCCGCATCATGGATTGATGCCATATAACTCAAGAAATGATTTTCTCTGGCGTTATTGCTCAAGAGCTCCTTTGGTAATGGCCAAAAAGGGTCTCAATTACACTTTGGAGAACAAAACTGAATTTCACACAATCAGATCCCCTATTACCACTGATCAGAAGTGTGTAACTCAAGAAAGATAATCCCTGGCATTTTTACTTAAGAAGGGTCAATTCACATCAACTGTTGTTGGACATTAATTTTGTTCTTTGGTTATGATAAGTGACAATACTGGATTTTCCAGTGTAAATTTCTGGTCCAATCTTAAAATTGAGACCCGTTTGAGCCTTTATTGACCCTTCTTAAGTAGAAATGGCAGGAAATATTTTTCTTGAGTTATTAATTGTGATCAGTGGTGATAGGTGATCTGATTATGTGAATTCAGTTTCATTCTCCAAAGTGTAATTGAGACCCTTTTTGGCCTTACCAGGGCCTTTTAAGTAATAATGCCAGGGAATTTCTTTTCTTGAGCTACATTTTATTCAATACTGCTCGGAACAGAATCCACAAAATGAGTTCAGCCTTGTCTCAGAAGTGTAATTGAAGGTCAATATTTTGGGGGTTTGAAGGTTCACCCCCTCTAAATGCCAGGAATGCACACACAAGAAATGGATTTTATTTCTCCATCCAGCATCTGAATAGAATGCGGGCGATCAAACCTTTCATTCTCAATAGTGTAAATGAAACTAAACTAGCTCCCTAACTAAACCGCTTATCCGATTGGCATGAAATTTTCACCATAGATGTGACTACTCATGCAGAATGTTTTGTGATAACTATGACGTCATAGGTCACATCGTGCAGCTGCCATTTTGAAAGAAAAAAAAACTTTGGACCTTTGTATCTCCTAAAACCACACATGGAAAAAATTAAAACTGGGCATCTGGCAACTACTCTGCATGGGAGTGAGTAATTTGAGACAAATGAGACAAGACACAATGAGAGTAATTTGATTACGACGTCATCGGTGAAGTGATATCCCAGTGAAAATTCGACACGTAGAACGCCGCATATCATCATATCATATCAGTATAAAAATTTCTGAGGTTCATCTCGGGAAAGATGTGAACACAAAAAATTATGATGTCATCCGTCACGTGGATTGGCAGCCATATATATTTTTTTGTTGTTAAGGAAAAAAATCTTCTCCAAAACCGCTTTTCATATCGAAGTGAAACTGTACCCAAATGATTGATTCACCATGCTGCATAAAATGTGTTAACTATGACGTCATAGGCCACATGGTCTGGCAGCCATCTTGGATTTACCCTAAAATCTTTGAAATCCTCTTCTCCAGAACGTCTGGACAGATTGAGTTAAAACTTCACAGACCCGTTCACCATGACCTGGGGATACTAGGGTGTTAAAGAATAATTAATGTCACGTGGTTCGGTGGCCATATTGGATTGAAGAAAAATATTAAATAACGTTTTCTATGGAACCGCTTTTCCTATCGAAGCGAAATTTACCAAATATCATCTAACACTATCGCTGCATACATTGGGGAAATGATGATGTCATAGGTCACGTGGTGTGGCAGTATTATTGGATAGAAAAATGAACCTTATCTGATCAAAATGAAACCACACAAGTAATCCTCTACCCAACCCTGGGCAGAGTCCAAATTTTCAATGCCATCGGTCGCATGGTTTGGCAGCCATGTTAGTTTGAAAACCGAATTAAACAACCTTTTTCTCAAATACCGCTTAACAGATCGATATTAAACATATTGCGTTACATGGAGCAAGGGCAATGGATCACAACTGCAAAGATTCGCATCGATCGCTATTGCGGTTTCTGAAATATATTTTTAAAATATTTTCCTTGAAACCAATCTGGCTGCCATGCCTCGTGACTGATGATGTCATTTTTAAGTCAAATGTATGCAGCAAACACAGTGCAAAGTATCTCGTCTTCAGTTATCTTTCCTCCAGGAAAGTATAGCATTGATCCTATCCTGCAAAGTATAGTATTGATAGGTTAAATGGTTTCAGAGAAATAATTGTTTAATTATTTCCTTAAAACCAATATGTCTGCTACATCATGTAACTGATGAGGTCATTGTTAAAAATATATATATTTGCAGCAACAGTAGTGGATCATCACTGAAAAGCCTCCCATCAAAAGGCGAAGTGGTTTCAGAGAATTTTTTTTTTCTATATGATCGACTCGGCATAGGGAATATTTGTTGAAAATTTCAACATCATCGGTCACATCGTCTTACAACCTTGTTGGACAAAAAACCTTATCCGATCAACGTGAAATTCCAGACATGATCGGCCACCCATTATGAATTTGATTTGATAAAGAGGACATCGTGGGTCACGTGTCCGATTGAAGCGGGGCGGCATGGTTTTGATTTTCACCATAGAAATTTCACAAAATTTTCACCATAGATGTGACTACTCATGTATGATATTCTTATAATAACTATGACGCCATAAATCACATGTTGTGGCAGCCATTTTGGAAAAAAGGAAAAACTTTGGACCTCTGTATCTCTGAAAATGCACCAAGGAAAAAATTGAAACTTAGCAAACGGCAAGTACTCCTCATGGGGAATAAGTGATTTTTTTATGATGTCATAAGTGCCTTTGTTATGATGTCATAACTGCATATGTAGAATGCTACATCTGATCAATATGAAAAGTTTTGAGGGTCATCTCTGGATAAAATTGTCCACAGAAAAAAAATTCATGATGTCATCAGTCACATGATTCGGCAGCCGTATTGTTTTTTTTGTTTTTTTAATCTTCAAAAATCTTCCTCTCTGAAGAAGCTGAACCAAGGCGAAATTTTTCACATATGACCACCTATCCATGAGGAACAAAAGTTTCACACATATATCATCATGGGTCACATGGTTTGGCAACCATATTGGATTTACCCGAAAACCAAGCCTTGGGTGTACAAGTTTGTTAAGGTCACATAGTTTGGCAGCCATATTGGGTTGAAGAAAAATATTAAATAATGTTTTCTCTGGAACCACTTAATCAATCGACATGAAACTTCACAATTATGATCTTGTCGTGATGGGGAATACATGTTTTAAATTTCAACTTGATCACACACATGGTCTGGCAGCCAGAGTAATTTAATTTTTTATCTGGGTACTTATTTATTTATTTATTTTGAATAAGGCTCACTTGGCTGTGCCTGGATGGGTTTGAGGGTAGAGGAGTAGCAGCTGAAATGCGAGTCCTTTCCCGGTTCATCCTGATGACTTCATCTTTGCTTTTTGCTTGTTAGGGTTCCTTCTCATGACTCCATTGCAGGACTGCACCTATTTGCTCTTCCATTTGATATGAATTTAATTTATTTTAATCCCATTCTAAATTCAATTAAATAATACTGAACAACGTCATGGGTCAGTGTCAGGTGTCCAATCAAAATGGGGTTGCATCAAAGTGAGACGTCTTGGTACCCTGTCATCACTGCCAGCAGTTTTAAAGTGGCAGTTCTAATTATGTCTCTTATTAACCTCCGTCATCGAAGATGGACGGAGGTTACTGTTTTCACCCCTGTCTGTTTGTTTGTGAACAGTATTACGGAAAAACTCCTGGACGGATTTCGACGAACTTGGTGGGGGGTTAGGTATGGTCCAAGGATCATGCCATTAGATTTTGGACTTGGTCCAAAGTCCAACATGGCCGCTATGGCGGCCATTTTCAAAAAAATATTTGAATTTTTGTTTTTGCATTTCTACATGTTTTAAATGATTTCAACCAAAAAAAAAATAAATTTGTTAGAGAAAAAAAAAAAAATTGCAACTTTTTTTCAAAAAAATTTCGATTTTATTTGAAAAATATTTGAAATGTTTTTTTGCATTTCTACATGTTTTAAGTGATTTCCCCCCCCCCCCAAAAAAAAAAAATTGTTAGAGAAAAAACAATTTTGCAACTTTTTTTTCAAAAAAATTTCGATTTTATTTTTTTGGCATTTCTACATGCGCGTCGATCTAGTTTAGTTTATTCAATCGTGGTTCAGTAGAGTCTGATCAGTTTTGACCTACAATGAATAGGATATCAGGTTCACTTCAGTGACCCAGCAGTATTGGCGGCGGAGGTTTTGCACTCTACCGAGTGCTCCCCTCTAGTTAACTCCGCCATCGAAGATCGGAGGTTACTGTTTTCACCCCTTTCTGTTTGTTTGTTTGTTTGTGAACAGTATTACGGAAAAACTCCTCGACGGATTTCGACGAAACTTGGTGGGGGGATTAGGTCTGGTCCAAGGATCATGCCATTAGATTTTGGACTTGGTCCAAATCTTGGCGCTTGGCGGCCAATTTGAAAAAATATTTGAATTTTTTTTTTTTGCATTTCTACATGTTTTAAGTGATTTCCAACCCCCCCCCCCCCAAAAAAAAAATTGTTAGAGAAAAAAAAAATTTGCAAATTTTTTTTCAACAAAATTTCGAGGTTTTTTTTGCATTTCTACATGTTATAAGTGATTTCCAACAAAAAACATGCCAAAATTATAATTGCGGCTGATTTTGGAACTTCAGGTGGATATACCACGTAAAATCAATTTCTGTCTCAAGGAATCTAGTTATGACGAATTAATTGAGGATGTAAAAGTTAAAAGTAAAAGGGAAAGTTGCAAACTATAACTCTGTGAGCACCGTTGACGTCAAATTGAATGAATAGGATATCAGGTTCACTTGAGTGACCTAGCAGTATTGGCGGGCGGAGGTTTTGCACTCTACCGAGTGCTCCCCCTCTAGTTCATTATGAAACACACCAATACACAAATGCCACGCAAAATATACCACTCAAAACAAGTTCTGGCGAGGGGCTGCCATCTCTGATTGCTCTTTCTCGTTTACAATTCACTTTATATGGAGGGTGGACACTTATCCAACCAATATATTCTAGTTTTGTATTTGAATTAATTTTCTGAAATTTGTAGAATTTGTTTACGATGTGTAAGTAAAGGTGGAATACTTTAATTTATTGCAGTTATATTCCAGTCTATAAGACAACAAAAGGTGAAAATTTTGAAAGGGAGTGTAGACTTTCTATAAGCAGTGTTATATATATATAATATTACACATATGTGTACAGTATACATACACATAAACATAAACATATACATATACACTCCATCTGTAAGAACTTCAAGGCAGCCTTACCATTTATAGGCAGTCTTCATTGGAGTTACAGGCACACTTAAATTCTGCGACTCACTTTATCACCATACTATAGACAGGAACACAATCTCCCCAGCATTATAGCCATGCACCATCAGAAAAATTGCCTTAGGATCCGAGGAAACAGATCTTATGATTTCGTAAGGTGATTGTTTGCTGAATTGTTTTATACACAGAGGAGAAGTCTTGTTCCCACTGGACTTGTCTCCTGCTGGTTTAGGGTCCAAGTGTGGAATCGAATTATCTAAAAATGAAACTCTGCCACCCACATATCCACCGTATTTTAAACATTGGATGCCATGACTTCAGGGATTGCCTTGGCAATGACACTCTTTTAGCAATGATTTAATGACCCGTATCCCCTCCCCCTCTCAACTCCACACCTCAGTCTTTTTATTCATCACTTTGTGAAAATAATGCATCAGTGAGCAGCAATTATAACTTCAGTTAACTTTCCAATAATTTCCATGGAAGTGGTGCATATTGGACCAGGATTAAATTATGAATTATTATCTCCACTGGTTGCTTCATTGCTGATGCAGCTGTGCTGCTGATGCAGTGCCCCTGCATATTTGAGCTTTGGGGTTTGTTTAGAGTGCCGGCAACACAAGCCTACTGTTTGTGAAAATGCCTTGGAATCTTTAACGTCCACAAGCTAATAGGAGTGGATGAGTCCCCAGCTTAATGTCCAAAGAATGGCACACTCGTTCATACAACTCATAGTCTGCCAAACACCAATCTGACAGATGCCACCTCTGTTTAATTCTGCTGGACATAGTTTCCAAGGAAACAAATGTGCAGTCACATCTGTTTTTGCCCTTTCTGGACAAGACTTGCTCTTCCACACCTCTCCCTGCTGTAAGTAAATAATTAAATATATACAAAGACTTGATTACCTCATTAGGCAGAGTTGCCTAATCTCCATGGTTGCTTCCATAAAATTTCATGAGCCACAGCATCTTTATCATGGTCGCAGATGATGGGCAATGTGGTTTAGCTTATCCTTTTTGTGGGTTGCCTTTAAGAACTTTGTTGTTCAATTTCTTTTCCCATTACCTGCGCCATTGAAGGTGGAAGGAGGTTATGTTTTCA
Organism: Eptatretus atami; assembly: GCA_035128595.1. Lineage (NCBI taxonomy): Eukaryota > Metazoa > Chordata > Myxini > Myxiniformes > Myxinidae > Eptatretus > Eptatretus atami. Next base: position 84,128,464 of record CM068963.1, on the reverse strand, counting down.
CCCCTGTCTGTGTTTGCTTGTCTGTTTGTGTTTGTTTGTCTGTTTGTGTGCATTATATCTCAAAAAGTTGCGGACGGATTCAGATGACACTTGGTGGACAGGTTGGGTGTGTGAAAAGGACAACTTGATTCGATGTTGGTGGATATCCGGATCCGGATACGAGAATCATTTAATTTTTAAAGTGATTCTTCACCATTGAGAGATCAGGCCAAAAACGATATATGGCATGATATTTCAAAAATGTATTGGGCCCGATATGTTCTCGTGGATCAGGCATGCGCTCTACCGAGTGCCCTTCTAGTTTGGTTATGATCTTCATCTTTTATGTTTTGTTTTTCTTTCACTTTGGCTCCTTTCTGACTCTTTTTAGTCTTTCTTCACTTGCCTTCTCTCACAAACCAAACACCATAAAATACTTCAAGTGACCCTGACTATTTTATTAATGTTTGATCTCTCTGCACATTTGTTTCTGCTCTTTCCCATATCTCAGTGAGTGTCACAATTCTTCAGACCGCATTAAGGTGCGTGTCTGGGATGAAGACGATGACATAAAGTCTCGAGTAAAACAACGACTGAAGAGAGAATCCGACGATTTCTTGGGACAAACGATAATTGAAGTACGCATGCTCAGCGGCGAGATGGACATCTGGTACAACCTTGGTGAGGCTGCTCTTGCAATTTATAGGATAGAAAGGTTTCCGCAGAGCATTAACAGGAACCACTACCCAAAATGTGCTGAAACACAGTAGTCACATGGATTTTTCTCAAGGTTATATCACACCAGAGCTAGGATAAGATGGATGCATGGGGGTACTTTCACAGCCTTAAAGAAACCCAAGGAGTTATCATCTGCTTGTAAACCAATCTTCTTGATGTAAGTAATGCATTTCAATGTATTTGTGGAAACCATCACTATGTTTCTGTTGAATGTTGCTGTGTATTTCTGTAGTTAGTTCCTCTGTCTTTTGGTTGAGCATTGCTGTGCATTTCTGTATGCTCATTTCTCTCGGCATCTGCAGACCATTGCCATGTACAGTAAAGCCTTGCTTAACCAGAATATAGATTGGGATTGGCATATTCCAGATAGTGGGTTTTGTGGGCTTATCTCAAGTGATGCTAATCAATGCCTTAAGTCAGAAATTAGATGCGGAAGGTTTTAGGTTCATCCAATGAGGGAAGGCTGAAATTGTCAGGCGTGGGATTTGCGTTTGAAGAAGTCAGAGATGTTCTGCCGTTTCATCCTCTGCACAAAATGAACCTTAATTATATCATTTCGTGTGTTGCATCACAATCGACGAGCCATTTTGGAAGAGTCTGCCCCTGTCCGGTGTGCACTTAAAGCTGCACAGCACACCCAAGGCTTTTATAACCTCGGACCTCTTGTCGGTTCTTTCTAACCTTGGACCTCCGACCTTTACGAATGTCTTGGTGAACTTATTGAAGGTTCCCCTTGGTATATATTTAATGTCGTACACTGTGTTTTCCCACTGTTGTATTCTGGCATGATCGTGATGTATCAGATACTTATGCGTTGCTCCAATTTCTTTAAAATTTCATATTTAATAGCCAAAATAATGGGTGTCTTTTGAATTTCCGCTGTGTGAGGAGCCACCAACAGTTTTCTCCACTTCCTTTGCCATGCATCTTTCTGCAGTTAAAGTACACAATACGCTACACAGGCATAAATGTACATTTATATGGTGAACGGGACAAGAATAGAACAGTGTACTGCATCTGCACAAGAGGTAATTCTGATGTGCAAACAACAAGATTATTCAGTGCTGGAGCATGTTCTTCTGTGCTTGGCCACCAAACTTTTTTAACGGACCCTTCCCAGCCTACTGTGAATTCCAATTATCTGAAATCCGACTCAATGAGTCTCTACTGTATTTTTAATGTCAATTGCTGTTTTTTGGGGGTTGAGAATTTGCTGTGTGTGTGGAAGAACCACTTTTGTGTTTCAATATATTCTTTTGATAATACTTAGAATATATTATTTCCATCATGTATATTGTTTATTATCCCTCCATGATCTCAACTCCCTCTCCTCCTTCATCCCCACCCTCCTCTTTCACTTACCTATCACTGCTTTTTATTTCACTGTCTCTCCAGAACTATTTTGCTGCTATAACTTAAAGGGGCATGCAGGGTTATTTGGTGTAACACGTACAGTATATCCCTTAAATAGTGTTGCATCAACTACTCGGAGTCTGTGTTAACTTGCCAACATGATGCTTCATTACTAAATACATGGTGTCCACAAATTCTTGTTCCGGTTTTGAAGTTTTATTACAAGCAAACAGGACCAAGACTTTGTGGACACCCTGTATCATTTGTTATATAAAAGGAGGAAATTTTTTTGCCGTTTTGAGTGTATTATGGAGGTAATGTAACAATTTAGTTTTCAGTTTCCTCTACAGTGTTCATGGCTCAGGGTTACTGTAAATCCGATTAACACTAATGTTAATGTTGGAAACACCACTACTACAACTACTGCTATTATTATGGTTCTCATTAATCCCACAATCTTGTAGCATTGGCCATGGAATGTTTTGGTGTCAAATATTTCACAAACATGCTGGAACAGCTTGACATTTAACTGTTTCTGAAACTCACCTACTCCTCTTGAAAAACACGTGAGGACCATGGGGACCATGGTGACTGATTTCTGGAATTTGGAATTGGCCAGGATATCAGCAGTAGCTCGCCCACTATTCGGAAAGGACACCGTGGGATCTTTAATGTTTACCAACTAATGCCAGCAGACGAGATGCCCAGTTTAACATCCATCCGAGGGACGGCATACACACATTGATGAATCACCCTACCTGTGAAACACCAGGATGGCAGTTTATAGCTGGGATGTGATTAGAACTCAGACTTGACAGCTCAGGGGTAAGTGTGCTTACCTATAGGCTATCCTGCCAGCTCTAATAAGGCACACTTATAAATAAATAATAGTTACATGTTTTCTTACTGATATTGAAAACGTATATTGAATATATATATAATACGGTGAGAAAATATAGAAAACACTGACATACAGTATATGCTTTGGACTCGTTCATGTACAACTTTTGTTCATGTACAACTACAACGTGTACAACTTTTTTTAACACTCCAGTATATCAATTTGGATACATGCATCGGCGAACATCTTTCTGGTGCAGATCCCTTGGAAAGAAAACTGCAAAACACATTGAATGCAAAGGGCATTTGAAGGGAAAATGTAGTGATTTATCGTCTCAAAATGCAGTTATTGTTTCGCATTTTGTCAGATTTTGGAGGAATCGGTAAACACTCACAGAGTTTCTGGTTTAATTATACCTGAAGATGCGGTGAGGAATTTTGTCTAATTCACAAGCATATTCACACATCCCTGTGATGTTGAGAGTTCTGTGCCTGGGAGCATTTATAATCACTGCTTTAAAACCCAGCCATCAGAACTGACTGCATCAGAAATTTAATCCTCAGTGAAAGCTGCAACAGCTGTTCAGAGGAGCATTTCACTTGATGACTTTTCTTGGTTTTTTTTTTCCAAACATAGTGAAGTTTCAAAACGAATCTGTAATTTCCCTTCCTTTTTATGGTCAAATTCCCCTTTTGAGGTGAACTGCATAATTAGCACTTCCTGCAGCTGGTGCAGGTAGTGCTGCTGTGTAACGACTTGCATGATTGGTTAAATTATATATTGTAGGATGCATAAATCTTTGATAACAAAACAGAATTAATTCTTTTATCGCTCCTGTATTGGGATTTATGCCACCTTTCCTCATTATTTTGACCTTTTTTAAACTTGTGCTGGTAACTATTAGTAACTGCATTACGAGACTCTACCTCCATCCTCAGTTGCTCACTTTTATAGCTTGTCCTCCCGATCATTGCACGTAACTCTCTCTTTTCTGTTTTTACTCATCTTCTCACGTCTTCCTTGCAACATAAAATCATCTGCAGCATGTGCTCAGGAATGTTGAGACAGGAATGTGACACTATATAGCTGCACTCGTCATATTTCAGGGAAGCCTAATGAGCCTGGAGGGAGTAATAAGTGTGCGTGTGGCATGTAGAGAAACGAACAGACAAATCTGTGGTGTCGGGAGCCATCCGCATGCAGATCAGCGTGGAAATCAAAGGCGAGGAGAAGGTCGCTGCATACCACGTCCAATACACCTGCCTTCACGAGGTGCGTTCCCTGCACCCACTCAGCCATATCCACATGGTTCTCACTGCCTATTACTAAAACCACCCCCAACCCTCAACATTCCTTTTTTATTACTAAATACAGGCTAATGAATGAACGAGGTGACAAAGGGCATAAGTGCGGTGAAGTGACATGATGGTGGGCCATTGGGGCAAAGGGTGTTTGAAACAAGCAAGGGAATGAACAAACAGAGAGAGAGAGAGAGACAGACAGACAGACAGACAGACAGACAGACAGACAGACACAGGTTGGCTTGGTGGGATGGGGGAGAGTTAATGGAGAATCTCGGCTGTGAATGGAAAATAACGGATGTGAATAATGTGAATGGAAAGTAGGTATACAGTCAAACATTAAGCATTAAAAAAATCTTTTTTTTACATTTGCAAAGTTTACAGCTATATAATAATGAAAGATTACACATGGAGAATGTAACATGTAAGAAAGAATAATAAGCCAAAATCATGATGTTACATATAGTATGCCTGCACACCAGGTTTACTGTGACTCTCTGCATATAGAGTGTGATGCATAATTGTATATTTTATTGCTGGTTTCAGTGTAGAGTACAATACACAATAATAAACATTATGGCACACAGTATGATTCATTGTATTATTTATAGTACGATGCATATTATGATTTTTGTATTACAATGCACGTCATCATCCAGGCTGGTTGTATGGGAAGGCAACACTAATTTAAATTATAAACCAGCATACCCGAATGACAACACTTTCTGACAACCTCCCTATCCCTCCATCCCTACCCTCCTTTTCCTTTCCCCTTCACAAACAGAACATGTTCCACGTGCTTACAGATGTCCAAAACAATGGCATTGTAAAAATCCCAGACGCAAAAGGAGATGAGGCTTGGAAGGTTTATTTTGATGAAACGGCCCAGGAGGTGGTGGATGAGTTTGCCATGCGCTACGGAATTGAGTCAATTTACCAGGCCATGACGTAAGTTTCCTGTCATTGCTCTGATCACTAATACTTCAAAGGTTGAAAAATGTAACATAGCATATGTGGTAAAATGAAAAGTTTGAAATTCGTATCATTATCACGAGAAACTTCAAATGAAAAATATTATACAATATGCAACACTCCAGTATACCAAACTTAAGTGGTAATTAGCCGAAAGCTGTGTATTGACCGACTGCCATATGACACACCTGTGAAAATTAACTCAGCCTTCCACACCAGAGACTCTAAGTGAAGGCACTTCATCAGACTGAGCTGGACAGCAGCTGTGCTAATTCCCTCATTGTGCTGCCAAATATTGCTTGCCCTTCTGTGTTTATCTCCATTATGTGGTAAGGTTTGATTATCTTGATTGCAGGGCATTCTCGTTCCTCCCATCTCCCCCATGGCCCTCCACTTTGTGCAAGGTGGGGGAATGAGATGCACACAGCACAAATATTGGAGATATTCCATTTAGTGTCCAGATATACTGATTAAACCTTTGCCAGGGAGAGTTATAAGACATTAAATTAAACAAAGCCTGTCATGAATAAGCTCATAAATTATACTTTAACCAGTGAGATTTTCTTACCATTCACCTTTAACATGATGATGAGCTTGCAGAGTGTTTGGTTCTGCCGAAGCAGTTTCTTGGCAAGAGTTATGCTGGATAGTTTGCCATTGCCATCCCAGCAGTCACTCAGTGCTGGAATTTAGAATTTGCCCAGGGTGCTGGTGATAGCTCGCCTACTCTTCATAAATGACACCGTGGAATTGTTCACATCCGCAAACTAATTCCAGCAGACGGGACACCCAGTTTAATGTCCGTCTGAGGGACGGCACACCCATTGATGGCTCTCCCTGCCTACGAAACGCCAGGATGATAGTTTATAGCTGAGCTGAGATTCAAATCCAGACTAGACAGCTCAGAGGTGAGTTTGCATATCTCTCGGTTATATAGCCAACCCTACCTTTTACTTTGAGCAGCTTCATGCATGAATGGCCTTACATGAAGGTTATAATGCAAATTGTTTGCACCCATATTGTTTCTCAGTAAACGAGCAAACAAATTAAAATAAAAACTTTTTTCTGTTCCAGATTTTGGAAATTGTGATCTGATATGTTAAGCCTCAACCATAACTTTACGAATAAAATTTTTTTTAAACCAATGTACCAATCTCTGAATAAGTTAATTGCTCCTGAAGATAGTTTAATGAACTTAATTCAAGGTGTTGATCTTGCACAAGGCTGTCACAAGTTTTTTTATGAATGATTATACTAAGTGGTCTAAGGCTATTCTGCACACTCGTTTATGAGGGGAGATGCTAGCTCGAAATATATGTACAGTAAAGTAAAACATAACTGGAAGAGCAATCCGAGATTGCAGACCACCCTCACCATAAATAGTTTTGTGTGCTGTAATTTGTAAGGTGTTTGTGTGGTGTGTGAGAGATGCCTTGACGAAAGTCTGTTTTTGTTCATGCAGTGGACAAACAGACCTTTTTGGTTTTATTGTATAGATTCATGTTCCAATTGTATATATTTTAGAGACGTAGTCACATTACAATCATATGTAATCTATAGAGGTACTCACATTCCAGTAGTACGTACTTTATAGATATATGCACATTCTAATTGTACGTACTTTATATTTTCTTTAAAACACGTTCCGAATCGTGCATAATTTAGAGACGTACTCACATTAAAATTGTAATACTTTATAGATGTACTCACATTCGATTTGTAATACTTCATAGACATACTCACATTCTAATTGTATATACTTTAGAAACATACTCACATTCTAATTGTAATACTTTATGGACGTACTCACATTCTAATTGTATATACTTTATAGACGTACTCGGTTGAAAAACTATAACGTGTGATACTGGCTCCCATCAGGTGGCGTTTGTGGCTGACATCACATAATGTGCGGCTATAGACAGACAAATCTACTGGCGAAAGTAACAATATGTTAACGCCAGAAAGTAGATTTTTATGCCTTTGGATGGATTTGCGAGCTTTAAGGTCATTTCTTTTGACTTCCAGGTGTGGAACCTTCTAGTATTATTGACTGATTTTTAGGGGGAGGGGCTTCCTTGAAAGTTTGTGAGTGAGAGCATAAAGATCATCAAGGAAGGTATATGAAGTGAGGAGGAAGGGCATGGGAAGGGTAAGCAAGTGAACATTTGCTGAATTGGTACAGTTCTGTGCTGGTGTGTTGTGTTTGTTTGTTCTTGTTCATAAAAATTAAGTTAAGACCACATTCAACTGACTAATAGTTGGATATCAGTTGATTAAAGGACATTCTTGTGACAAAGGCGTTTGCCTAAATATCATGTAACTTGATAAGATATGCATTTTAATGTAACACACCAAGTTTTCTATATATATATATCATGGCCACCGACGTTAATCGCTTGAGTTTAAACAATATGCAGTCAGTTGACGAGGTGGATTGAATGCAAACTGTCTCACGAAACCCGACCTTGGCAAAGTCATCACAAACACTTTAATAATGGTACGTGCTGCTTTCGTGCTTGACGCTCACCATTTATAAAAGGATAGAGCATGGACAAACAAACATAGGTTGGCAACTATTGTGCAGATTTGATTGGCCTATTGGCCTCCTCCTGCATTGAAGTTCCTTGTAAGAGAACTCATATTATTATATGATATTATTAGTGTTGTTATTATTATTATTATTACTATTGTCAATATGGAAGCATTTTTTGTTGATGGCATTTGCTCAGTGTGGTTGAAGCATCATTGCAGGGCAGGATTATCTTGAACCCCCAATTCTCCTTCTATCATAAATCACATCAACGAAGGTCACGTTGTCCATAGACGGGAGAACGTCTGTATATTTCTTGTCTGATCAGGGGGAATTATGGGTAGAAATCTGTGCAACTGTATGTGTGTACCGCAGTCACTTCTCCTGCCTGTCTTCCAAGTATATGTGTCCTGGTGTTCCGGCAGTCATGAGTAACCTGTTGGCAAATATTAATGCTTACTATGCCCACACCACGACGACGACGACGTCTGCATCTGCCCGCTTCGCCGCCTCCAACTTTGGAGTAAGTCTTCACTCAGTGATACACAATAGCTTTACTTTGCCATGATAGTATTGCTGTCTGAGCTCTTGAATAATGGCACTACGAACAATACAGAAAATCTCATCAACAAATTACTGGTTTATATTCCAGCACAGCTTCATCTAATGCGACATAACAATATATTGTAATATGATCGGATCTTGGGTAGACCATGGTCAAGCTGGGTGCAATTGCCCCAGAATCGCTGAGCTATCTTACTGAGTGAATTTGAAACCACAGGGGTGAACAATAATTTGATGACCGTTCAGGCTCAGAAGGAATGGTTATTCTACTCTAGAGGAACGTTTCCCCACCAATGACGACCGTGGCAAGGAGGCTGGCTGAAGTTTATAATTAATGATTGAATAATGGTCATAATCATGGATGACAATATTATCATTATACAGGCACAGTCAATATAGATCAAACACACAAAGCACATCACCACATAGAACACACACTGAGTGAATTATCAGAACTAATCCCCAGCAACTGCATCTATACACAAAAAGAGGAAGGTCTCAGAGGGGTGGAACACCAATAAATAAATAAAATTTTCTGGTATAAGATAAAATAAAGGGGGAAATGGAGCATGTCGCTGGTAGTAGTACAGAGATGCTGTCAGGAGTCCATGAAGTCTGTGCGCGGACTACACTCAATGAAGATGACAAGAGCTTGTCGTGGCTCGTGTTGTGGATTCACTCTCCCCGGCATGACTGAAGCTCAGCACACCAGGGGTCTTGAAGCCACAATGTGCTGTTGTGGCACAGGATATTAGGCTTGTCCCAAACCACTTGACCACCACTCGCCGCTGCACTTCAGCTCAAATTCTTACTGGCCTCATGTCGATTCTCAAGTGACTCCAGCTGCAGCGTGCTGAGCCTCTCTCATTCATTGATGTGCATCCCACCTTTTAATACTGTGAGCCTAAGCCTGTCTCACCCCGATGAATGTTCATCCATGGGTTACAGCGCTCCTTATCCATTGCAGCAGTCTATTAGCTATCAGGACCATACGGAACTGTGGGGAATGATAAATAATTATTAATAAGATGAGGTGCTGAAAAGGGGAGACCAAATACATGGGACGTTTGGTCCTCTAAGCTAAATCTATTCCTCATTAACCCTTTAAATATTATTTGTCGACACATGCTATTCACAAAATTTATGTGCAGACGGGGCATTATGTACAATATTTGCGAATACAAAAACGGGGGTGGTGAGGGGTGCTGCTCCTTCCCATGCCCACATCAATTTATAATGTCCACCAACCACATTTTGATAGCAACACGATGAAGCACGAGAGATTCATCCAACTATGAGATCAATAACACTCATAAATTGAGGCCCAATAGCTGAAGGTGTTGTGACAAGCAATAGGGGCTGTTTCCACTGTTGAATAATTTGCAACCACAATAAAAAGGCCACAAGGGTCACCAATTAGCGTGTATGCTATAAGGTTTCCTCAGGCACCTACCACTAGTATTGAGCAGCCATCGAAACAAATGCAATCACAAGGCTTGAAAGACATTTCACTCCAATATTTGAGACGTACACTAATTTCCGTCACCACATTCCGAGCACATTGTTACAGCGAAGACTCGAGCAAGGCCCGTTTCTTCAGCTCACAAGTAACAAACCAAATTATTACCGTAATGGCTGATTTCAGTCTTGAAGATACTCAGGAGTTGCATCAATGAAGGAAATGGGTTTGCTCATTTAATTATTGAAACAGTAGATTGGCTTTTCGATACCATGAAAGTTTTTTCTTTCCGGTGCATAATATATGCTGAGACGCACTTGTTAATGACACAAACCACAATGTTGAACTATGCTGGAGTTTCTACTTGGCAGTATGATTAGCTTTTCTGTACTGTGAAAGGGTTCCTCTTTTCAGCCCATCGTGTATGCTGAGGCACACTTGTTAATGGAACACGTAACATTGTTGAACCATGTTCGAGTTTTGCCACTTTCAGTGTCTGCGACAGATGTCCTTTATTAAACCCCATTCTGAGATATGAGATGACAAGGAGACTCTACAAAGCATCGTACCCGGGGCTCGTGGATGCCGCAGGGCATCCTGAATAAATCTGACTCCTCGATTCCAGAGAAAGGCAATGAAGATTGCTGTAGATTGAGAAAAATAACAGCCCACTGTGAAATGAACTTACGACACCGACTGTATGACACCTTGCACAAAGATGATGACAGACGTGGCGATTTAGCAGTATTGTGTTCTGGGAAAGTGAAGTGCAGCAGGCCTGTTTATAATCAATTTCTGAACCACAGTAGGAATATAATTGTAATTTACACACCTGCCATGAATGACTACAGTAACTTGATCAATTGAGCAAGACCTGAGAGAGGCCTTCCAGGTATTGGCTGTGATTTTCACATTTCTTTCCTCACGTATTTGATTGCAGTCTTGTCAAAGTAATTAAAGGGAAGATCAAGTCATGGTCTTCTTGGGAACGATCACTTACTGTCCATGTGGATGGTCTGATAGTCACCTTGGGAGTCCACGATCAGTGAATAGGTCACAGAACAAGTCAATTACGACTCCAATAATTTACAATTTCCTCGATACCAAGCCATCCTTGACATCATAAACCAGGGTAGATGTACATGCTGGTATGTTGCGAGTGGCACGATTAATATAATTTGTATTATTGGCAGGTATGAAAGGCATTCAGTTACATATATGAACGAGATGCTCACAGTTGCCCAAGGATAACTAAACTTTTTTATATTTTTTTTTCACGATTTAAGTATCTATCGCGGAAAATTAGTCTTAATCGTGAAGGCAAGTGTCGATCTGAATCGGCGGGCAGGTAGAATTATGGATGTAATCATAAGAACGTTGATTATGGTATACTAAGTACCGATGGGATCAAGGAGAAGCTAACATTTCAGGCATTAACCCTTCGTTGGAGCAAAATATGATTTTGGACTTCTTTTGCTCCGACTAAGTGTTAATGCCCGAAACATCGGCTTCTCCTTGCTCCCCATGGAGAGTGAGCATACCTCAAGCAACGCTCCTTTGATTCCATTTAATTATTTAATTTATATTAATCTATTATGACAAATATTAATGTTGTTTTTCCTTCGAATAATGTGAGTATGTTGGTTGTATAACCTTTTGAGCAAGCCTAATATCTGCTGTTCATCTGCTTTATTGGAGCATGCTCACAGATTTTTATCACTCAGATTTATTCCCCCCCCCCCTAAGGTTAAGGAAGGAGCTTGTGCATGTGGTATATTGCAAGGTGTGACAAATACACTATTACACAATCGTAATTTCAACACCGTATATGGGATTTTTGATTGAGGTCACAACTTTATCGGGAAGGTGCCTCGACGAGAATGGCAAACAGGCCGATCCGCAGTTCTGAGATGCTCACACAAGCCGAGCTGTTGTCGGCCATTCGCAAACACATGCAACACCAACCCTCTCTTGATGTTTTTGACCACAAAATGTATTTTTACATTGTTTTTATAACTGCAACTATCACTGACATGACAAAATGCTTGTTAAACGAATCCACATTGCCAGGCATGCTATACTGATTGTTTAAAATTCCTCTGCACATGACCTACATATATTACCCTTTTTACCTGCTGCATTCATTGTTTAACCTTTACACTTGTGTGCAGATTAAGTGACTTGTTTGGGCCAAAAATGCATCGGGTCATTGTGCATTGTGCAAACATTTAGTGCATAAAGGATATTTTTGTTTCCACGGATTTTAATGACATGTTTTTCATGGGACTCAAACAATGAATGATTATAACCTCAAAACCCAGTAGGATAATAACTTAAAGATGAAGGGAATCGCATATCCTTCCTCTTTGTTTATGTTTGCTTGTGAATGACTCTATTTTCTTTCTGTACCAGAAAGACCGCTTTGTAAAGCTGCTTGATCAGTTGCACAATTCCCTTCGCATCGACCTCTCCATGTACCGGGTACGTGTGCTCAAACCTTTCAACTATCTCTTCATCTACCTAATTGTCCACATGCCATAATCAAGACATCGTTATTTAATCAAATAATTTATTAATAATGTGACTTCCTTTTAACTCAGTCATTTATTAGTGCTTTCACATTCGTGTATTTAGATCCACAAGGGTATGCAATGCCTGTCCATTCGGGGACTTCAGGGAAGTCCTTGTAAGGAAACATGGACATTGGAAAGATATAATTTTAATTAAATCATGAAGAGATTGTTAAAATACGTTTTTTAATAACCTGTTTGGTGTAACAATATACAACAGAAAAAGTCACTCTTTTAACATGATTCAATGCTTTAATTTTTATTGTTTTTATTTTATAATGAAATTAACATTGCAGGACAGAATTGCTGACTTCATCTATGCTCCATACATTCTGCCAGTGAGGCTCAGATATTGCTTTCCTCAAAGAGACCTTTTCAAAGCGAATGATACTAAACATCAAATTAAATTGTCCGAGTAATTGGTTGAGCATCAAATACTTAATGCCATCGGATATGCTTATTCTCGACATACCACGCAAGCCAATTTTGTAGTACTTTTTTATATTATAACACTTTGGGGTATTTTAAATGTTGAATTTTTTTTTTGTCTCCAAGTCTCATCTCACATGAGATATCCTTTTAATGCCTCTCACTGGATCTGTGGAAAGC
>CM068963.1:84072018-84082526 GCA_035128595.1 Eptatretus atami | reverse complement strand
AAAAATTATATTATATTTAAAAAATATAATTTAAATAATAAAAATTATAATATATTTAAAATATAAAATATTAATAATTAAAAATTTTTATTATTAATTATAAAATTATTATATTTAAAAAAATAATATAAAAAAATATAAATATTAATAAAAAATTAAAATTAATTAATATTATAAAAAAATTTAATATAATTATAATATTAAATAAAAACAAATTTATATATAATATTATTAATATAAATTATAATAATATATAATATTTTTATATAAAATTTTAAAAATTAATTATATAATTAAAATATATAATTAAAATATTAAAATTTTAATTAAAAAAATTATTAAATTTATTATTAAAATAATTAATAATAAAATTTAATAAAAATAAAATATATTATTTATTATATAATAATTTATTAATATAATTTTTATATTTAAATTTAAATAATATAAAAAATTAAATTTCTTATATATAATTAATAAATATTTAATTAATATTATAAAATAATTAAAAATATAAATTAAATATATATTATTTTAATTATAAAAATAATAAATTAAAATTTTTTTAATTAAAAAAAAAATAAATATTTAATTTAAATAATTTATTTATTTATATATTATTATAATTAATTATAAAAAATTTATATAATATTATTTATATTTATAAAAATAATATAATTATATAAAATTTAAATATATATATATTAAAATTTAAATATAAAAATTCATCATTATATTTTAAATAATTATAAATAATTAATTTTATTTTATTAATTAAAATTTAAATTTATACTTTTTTTATAATAAAAAATATTAATAAAAATTTTTATAATTATAATATAAATATAATATATTATTTTTTATATATAATTATATAAATTTATAATATTATTTAATTTTTATAATAATTATAAAATTAAAAATAAATTTAAAAATTTAATAAATAATTTAAAAAAAATTTATTTTATTTATATTATAACAAAAATAAAAAAATAGAAAAATTCTTTAAATAAATAATTTATTTTATTTAAATTTATAATTAAATTAATTATAATATAATTAATTAAATTATTAAAATAATATTTAAATATAGTTTAAATTTATTAATGTGTGTTAGAAGTGATATAATTAAAATAAAAAAAAAATAATTAGATTTATATATTTATATTAGAAAAATTTATAATATATATATTTAATTTATATTTATTAAAATATTTAAATTATATTAAAATAAATTTAATAATAAAATTTAAAAATAGATTAAAAATATAATTATAATGATTTAAAAAAAATTATAAAATTAATTATTATAATTGTCAATTTAATATTTAAAATAAAAATTATATATAATAAAAAATAATATTAATTTATATAAATATAATTTTTATTAAATAATAAATAAATTTATATAATATTTAAAGAATATATTTATATATAAATAAATATTTAAAATAATTATTTAATAATTTTTAATAGAATATTCAATTTAATAAATAAATAATAAAATTTATATATTTTAAAAAATATATATTATTAAAAATTAAATTTAAATAAAAAATATAAAAATATAATATAGATAAAAATTTATTTATAAAAAATAAAATTTAAATAAAATATAATATTTAATATAAATTTTAAAATATCTATATAAATAATTATTACCCCCTTATATTCTAAATTTAAAATTAAAAATTAATATATAATAATATATTAAAATTAATTTATATATTATTATAAAATTATAATATATTTATATTAAAATTTATTTATAAAATAATAAAATATTAAAAAAATTATTATAAATTAAATATATTAAATTAATTTTAAATTATTTTTATTAATTAAAATAAAATTAATATATATTATTAATATATTTAATATTAAAATATATTTCTTATTATTATATTTAAATAAATATTTTATTATTTAATTTTATATATAAATATAAAAAATTATTTTATAATTTATTATAAATATAAAAATATAAATTAATAATAAAAAATAATAAATATAATAAAAATAATTATTGAATAATGATAATAAAATATTAAATAATATTAAATATTAAAAAAATATTTATATATATAAAAAATTATAATTATAATAATAAAATATTATAATTTAATAATTAAAATTAAATTTTATAATTAAATAATTATTATTTATTAATAAAAAAATATGTTCATATTAAACTTTATTTAATAAGTAATTAAAAATTAAATTATATATAAATTTATTTACATTAAATAATAAAATAAATATTAATAATATTATAAGATAAAATAAAATAATTTATATTATAATATTTAATATATAAAAATTATATAATATATATATAAAAATTATTTAAAATAAAATAAAAGTAATATTAATTTTTAATATTATAAAAAAAAAATAAAATTTTTATTATATTAAAAATTAAATACAATATAAATTATATATAATTAATATATAAATAAATTTTTTATAAAAAAAAATAAATTATAATATATATTTATTTTATTTAATTATTATATTATTAATTTTTAATAAATAATTTAATAATTTAAATTTATATTTATAAATAATAAATTAATATATAAAATATAATATTATAATGATAATAAAAAATTTTAATTTAAAATAATAATTTTATTATATAAAAATAATTTTATAATACAATAAAGTAATATTATTTTAAATAATAAATATTAAATAAATTATAATTAATAAATAAATAATTATATATTATTATATTCTTATAATTAAAATTTAATAATTATATAATTATTATAAATTGTATATTTAAAAAATTTATATATTATTTATTTATTAATAAAAAAATATTAAAGAATTAATTATAAAAATTATAAATATATAAATAAAAAATATTAATAAATAAATAGTAAATAATTAATATTAATTAAAAAATTTTAATATATATAGATCTAAATTATTAAATATATATATTATAATTATTTAATAAATATAAAAAATAAATTTCAGATATTTTCATTTACAGCACGCTTTCCGACAGCTTCGTGTGATTTCTTTCCCGGTGTATTGGCTTTCAATGTCTGTCGGCACTCGAAATGCAACTTTCTACGTCTCCTGGAAGCACCGAACATTAATATCAGTCAGTCATGAGTGGTTAGAATGAGCTATACATATATTAGATGTGATTGGCATTAAACTTTTAAAAGAAAATTAAATAATAACCTGTCAATTATTTACTACCAAAAAAGTTTTATTTGTTTTAATTATAAGTTTCGTTTGTTGTTGGTTTTTTAATTTTTTATCAAGAAAAGGCGTCTAATTTATGCAGGACACTTTTTTTTCTTGGGGCTGACATGGTATTGACGTCGTTAAGTTAACCTCCAAATGAAGTAAGTACAAGAAACAGTCGGCCTCGCATGCATGTTTTAATAAAGCATAACGTAGAAAACTTACACAGATTTTATAAATCATTTCTGCCAGAGCGTTGTTTATCGGTTCTATTTCAACTACGATTGACAACTCGACATAACGGTTTACCTGCCATTAAAATGCGATTATGAAGATTATAGTGGCGAGCATGTATAAATTTCTTAAACATTATCCCTGAGAATATATTGATGTTTATATACTTGCATCGACTCTTACGCACCTGTTAGTTTCGGCTGTGCCGCATTCCTGGCCAGTGTTGATGTGAGGAAATTTCAAATGTAGTTTTAGTGTTTTTA
The DNA here is from genome assembly GCA_035128595.1 of Eptatretus atami. NCBI lineage: Eukaryota > Metazoa > Chordata > Myxini > Myxiniformes > Myxinidae > Eptatretus > Eptatretus atami. Next base: position 84,078,825 of record CM068963.1, on the reverse strand, counting down.
AAAAATTTATCGGAAAAAAATGAAAATAAAGTCATAAAGTGAAAAGTTTTTTTTATTGTTACAAACCTAGGGAAAGGTGATTAATTAATTGTAATGCAATTATCACTGGCTGTGTATTCGAAAATAAATATTATCCAATTGGGTTGGCTGGTAGAGAGCCAGAGGATATGCTGCACCCTCCTCTAAGCTGTCTCGCCCGTGTTAATATCTCGCCCCAGCTTATAAAAACTGCCACCCTGGTGTTTTTATAGCCTGGCGTGAGCCATTAATGTGTGTACTGTCCCTTGGATGGACTTAAACTGGATTGGCAACTTGCTGAATTTGATCCTAAAGATATGAAAATAGCCAACCACATGCTTCGCAAAGAGGAGGCGGCACCCTGAAAGAATTCCATATGTCTGCTGTTTAAGGTGAAAAGGCACTGCATGGTTGCACAGATCAGTTCAGTATCAATTGTAGTTAGCGAATAGGCACTTTTTGTGCTTCATACTTTACATATTACGCCAACTCAAACCTTGATAAAACAGTAATAATTTACGCTTCTTCCTAGGGGTGCAAAAAAAACCCAAACCCTCCGTTTATTCTCTATAATTTATATAACCTCCACCACTCGAAGGTGAAGGGAGGTTTTTTTTCACCCTTTTCTGTCTGTTTGTTTGTCTGTCTGTGGTACATGCATATCTCAAAAGTTGTGAAACGGATTCGCCCTATGAAATTTTGTTGACACAGTTGGTGCTTGTGACAAGGGAACAAACTGATTAGATTTTGGTGAAGATCCGCGATCCGGCATCCGCGGACTTGGAATTTAAAAGTATTTTTTCACCATTATAGCAAGGCTGGATGCTTCACCACCATCCCAGCCAGACCTGGATGTTGGCAGCTCAAGGACAGGGAAGCTGAGGAGGTTTGCAAACAGTAGGAGTGGGGATTTGTGCGGTGTCTGTCTGTGCTTTTGGAGAATCCTGAAAAGTTGTGGAGCTGCCTTCAGACCACCATCTGATGTTGCGGTGGATGTCTTGGAACTCACCGTGGGGCGAAGAGATAATTTTGTCTCTCAAAGGAACATGAGATACCATTGACCAGAGTCACAGGCCAAGCTTAATTGGCATAGCGCTGCGTTGTTCAGGCGAGCTGAAAGCCGTAAAATTGTACGGTGCTCGCTAAGGGTGGACAAGGAGCCTATGTGCGAGGAATATGTGCAGGGGGTATAAGTAGCCATCACCTGTGTCGCTGATTCTTGTCCTGCTTTACAGGGGAATTTGCCGCATGCATCCTCCAAGCCCATCCCTTGGGCTTACCTGGCATGATTAGAGTGGAGCGTTGGCTGGGCTCTCGACAGAGGAGTCCGAATGAAGGCCCGCTGGGCGGTTACTTTGAGCGGCTGTACCAGGCTGATCACCAGCTTCAAGTTGGTTGTCAGGGTGTTGCTATCCGATAGCTGACCCCTCCAATCAACTGTGGTCCACCTCCCCCCTTGTTTGAGAAACACAGGCTGCGGTGAACCGGTTGAAAATGGCCGGTAAAGCTCCAGGGATCTGTGGCATCCATGCTGAACTTTCTCAAGTTTTTCCTTTTTGTTGGAAAATGCTGTAACTCGTGTGTTGCATGCAGTAATGTTGCTCTGCTGGAACACAGCGTCATCCCAAATGACGAAAGAGGAACCTTGCGTGTTCCTGCTCGAAAGGGAAGGGTGATCGCCAGACTGCAACAATGGACCGAGGGATCTGCTCTCATGCCGGGCAAGGTCTTTGCTTGGATAATGTAATATTGAGTAGGGTTTGCCACCTATCTGCTTGAGCACCAGCATCCAGAGCAGTTAGGCTTTCCACCAAAGAGTGTCAACAATTGACCTATCCTTGCTCGTCGGCGTCTCCCACCGAACGCAGAGCGCAGGGTTTGGCAGGGCCTGCGTTGCAGCCGATGCTTGATTCTCTGCAAAAGCGTTCGATTCAGTGAATCGGGATACCTTCTGCGAGGATTCTTGCGTTTTCGTGGGGTTGACACCAAAACTGGATCCAATCTGGATGAACTACTTATACTCTGGAAATGAGAGTACTTGTGAGATGTGGTGATATCCTTCTGCCGACTTCATTATTTCAGTTGCTTACTGGAGTTCATCCGGGGTGTGTGCTGGCCCCACCCTTTCCAGCACATTTATGACTGGATTCTGGCATAGGGATGTCGGAGAGATCAAGCCTGCAGTGGCATCATTTGGGAATGTCCAAGATCTCATGACCTTTGATTTCGCAGATTGATGCCAAGTCATCTGTCGCGGAGACTCTAGATATCCTTCTTGGCTGGGCCCACGACGGTGCTGAATGACGGGAGTTGGAGCCGCTGGATTTTGGCGTTTCTTGGGCAAAGCTAAGATCCAGGCTTTCAATGGACATTCTTGGCATGACTGCTGTCCTCTCTGTGCCTGTTTGTGCGTGCAGGATGTTAGTCATGGAGAGATTCACTTACCTTGGCAGTTATATTCATGTCTCTGCTGGCTGGGTGAGCCAGAGATCAATAACCCTGGGTTGGGCCGGGGAGCATGGATTCACTGGATCATGGGGATGGTGGCACTGCCGGTACCTGCTCAGAAGGACGAAAGTCCAAGTCTCACATCCTTGTGTTTCCAGTCTTGCTCTATGGATGCTGAGACTTAGTTCTATGACCAGGGATCTGAAACAGACTTAATTCCTTTGGGTACCAGGTCTCTTCGGAAGAAATCCTTGCTTTCCCTGTGTCGGACTTTGTGTCCAACGAGCGTGGCTGAGAGAGACTCAAATTGAAGATTGGGGTGTTACCTGCATAGTCTCGTGCAGCATCAGCTGCCGGCTGTTTAGTGCTGGCTCGTTTTTGCCTGACGCTGCATCCTCCTCACCAGCGTCTCTCTCAGTGAAGGGAGCCTCTGTGAGTGGAAGTGAGGCCAATTGGCTGACCACATGCCGTTCATGGTTTGCAAGGCAGGTTGATGAGCATCTCAAGCAGGATTGGGGGATGTGATACTGCCTGCGGGGAAGGCACAGAATGTAGGCCCCCTGAAGCAGTACCCGGCAGAAAGTGGAGTGCAGTGATGCGCTTGCTCTGGCACAGCTCCCACACCTGACCTGACCTTCACCATTGAGAATTATGCCAAAAACTATATACAATGAGATTTCAAAAATGTATTGGGCCGATATGTTCTCGTGGATTCCAGGCCATTGTTGTGCGGAGCTATGCTGCTCTACTGAGGGCCCTCTAGCTTTTCATGTTTTTTTCCTCGCTTGTTTCAGATAATTAGCTGAGTCATGTCGGAAATGATGCCTGGACAAAATTTGACAAAAAGCTTTTTCCTGTAGAATCCTACATCGAAATGCAATCCTTCGTCCAAACTTCAAGAAAGTTCAAGATAATATTTAACATTGCAGAGACAGTATGCCCCATGCAAGAGAGAATATCAAATGGCATGAATTCTCGAGTATCAAGGAAACTCGTGCACAACTCTAAACTGAAAATCAACGGACCGACCCACCTCATTCTGGATATCCCTTCGCTGATAACTTCCTGAGGTCATTGAGATAGTCAACAGTCGGTCAGAAACAGTCCAAAAAGAGTCGCCATGGTCGCCGCAGTCAAGAACTTTACTGGCAGTGTCAAAAGTCTAAGGGAGGATTCTCCAATGATGACTGAAAGTTTATCTGCAAGAAGAACAATGGGTTTCATATAAGAAGTAGGAAACCCCGCCACACCGCAAATGAGTCCCGTGAGTGAGTCGGCAAGCCACCTTAAGAGAGTGATGGCGACATTTCAGTGTTGCAGTGGTCTCTATATCCCCTGAATCTGAACTCACTGCGGCTTTTTTTTAAATTTTTTAATCCTTTGTGTCTTTGGGGATATCTCCAAAGACAATGTGTACAAGGATAACCCCTAGAAGCATCTTTGAGCTGAAAAAATGGCAATAACAAGAGAGAAAGTTAAGTCCATACCCCACTGCCGAATGTCACGCGTAATCACAACTTCGTCCGTCGTCTGTTCAAATCTGTATTCCAGGCAGAGGCATGGACATTTGGAAGCATAGTTGAGCGACTGAGTGCCAAACGGAAAGTCTTACAAGATACAGTTCTGATATTTGCGGTACACCTGTGTAACGCAAAATGCAGCAAATATCGTGAAAGTTGTATGTTTCTTCAAAAAAAAATGTATGTGATTTTTTTATGGGTTTGGTTTTTTTTTGGCACAACCCGCTATTTCCAAATAGCAATTCAAACGAGTTTTTGCCCCAATTAATTGGAAAAGAGGTAATATCCCATCTCTCAAAAATAATATTTTGGCCCAAAAAGTTCCGCATCCAAGGATTGGCATAAGGATCACAAACACCAGTTCACTCTTCTCCCACTCATGTCATTTTAAACTCAATGAAGCTTGGTGTTCTAGTATGTCTCTTTTTAATACAAAAATCAAGCCAAGAGAGGCGGGGCCAGATTAACAGATCAAAATCAGGACAGAACCCAGAAGGAACAGTCTGGCAAAAACAAGCACACAAACAAAAATTGAGTGGAGGGATTTTGGGAGTCAACACAGAGGGAAATGAGTTGGGGGAGAAATCATCATTCCCAGGCAAAAATGCACAGTTAGAATACATATGCAGAGTGAAGTGGGAACATTACTAAAACATATGAATAGTGTTTTGACCAACATGTTTCAGAGAAAATTAAATAAAAATTAACCTTCACTCTTTCAATTGTGCGAATAAAGTTAAGTGAAAATACTGGCTGACTTTTGTTATGTTTGTATCCTTTTCTCACCTGTGTTGCAAGTACAAAGCAACCTGCTTTGTGATGTTTTAAAGGCAGTGTTAGATTAGAAGTACGTGTTTGCATACGAGTGTATAGTATTGTTGCGACGGGTATCGGCGACGAGCACGACCGCCTAGATGGAGCAGTAGAGTCGGCTCCACCAGAACACCTGCGAATTAGATCGTACCTTTTGGAAAACTCCGACAAGTACGGGTCCCTTACCGACCGTGAATCAGTCAATTAAATACAACACGTGCGTACAGGCGTTATTTGCCAATCTTCAAAAATACCTAGAGCCTCCACGATATGCGAGTTACCGAGTTATTCACACCCTCGACGGCGCATCGTACGGAACGAAGCCGCCTAGCGTGCTCGAACCGTGTGTAGACCAACGAGCGGATGATCAGCCGAGATCGTCCGGTCAAATCGTCCCCCTTACGCAGGCCAACAACAGGACCTGGCTAATTTTCCAACACGCGTCAACGCTAAACCAATGAAGGAAAACACAGCACGAACTGATACATTAACACATGGCGTTTATTCATAATAGGAAGGAAGGAGGAAGGCACGCAAGAAGCCAGCAGTTATCCGACTAAAAAGATGCACCGTATGTACAGCAAGGCACTTAACAATTCATACTTACTTAGACTGGTGACACACACACACAACACACACACACACACACACACGAAAACACACACACACACACACACACACAACACAAGAAACCAGTGGCGCAGCCTTTATTGAAGGCCTACCAGCTCGAGGGAAAGGCGAGCTGAAGACCAGAGCCTGCCTCAGACCTGTCCACCTCGTGGTTGCCTCTCGAGCTGATTCGAACCGCGGCACCAGCGAGAGGCGAGCCAAATCCAGACACCAGCGAGCCGTGACGGCCTCCCGAGCTCCATCGGATCCTTCACCGCGCTCCCCAGTTTCTCTCGCTCGCACAGATTTTGACGCTTCACAGATTCCTTCGCTCACCCGATCTCGGATCTCGTCCGCTTCTCTCAATCTCCACGTCCTATCGCTCTCGGGCGCGGTTCGCTCAGGCATGGTCGTTCTCGCGGGCGTATGTCTAGCGAACGATTCATGCCCATTATTGGGAATGGAATTCATCCCCGAACACATTCCGAACACGCCCGCATACCAGCATCGCGCGGAGAATGCCGGGAGCAGAAGGTTTTCGCTGTCTGTATTTGGAGCGTAGTAGCCGTCGTTGTCTGTATGGCAGCTGAAGAGCCGTCTTCGTATTCGATTAGAAATCCTAACTATTAAAGTAACTGCAGCAGCGCATGTACATTGTATTCACCATCTAGACTAGGCGAAAGGGCAGCCTATTATCCACATTCACTTATCAAAATAACTGAGCTATAGAACCTGAATGTTGTGTGCTCATTAGGGTGCTACGCACTTTTGAAAAGAGTTGCCTGAATGAAGCACTATGTGCACCTGATCGACTTTCCACTAGTGAAGGTAGGTGATACGACCAAAGCTTTGAAAATTCCCGCCTTTTGGACCGCGGGCCGCCATTTGAAATTTCAGGCAAAAAATCCATAGTTTTTGGAAATAATATTGATTTTTGAATATTTAAAAAAATATATTTCTGCTGTGTTAAGATGGCCGAATGCACTTCAGTAGGCACCGAGTATCATAGAAGTACCCGTAAATATTAGTTCACAGCTTGTCCCAACACGTTAGAAAAGGGCAGTTGCCATTTGGAATTTCACTGAAAATCCCATATTTGACATATGCACGCACATTGTAGGCATTTACAGAATATCAGTTAGTAGCGTTTCATAAAAGACATTATTAATGACAAATGAGAGCATGATCAATAATTATGAGAACAACCAAATATGTTTTAACCGACATGGTTATTCATATATGACAACATAACTAACAATCGAGCAAACAAGCAACCACACAGATATCTTATAGAGAACATAGCGTTTGTTTTGTATAGTCTGTGTATGGCTTCCTGTGCTCTTCCACGAACTGTAACAATGCTTGACGTTGTTTCTCATCATTGCACATATGAATAAAG
>CM068963.1:84035164-84046431 GCA_035128595.1 Eptatretus atami | reverse complement strand
TTACATTTCTAAAACCCCATTTGTTACAATTTAGAATACATTAATATAAATTTTTCCTCCACACCTCCAACCGACAATTCTCGCGGTCATTCTCTCCTCACCATCGAACAATATGCAACTCCCAATTAACACAGGCCTGGTTTACGACGCCATGTTCGGGGCGCTGGACGAATGCAAGAAAGCAGCCATTTGCCGGAACAATCGAGCAAAAATGTGAAGCGCTCACAAAACGTGAATCGGCAATTATCACCTCTCTGTTCAGCCCGACACCAACAAGAGGAAGTTAGCGCCCATAGAGTTGCTGAACGAGGTGTCGATCCCGATGGAAGAAGGTGGGTGTCAAACATCGATGGAAAAAAGGTCGGTCCTGAGGTAAATGATCCACAACCATGTTTGACCATCAGAATGAACTGCTCAGGAAAAGCTTGCATTGTGTTAATGACTCAAATGTCCTGTAAGTCCAAAGTGAAAATGATTACCAAAATAAAAAGTGTAAATAAATCGTGTATTTCCAAGCCAATGTGTCTTGATGGAAAGGGAATAGAATGAGTCTCCGTTGGGCTAACGGCTATCTCTCGCGTGCACGAACGGTGAATATCACTCATGCAGAAATGAAAACTGATGTAAAATGTGTTGTAAAGTGGAAAAGGTTATTCCATAAGAATGAAGGGGAACCTGTTCTCTACCATTCTCCAATGCATCAAAGAGTTAGAATTCCACCAGACAAGGGGATGGGTCTATTCTGAACATACATTTGTGGAAATAACTGTCTGAGGACCTGGATGTTGTGTGCATTACTCAGATCTGATTCTGAAATCCATAACCATATATATAATTATATATATGTATATTTATATATATATCCTGTTCATTCGTCTTTCAGGATGCCACTTTTAATATCGATAGAGCATGGATAATAATGTTCGATTCGCCAGGCTTTGTCATAGATTGCCACATGAGCAATGCTGCCTTTGCTTGCTTGGTGAGCACACGAAACCCGTCTTCATTTTTGTGTTCCATTAGCGTTGCCTTTGATATGGCTTTAACAGAAAAGCCTCATTTTGTGATCACGTGCACGGCATTTTAAAAATGAGAACTGAGAACTCATCTCGTGTCACGGATATTCTTCTCAGTGTAATGTAACGTATTTGTGTAAACGGTGAAACTCTCCATTTACTTATTTAATACTTATTATTTGTTCAAGTCTGTGGCATCTACTGCAGATACAAACTAGAATGGCACTCTTTGGAGCATGTACCTCCGCCTGGCTGAACAGGTTATGTTTTGTTTCGCACTAATAAGCCGGATCTGGATCCGGGCTTGAACCAAAATCGAATTGGATTGTTCTCGTCACCTAACCAACTCATCCACCTAGTTTTGGCTGAAGTGTCCAAAACTTTATTAAACATTATGCTATATTTCGTCTTTGGCCCTATTTCTCAATGGCAAAGACTCACTTGAAAAAATAAACATTGTTCCATCAGATCTGGATTTTAATCTTCTCCAAAATCTCATCAATTCTTCCTTGTCACACACCCAACGTGTCAACCAAATTTCGTCCGAATCCATCCACAACTGTTTGAGATATCCTGCTCACAGACAAGCAAACAGATAGGGGTGAAAACAACCTCTGTCCACCTGCGGTGGTGGAGATATTTACAAACTGGTGCAGAACCTGAACAAATGAACCAGACCAAGTTTTATTATTTTCGTTTCGGCAAAATCATGAAAGGGATGTCGGACAAGAATGAATGTTGATCTAAAAGTTTCCACTTGACTGTCAGTACGACTCTGTCATAATGTATTATGGAATTTATTATCAGTGTTGTATTGGCGGGTGTTATCGAGATGTAGATCGGAACATTTAATGTTAAAAGTTTGAATTTGATGATATTGAGTTTCCTTTTTACCTTTTGACATCTTCCTCTTTTTTTCTTTTTCGTTTCTTCCTGATCATTGGTGGTTTTAATTGCTATTTTGTTCACCAAGCATTTGTTGTTGTTGTTGTTGTTGTTGTTGTTGTTATTGTTGGCTGTCTCTGGGCATTGTTGCAGCTTTTTGTGCAAGGCTTAAATTAACTTGATTTTTTTTTTATCTCTGTAGGTTTCCACAAGAGCTGAATGTTGGGAAGGTGAGTGCTGAAGTCATGTGGAATCTTTTTGCCATGGACATGAGAGCAGCTCTGGAAGGTATGCCTTACAATCCCTTTCCAATTTAATATATTAAGATGTGAATGTCATGGCTTCAGCTGATATGCCTCGCTCGACTCCATTGTCTAGTTAATGATTTGTTGAAAGTGTAAACATATGTAAATGTACAAGCTCCAAACCACAACATTAAGAAAAGATGAGGAATTATTGAGGAATTAGGAGTGGGACAATGCACTTTTATCCCACTACGTTCACATCATGCACCTGCGTTATCAGCTGATCGACCGGGAGTTTAGAAGAGGGCAAATGTGGCACATCCCATATATCACTTTATATTGACTCATTGTTCCCTTGCCATGCATCTCATTTGTCTTGCAGAACATGACAAGCACAGGATGTGCAAAAGTGCCGATTACATGAACCTTCATTTCAAAGTGAAGTGGCTGTACAATGAATATGTGCGAGACCTGCCTGCCTTCAAGGACAGAGTTCCCGAATACTCTTCGTATGTTTGTTTTCGTATCTTTGTGCATTAATTCAATGAAACTTCTAATGTAACTTGTTCATATGACGTGATTGCTGTATGTCTCAGTCATAATTTGAATTATTCCATCAAGTTCACATCACTACTGTCTGTGTCATGAATGTGTGTCAGCCTGTTTGGTGATCTGATGACATGACATCATCACTTGGTTTTTATTTTTTAATCCATCACCCCCTAAGGTCTTTGGTATCATTCTGAAATGAGCCAAACCTATGTATGTATGTATGTATGTATGTATGTATGTATGTATGTACTGTATGTATGTATGAACCTAAAAAATCAAAAACAGCTTGGACAATCTGCACCATATTTTGCATACGAGCTGGGGGTACTTGTGAGACAGTCATTGCATCATTAAAATTGGCACCTTAACCCCCCATGGTGAGAGAGATGACCCAGACAAGAGGCAGAATAACGTATGCATATTAGTCCAGCTCAAATTTTGATATAAAGAAGGGGGTGGGGTGCAATCAGAATATTTTTAAAGGGGTTTACAACCACAATTTTTATTTTAAAAAAATTACCCCCGTGTGGGGGTGACGGTCATCTCTATAATACCACAAGTTCTCAATGTTCAGTTATGACCGAAGACTACTGCGCAGTTCCACTGCGCAGCTCATACTGCGCAGTTTGGTTAAAGATGCCTCGGCATTTTGGCGCGCGCGCACACGAAATTATATTTTGAAAATAAATGCCGACGTTTACATTTCAGGTTTTGAAACTTTTGCACCTTCGGCGGAAAATGTATAAATATACAAGGTCAGCTGCTACGCAATGACACCATTCACTAACTTTTACCATGCCCAGTAGAGAATATATAGCCTCCTGAAGGTAGGGCAGTTTTTGCAAACTTTGAAGTAACGTGACGCAAAAACGAAAGCGAAATTCGAAAATCCGTCCTGACCAAATTTAGATATTGTCCCATACATTCATATGCCACAATCAAATTCAAGATCGCTTGAGAAATGTAGGAGGAGATAGATTTTGAAAATCGTCATTTTCGCATTTTTTGCCAACTTTGAAGTCACGTGACACGAAAACGAAAGCGAATATCGAAAATCCGGCCTGAACAAATTTAGATATTGTCCCATAGATTCATATGCTACAATCAAATTCAAGATCGCTTGAGAAATGGCGGAGGAGATAGAATTTGAAAATCGTCATTTTCGCAACTTCAAAGGCCTCGTGACCTTGACCTTGACCTTCGGTGACCTTGAAAGTCATACCATCGTGTACGTCTCATCGACCTCTATCAGGATCACTAATGACCAGATCTCCCGCTTCAACTTCATTGTGAACGGACGGACGGATCGAAGGACATCGCCACCCATATTATTAGGTCATGCTCGAAGAGATGACCTAAAAAGGGGGGGTGCAACAGAATTTTTATAATGGTGTGTGCGGTGCAACTAAAATTTTTATAAGGGGGGAAGGATAGTTACATTGCGGAGGGGTATACATCCAGAATATCAGGGGGAAGGGTGCACAGTCATGATATTTATAAGGAAAGATAGGGTGCAACCATAATTGTTATAAGGGGAGATGGGGTGAAACAAGAACTATAAGAGGGGAAGGGGCACAACCAGAATATTATAAAGGGAGGTTGGGGGAGGGGGATTGTAAACATGGCAGATATATCACTGACACCAGAATTTGCTCCTGGAAGGAGTGGATATTTAATACTTCTTGTAAATTTCATTGATCTTACCTAATGTCCTCCTTGTGTGAAAATGCAGTGGTATATCCTTAGGCCTATGTCCTTGTTATTCACATTTAATTGCCTTTAAAAATCCCCTAATGTTCTTATTATTTGATATATTAAAGTAACAAAGGTCATCCTGTTACTTTAATATTATCATCAAAGTTTGTGGCCAAATTAATAAAAAGTTAATCATTAATTTTAAACAAAAAAAATAGGATCACTGATGACATGACATCATCTGATGGTGATCTGATGACATCATCATTGGTGATCTATAGTCTTATCATTGGTAAAAGCTTATCTTGGTCCTAGTCTAATGTTGCAATCCAAATGTGGTTGCATTCTGACTTGTTGGCTTGGAGAAGAATATTTTTGAAGGAATTTGCACGATGTTCCCAAACATTTACGATGTCCGCCATTTTGACACACTTTTCGGAACTGTGGCATGACCTCCACAATTTAACATCAGTACCCTGTCCTAATGTTGTAACCCAAATTTGGTAGCAATCTGACTGGTGGGTCTGGAGAAGATTTTTGAAGGAATTTATGTGATTTTTCCCAAAAATTTACTAAGTCCACCATTTTGACGTCCTGAAAGTCGCGTGACCGGAACGACCTTTGCAATCCACATTACCAGTCAGAAGCGGAACCTTGCTGCCAAATTTCAGCTGTATCTGCCCAGCTCTTTCGCCGGAGAAGTCGAAAGAGGAGACAGACGGACGGACAAACGGATGTTGCACGACGACAATACCTTATCTAGAATTGCAATGCCAGATAAGCTAAAAATCAAACCTAAGTATGGTCAACATTAATGCAATGTGCTGAAAGTGCAGAGACATATGAGGAAACTTTTGGTCCAGGGCTTCATGATAGATATAAATTTTCTTTGGAAATCTCTGTTCATCACAATCCTCAAGAAAGTTATTTTCTCCATCTTTCCCATCAGCATAATGTTTGCAGATATGCAAATCTCATTTTCATTTTATAGTGTTCAATTCTACGTTGACACGTGTATCGTCCTTTTGATTCTATGAAGCTCTGAGTGCAGTAAAGGTGTATAAGTGATTAATTGTCCTTTGATGTACAGTATAAGTGATAGCTCCAACTGTAAAGAAAAAATAGGTCTGAATTGGTATTGAGATTCCTATTATTCAAGTTTGTGAGAATGGTCTTACATCAGACTCAATATGAATTAATGAATTGGAAATGGTGGGGGTTCAAATTATCGAAAGTCAATGATACTTAAATTTACCTTAAAATGTTTTCCTATAATTTCTCATGAGATGTGGTGGAAATCTCATGAGAATTTTGTCTGATCTCACAAGAAATTTCTGTAATGGTTTACCTAACATTCACATTCAAAATGTACCATTGATCCATTTAATGTTACATAATACAACTAGAATAGCATTCGGTGGAGCGCATACCTTCTCCAGACTGAACTGTTTACTTTTTGTGTCCTAATGATATAATAGGCCGGATCTGGATCTCCTCAGCTTGTTGAACCCAAATCAGCTTGATATACCTAAACCAAAATCTAATCAGCTTGTTCTTGTCACCTACCCAATTTATCCACCAAGTTATGTCATAACCCATCCTTGACTGTTTGAGATGTCATGTTATGTATCGTTTTTGATGGAGGAGCCATACAAGGTGGAGATCTCTCAATGGTGAAGAATCACTTTGGCTATTAAAAACATTCTCGGATCCACATCCGAATCTTCACCAAAATCTAATCATTTTGTTCTTGTCACACACCCAACCTGTCCCCCGAGTTTCATCTGAATCCGTCCAAAACTTTTTGAAATATTGTGCGATCTATCATTTTTGGCCTTATCTCTCAATGGTGGTGAATCACTTAAAAAATTATCATTTCCGGATCTTCACCAATATCGAATCAATTTGTCACACACCCAACCTGTCCGCCAGGTTTCATCCGAATCTGTTCATACCTTTTTGAGATATCCTGCCCACAGACAGATAGACAAACAAACAGGGGTGAATACATAACCTCCGTCCATCTTCAGTGGCGGAGGTAATCAGAATTTTGGAAGGTTTGACATGCAGACTCAGATACTTACCTGAAGGCCTGCTTCTTTTATCTCCACCTCATTTCAGAGAGAGCATCCAGCTTAAAATTCCCTTAAAAGGATGTCATACTCTTCACTGGAACACTCCAGCGGAAATTTCACTTTGATCTGTTTCTGCTGCGGATCTCAGAAGTTGTTACAGACGACTGAGATGAGAAACACTTTCTCTCAATGAAAGTTGAAAGTGTTTCAGAAATGCAAACTCAATGAAATTTTAAGAGTATTTTTTCTCTTAGGAATCCATATTGTAAAATCATACATTCAGACTCTGATGTCAAGTTAGATAGTTGGGAAGTTTTGATTTTAGAAAAACCCCTTCATGGTCTCAGCTTGCACGTGCTTCAAAGTTGCTCAAGTACAAAGTTTCATGGATCTTCATGTTAAGCTTTTTAATGGAAATCTCGAAGCATATTTCTCTCTCCTTAAATCTGAGTACCTGCTGCTCCTTATCTGGTTTCTTCTCTTAAACAATGATTTTTGTCTCAGTTTCTAAAAATGATTGGAGCTGAAATCAATATTGTGATGTTTTTTGGGTAGAAACCCATCATTAAATTTCCAAAATCCAGGCTGAATGCACACCTGAGCCCTTTTGTTCCTCACTTCTCCCACATCTGTAGAACTACATTCCAGAGGCTATTTTTCCCTCCAGTGCATCAAGCAGGCAGTGCACCGACATCTCTTGTCATCCCCTATCCTTATCCACAATCTTTATGACCCCCATGAACCCTTCCTCACCCAACCCTCTTATTTGCTGGTTTCGGTGCTTCCTTCCCTTCTCTCTTCCTTTCCTGTTCGTTTATTCCCTTGATGGTTGGGCCCAATTGTTTCCCCCACAACCCCCACTGTCATTTTAACCTCGCTCTTCCATGAGCTTCACTCATGTAGAGACAAAAAAATAATTTGTACCAAGTTCTAGATAATTACATGAGGCTCCAGTCTTCCATCATCAGATGAGATATTCCATCATCACGTTATATTATACGGTGGTATTTTTCCGGACTGTTTTGTGCCGAAAGTTATGCACCTGTCTAATGTGCCCGTTGGTTTAATCACATGATAAAATACATCAAACTCCCTGCGCAGTTCATCTTTCAGCAACTTGTATTCATTAAACTGGTAATATTATTTATTGCCTCTGCCACTGAAAGAAGGTGAAGGAGATTGTTTTCTCCCCTTTTTGTTTGTATTTTTGTTTGTTTGTTTGTGGACTAGATATCTCAAAAAGTTGGGAATGGATCCGGATGAAACTTGGTGGACAGGTTGAGTGTGTGACAAGGACGAACTGACGATATTTTGGTGAACATCCGGATCCGGATCCGACTACTCGGATTTTTAAAGTGATTCTTCACCATTGAGAGATAGGGCCAAAAACGATACATAGCACGATATCTCAAAAAGTTGTGGACGGATTCGGACGAAACTTGGTGGACATGTTGGGTGTGTGATAAGGTGGATTCAATTTTGGCGATTATCTGAATCCGGATCTGGATATGAGAATTATTTGATTTTTAAAGTGATTCTTCACCATTGAGAGATAGGGCCAAAAACGATAGAGCATGATATTTCAAAAATGTATTGGGCCCGATATGTTCTCGTGGATCAGTCATTACGTGGCAGAGGTATGCGCTCTACCCAGTGCCCTTCTAGTTGCATCTGAAATCATGTTTATGAATAATACAGTATGCAGTTTTTTGTAATTGTTAATCATTCAAACTTATATTCTTTTGACAGCATGATTTTAACAACAAATGAAAATTTGTTGTTTCTCTTCAAAACAATTTAAAATTGTCCGTTCATATATTAATTGTTAAAATTGTTTTCGAAGCAGCGATACTGCTTGTTAAATAGGAGATATGCATGAGCACCATTTTGAAGGTTGCACTGTGGCTCTTGTGTTGTTCTCGATCGCCTCCTTCACTGCTCGGTTACGCGACTAGACAATGCGGTAAAATTGTGTCTGGCACGTCTCCTGGCGATAACTTGCAATAAGTAATAGTGGCTTTGAATTCTCAGTCTCCTTGGATGCCTTTTTGAATGCTCGACTTTGAGATTCCTATCAATGCCATCTACTTCAGGGCATGTGCAGTCGATCACGCATATCCCCGACTGGGAAATTTTCTTGCTGTATAAAAAAAAAAAGCTGACCAGTGCAAGTCAACAGGAAGACTGAAAATAAATTCACAATAATTAGTTCATGAATCTCATGTAAACCTTGCCACATCTAAGTTGTAGAGTTTGAAACCTCCTTTGGCATAACTGTGCAAGGAAGTTTGAAAATTTCACTTTCATATTAATTCATGTGTCAGACTGTTCAAAGGCAGAGCAATCATTATTTGTCTCAGCTTTGAGATTTCATTTCCTGTTGGCTGAAATAACCTGAAATTATTTTCTTTATATTAACTACCCTACAGGGCCTCGCTTTATTAGCATTCATTGTTGTGGGAATCAATCTTATATTTGAATGTTAATTTAGTATTTTGTTTTGATGTCTATATTCAGCTGTCGATTTGTTGTAATCATAAAGTGGCAGACTGTTTCCTGCTCCTACATAATTGCTCCCTTCCCTTGGAAACATTTTGTTTCACCTCACACCCAAGCTCCTGATGCGACAGCTAGTATTGCTTCCATGTTGTGTTTTATAAGTGTTGTTTTGGACATTGGACATTGGTGCTGTGGGGTGGTAATTTTTCCTACTGTGCTTTTTGTTCAATTTACTCTTTAAAAATAATAATAATAATAATAATCAACCCGGTTTCCTGCCCACATCTTTATTATTGTATTTTGCTGAATGTAATCAATAGGTATTAGTTTGATCCTCATACTTGGTCACGCCAACGGATTATGTTTCTAACCTTGATGCAATATCGAGAAATTCAGGAATCATTAATTGTTTTTGTTCCCTCGTGGATTATAATGGAGTAATTTGTTAGCCCCACCCGAAAAAGAGAGGTTATTGCAAGCAGTCTGTGGCAATGAGTGAGTGTGTGAGTCTATGCAAGATCTACTTAAACCTAGATCGTTGGTACTCAGATTTAACATAATCTATATACCTTGGATGAGGATCTTCATTGTCAAATGTTCTGTCTTGTTTCACTGAATTTGTGTAAGATGAATGTGGAATTTGTTCCCCTGTATAACTTTGTATTCCAAGTAAGTAACATTCACTCTCAGGAGAGCCAGAAAACAGCATCTGTTCAACCATACAATTGAACTTTCAGACTCATCTAACTCCTCTAAAACCTGGTGGTGCCTTGTTAAGTCTGTCTCTGGTGTATGTTCCCCCTCCATCTCTTCCCTCTCTTCAAATGGCATCACAGTCGACTCTGCTCGTGAGAAGGCCGAATGCCTCAATTGTGTGTTTTCTTCTAACTCTTGTGTCCCCAACCTCTCATTATTTGTAACCACCCTTACCAGTCGTACCCAACTGCTCCTGGACTCTGTACTTTTGCACCTGAGAAAGTGGACAAGTTTATTTCAACCCTCAACTCTGACTCTACTCCAGGACTGGATGGCATCAGCTCACGTATCGTGCTCTGCTGCTCTTGCACATTCTCTCTGTGCCATTTTCACCCTATCATTTGTCCCATGACATTTTCCTTCTGCTTGGACATTAGCCAACATCACTGGATTACAGAAAAAGTGGGATGACGAGTGGGCCGACAGTCATCTCTCAAGGTTGTAGTTCAGACCTCTGCCGAATCCACAATGTGGGAAATGTCACGAACGTTGGCCAAAAGTCAATTTGGAAGAACCCCCCTGATCTGAAATCGAAAAATTCAAGATGGAGCAACCCTGCGGACCATCGAGTAGAAGGGCTGTATCGGGTTTCAGAGAGTGGCTGCGTCCACTTTCCGCCAGCACTCCAGGGGTCTCCGTCTGGCCATCCCCCAGGCAGATGCCTGGCCCATCCACCAGGCAGATGCCTGGCCCATCCCCATCTCCTTGAGATGCTCATCAACCTGCTGCGACCACAAGGCACGTGGTTGGCCCATTGGCCTCCTCCACTCACGAGGCTCCCTCGCTGAGAGAATATAGTGAGCAGGATCAGCATCAGGAAAACGAGCCACATGTCCATACAGCCACAGTTGACGCTCACGGACGATGCAGTAAACAAAATTCTCATTTGAGTCTCTCTCAGCAACCGCTCGTTGGACACAAAGTCCAACCAGTGAGAGCCAAAGATTCTCCGAAGAGACTGGTACCAAAGGAATTAAGTCTCCATCTCAGATCCCTGGTCAGAGTTCAACTATCACATCCATAGAGCAAGACTTGGAACCACCAAGGACCTGAAGACTCAGACTTTCGTCCTCCCGCACAGGTACCAGCAGCGCACACCCCATGAACCAGTGAATCCATGACTCCCCAGGCCTGACTCAGGCATCTGTTGACCTCTGGCTCACAGCCAGAAGAGACATGAATATCACTGCCAAGCTAAGTTGAATCTCTCCTCAACCTCAACATCCTCGCCACAAACAGCTACAGACAGGCTAGCAGCATCCAAGATGTCATTGAAAGCCTGGATCTTAGTTTTGGCCCAGGAAACCCGTAATCCCAGCAGCTCCGACTTCTCATTCACACCTTGAGGGCCCCCAAAAGGCTATCTAAAGTCTCCGCAATGATGACTGCATCATCTGCGAAATCAGGTCAGGAGATCTTGACATTCCCAAACGATGCACCGCAGCTTGATCTCTCCGACATCCTCTCCAAAATCCAGTCCATACAAATGGTGAAAAGTGTGGGGGGCAGAACACACCCCTGATGAACTCCAGTAACAACTGGAA
>CM068963.1:84017606-84033883 GCA_035128595.1 Eptatretus atami | reverse complement strand
TGCAGTTCTGGATCATCCTCCAACGACCATCAACGAACTCATGGTCAATCTCCTTTGCCACACTGCCAGCGTTGGAACACCAAGTCCAGCAATGAGCATGTTGGTGCTGAAACCATGAACCAGCCCCCCTATGTCCATGACTTCTTGTAAATTCAAGGAACTTCGTGCTATTCTGTTTCACAGTTGCAGACCCATGGGGACCAACACATGTCTCATAACCATCCCTATCAGTTCCAGTCAATGCATTGAAATCCCCCAATACTGGAAGAGTATCTCACCTGGGGCACTGATCAACCACAGACTCGAGCGTGGCATAGAAGGCGTCCTTCATGGTGAGATCACTTGCCTCAGTCGGAGCATTTACAGAGGCCAGGAAAATGACACCCAAGGCGTAACGAATCCTCAGTCTCATAATATGCTCATTGACCGTTGTTACCTCATTTATCATTGGAGTCAGCTTATTGGACACAGCTACAACAACTCCTTAGGCATGGTAACCATCAAAGCGACCAGACCAATAGTAGGTGTAACCATCCACCATGATCTCTCCGCAATCCGGTCTCCGAACCTCATAGAGTGCTGCAATACCGATGTCCAAACACTTGAGCTCAGATGATAACAGAGACAGGTGATCATCCTCTCTTGGGGATAGGACATTCCAGGCACCCACCCGAAGGGACCACCGTCTGATGGACGACACCTCATCACCACCCCGATACCCACTACCGCAATCTGACCAGGGAAGGTTACCCTCTGGTTTTCCTCATATCATCAAAAATTGGGGGTTTCGAAGGCTTTGCCCCAATCCCGTCATCTGGTGAGCCGCCCTGCGAAGGGCAGCTGCACAGGAGGTACTCCGACGGAGTGGGTTTTCAGATTTTCTTGTGCTTTTCGTATGTTTGGCAGAATGAAGTGTTTTACGGTGGCTGGAGTGCAAATCCTGCCACCAACCTCCTAAAAAAAGTCACTCAACTGCAGGATGACGTCCGTAGACACAGTTGGGCAAGAGATATGGATGGCCGTTGGTCTCAGATCACCAATCTCAGATCTCAGATCTCAAATCACCAATTTGGTTTCAGACCAGGTCACTCTACCCTGGACATTCTACTTCTACTATCCCAACAATCAATATCAGACATGAGATCAGGGCCATCTGGGGCAGGGAGGGTGAAACAATAAAAATGTCTTGTGCTTTTGATGCAGTCTGGCATACCACCTTGCTCTCCAAACTCTTTGCCTAAGGCATCCAAGGCCAACTCCACACATGGATTACTGACTTCCTCTACTCTCATAGCCAATGTGTGGCACTCAACAGAATCCTTTCATCTACTCTACCTGTAAAAGCTGGAGTGCCCCAGGGCAGTATTCTGAGCCCAGTCCTTTTTCTGATCTTTATTAATGATCTCTCTGACTCTGTAAAATCCCCTTTATCTATTTGCTGATGATGCCATCCTCTGCCACACCATTCCTCATCCTTCAGACAAACAGGCAGCAGCCTCTTCCCTCTCTTCAGACCTTGATAAAATCACAACCTGGTCAAACACTTGGAATATGTCTTTCAATCCTGACAAATCTCGCACTCTCACTATCTCTCTTGCTGAAAGAACTATGTGTCGAACTCTCATTTACTTTTTAAACAATCCTCTTGAGGAGGTTTAGTCACTCAAACTGCTGAGTCTCACTTTCAGCCATGATCTTTCTCAGGCAAACCACATTTCAGAGTTTGCAAAGTCCTTCCATGGCACACCGGAACTCCTATCCACCAACAAGGCCTTCATCTGAAGCTTGATGGAGTACTGCTCTTCCCTGTGGGCTGACTCCCCTGCCTGACTCCTTGCTCAGCTTGACGCCATGGAAACCATGGCCTTCAAGATATTGGGATCTCCCGTGCTGAGGCTGAGTCTATGGGCCTATCACTTTCCCATTGCAGACAGGGCGATGGTCTCTATGTCTTTTACCGCCTCCTCTCTGATGTTGCTCCCTCTGCTCTTTCTGTGCTTTCACCCCTCCCCACCCCAAGGTTTCTACAGGGCTCACACAGTCCACCATCAATCCCTTTCTGGTGAAACTACCTAAATCTAGGATCACTGCACTCCTCCACTCATTAGTTCCTCTTTTTTCCTGCCTGTGGTACCAACTTCCACATTCTCTTCAATCTCATTCTTCCCGACTGGTCTTTAAGCCAGGTGTTCACCATCTCAGATCATCATCCCAAATCCAAAACCATGCATGATCTTTTCTCCCCTTGCTAACTTCCCCACTTCCTCACCCCAAGCCCTTCTCCTTCCAAACTTCCAGTTTTTCCCTCCTGTATCCATCTTGTCCTTTCCTGCCCCTTATTCCTCCCCACACCCATTGTTTGTCCAAGTCCCTCCATCTTAGCCTTAAACTCCGCTGTTGGTGTCCTGCCTCCTCTCTCTCTTCTCTCTCTCTCTCTCTCTCTCTCTCTCTCTCTCTTCTCTCTCTCTCTTGTTCCTTTTTCATGCAGTTACACCTGATCCATTCAGTGTACTAACTCTTCCATGAGCCTCGGCTACGTATGCAAAAACTAAATGGAAAAATAAAAGTCATAAAAGTTCCCAAGTTTTAACATTTCGGCTGATTTGAAGATAAACGTTTAAAATTTTTGTCATTCGGCAAACCTTCCCTC
Source organism: Eptatretus atami (assembly GCA_035128595.1). Lineage (NCBI taxonomy): Eukaryota > Metazoa > Chordata > Myxini > Myxiniformes > Myxinidae > Eptatretus > Eptatretus atami. Next base: position 84,031,233 of record CM068963.1, on the reverse strand, counting down.
TAACCCCACCCCCAAAAATGACACAATCGGGCAACAAAATTGGCCTAATATACACCTCCACCCTTGACAAAATGAAACCATCTGGATATTAACCCCGAGTGACACTGCTCAATATAAAAACGATGATCGTGTCGAATCCAATTACATCAAAAAGTTCCACAATATCTTTTTACAATGTAAGTTGTCTTTTGCTTGTAATTTGAGCAGTAGTTTGAAAAATTGAAGTTTCTTTTAATATGGGCAATAAATTTTTCATAAAGCTCTTCCTTTGTTTTCCCATGTAACATGTAGAGAGCGTGGTTGTTTCGCCAAATGTGCTGACATTATCACATCCTCAGCATCATAATTGTTGGCATTCTTTCTGACCGTTTCTGGCCTAAAGTGAAATAACATTTATTTGCTTCCTGTTGCTCTTTGTAACAGCCATGCTGGCATAATCTGAGAGAGCTGAACAGCCAGACTAATTGGCAAATGGCAGGGGAAGCTTGACATGAACTATGTTAACCTGTCACGCAGTAATTTTCTTGCTGGGCACGACTATAAGAGCTCACAATTATGTCAGATGAAATATTGACAATAATATAAAAGCGTAATTTGTAATTAAAATGTTGATGCCTTTATAAATCCCATGCTGTCACCACAGGTTACAGATTAATCTTTGAGCTGTTTTCAGCATGAATATGATACATCTACAGGTAGTGGACAAAAAAATGGAAACACTTGGGTAAATGAGACCCCCACCCCCATTGCCCCCATCAACAAAGCATGTGTGGTCCCCAATGGTTTGATGAGCATGGCACTAATGTTATCCATATGCCATGGCCTTCTCAGTCACCAGATCTGAACCCAATCAAGCATTTATGGGATATTCTGAAATGACACCTGAGACAGTATTTTGCACCTCCATTAAACAATTGTAAGTTGATTGACTTTGTCGTGGAAAAATGTTTCCACATCCCTCCTACAGAATTCCAGCCGCTAGTGCACTCCATGCCACGGAACATACAGGCTGTACTGCCCGCACGTGGTGGCCCAACGCCCTGTGAAGTGACTTTACATTGGTGTTTCCATTTTTTTGTCACCATAATAAATTTGTCATGATAGCGAGCTGCAAATGGCAAAAATTGTAGGCTGATGGTGACCTTTTCCTTTCCACCATGCTTCCACTTTAAATATTGTGCACATGTGTTGTGACATACCAACTCCAAAGACCTTCATGCTGTATTGATTTCCTTTGAGCTGTAAATGCTGGAGGCATTCAAAGTATTCTCAGAATATGACATTCAAAATTGTCAAATAAATGCCAATATATATTTTAATTTTCAAAACAGGATATATCTAATTAAGATCAAAACAAAAGTACCAGTATATATAATATTTATAAATATTAATATATATATATATATATTATATATATAAATATATATATATATATATATGTATATATTATACCGGCGTAGTGGTGTGCGCCTGTAATCCGCTACTCGGAGGCTTGGGTTGGAGGATCGCTTGAGGACAAGAGCTCTGCGCTGGGCCGCTCTGAGAGGGTGTAGGGCAGCCGGAATCATTGCGAAACCCAATCCTTATCCCTGTGTCGTAAGAGGCGACCAGGGTGGCGTCAGAAGGGCATCCGGCGTAAACCTGTGCCAAATCAGTATGCGGATCATAACGGATGATCCGTGTGGCGACCTAACGGGAGCAGCCGAAAGAAGAACAACAACAACATATATATATATATATATTGTTGCGAATTCGCGCCCGTCGGGGTGCGATCGGCCACGTGACTCGAATCGCGACCGCCTCGCCCACCGGACGGACAATTCAGTCGTGACCCTCCGGCTAACGCGGATCCAGTCACGGGTGGACCTTTCGGCACCACAACCAGTCCGCATTCTACCCGCGCGGAATAGGGTGAATCGCGAAAGTCGATATACCTAAGTACCCGCGCGGGTAACCTACGGAGGATTACCTCGCCACAGCGCGACTTCGGACACGATCCGCTTAAGCGGCTCGATCCGGGCTAACGGGATAACCGACGGTGTTATCGTCGGCCTTGACGGTTCAGATTAATTATCGGGCGGCCGCGCGCCACGACGAACCCTTTACGTGAAACAAGATGGAGACCCAACGAAGGAAGGACGCAGCGACACGGGGAAGAATTCAACAGACAAGCATTTATTTTACAACGCAACACGAATAGCACACATAAAGCAAACAGTATTCAATAATGCACATACATCAAATAGAAACAAAAGAAGCAGAGCTACTACCGACTAACGCGACACACGGGCCACTTACACAATTCTACTTCACGGACTTGGCGCCGACACACACACGTTCACACAAAACCCTAAAAGAAAATGGAAGTCGACTTCCCTGAGGTGTTGAGTCCTCGCGACCGTCACTCTGCCGTGACTCCCCGCTCGAGCGTGGTCGGCGAGGCCTCTCCGGCGCGCCTCGCGCCTGCCCGTACCGGCCTCTCGACGCCTTCTGCCGACACTGAGAGAGCACACGCCGACCCAGAGAGCCAGAACGCCGAACTCAGAGAAGCGAGCAGAGAAGAAAGAACCTCCAAGCAGAAGACGACGAAGAAGAGAGAGAAGAAGCATCGACGACGAAGAGAGAGACAGAAGCCTCAGCCGCCTCCGCCTTTTATACGCCCGGCGCCACGCCCCGTTCTCGGCTCCACCTTCCTTCGAGGCGCTTCGAGAAGGGGGCATCCCTCTCGTTCCCTCCCACCTGCGTCTTGTGGGGGGCGAGGCGAAGCCGTTCGACGGCCTTCAACGCGCAAACCGTCGTACGGTAGACCGCTGGGATGGCGTTCGTTGCTGTGGGTAGCGTGGTTGAGATGGTGGCGTGGTTGTGAGGGTGGCGGGGCTGGCGTTGTTAGAGTGGTGGCGTGGTTAGCGTTGTTGTTGTTGGTTGGCGTTGTTGACGTTGAAGTGTGGTTGGTTCGAAAATAAAGCAGAACAGAAAAACGCCTAACTCAAAGGATCGCAGCCCGAATGAATCACATTAATTCCCTCTATACAACGGTTTGGAGCTAACTACACATGTACTTCAGAAATACCTCACCTATGGGACCTTTATGATGTTTGCGAATTTCCACAGCCGTAACACTACCCCCTCCCCTTTTTACAGACTCGTCCGAGTCGTCAAATTATCTGTGCCATCATGTGTAGTTTCCCCTAGTACGTTTTACCTTCGGTCCCTGAGTGCGACATTCATGGTATTCGTGTCCCAAATAAATAACCTGAGGGCTGAGTAACTAACTAAACAAACTCACTCACACAGACGACTTAAATAAAATTGCCGGCGCTATGACAAACATGCCGGGGGCGCACTCATATTTACAATACAACTTAACACCTTAACCTTATAATTTACACTACCCCATGGCCCAGGATCAATGGACTCTGCAGGAACAAAACAAGGAGTCAAAAGAACCGGCGCACGGGCCGCCACTGCAGGCCCGTGTTGTAGCTGCCAACAGGACAGTTCCTGCAGCTTGCAAACTGTTGCAACGACGATCCTGGCGCACATGGAATTGAACAAGGGGGCAAAGCAAAATGAACGGGGCAAACGCAGATGTGGGCAGTGGGTATGGCATGGCAAAGGTGAGCAGGCGAACACAGCCTGCCGAAAAGGCCGTTGCAGGCAAACACAGCCTGCAGAACAAGGCCGATGCAGGCGAACACAGCCGGCAGACGAACTGGCGGCACAGGCCTCGCAGTAAAAACAGCGCGTCGGACGATCCGGCCGGCACAGGCCCTTGCAGTAACACAACATGCGATGATGTGTGCCGGCTTCTGCCGGCTAGGCAGGTTAGTGGAGGGGTGCGGTGGTGCTGGCCACTCGAAAGCGGGCTCGGACCTACCTGTCTCCCTCCCACCTATCGCCTTTGCCTGTCACTGTCCATACCCACCCTTAATTTGTCAAAAAAAAAACAACTTAGCCCAACTAATTTTTTTTGTTGTTGTTTTTTATGTTTACTTCCCTACTATAAATCGTCCCTAACCCCCTTTATCGTCTTGTTCGGCTAACTATCGTCCCCTAGCCTACTCCCAACCCTACGTTCCCTTCCCGGAGGGGAATAAGGGAGAGCTAGCGTCCTGTGCCGAGGCCCAATGAAGCTCAGGATGGCCTCCCCAGATCTCAGCGATCTAACCCAAAGTGGGTCAGCGCCCACAGCGAGAGCGAAGGGATGGATGGTGCGGAGGGTACACTTCCTAATCTATCCTATCCATTAACCTTTAAACTACCCCGGGGCTTTCAACAAGCGCCTCGCGCTTAATCTATGGTTCTAAAAACCCAGATTCCCATCGCCTGTGTGTGTGTCCTCACAATTTCGGCCTCGCCCTCGAATTTTCCCTCGTGCCCTTGCACGGTTTCGTGGCTGGACGCGTGGCTCCCCTGGCAGCGACCCTCTGCCGAATCCCTACGATGGCACCCCCGGGCACTACACTGCCTCCGAGCCTACCAGCTCCCTAAACACCGGGGAGTGCCCCCATGGCAACTCCCCTGAAAAGACCACGTGGCAGGCTGGCGCCCCGGGCCCCTTTCCGAGGGTCACCCGTGCCCACGCACTGCCCACGCGCTAACGGCGCTCCGGGCCCCGCACCAAGCGGGCGCACCCGTGCCCACTACGCTACCCGGCCCCCATGGGCCCTTGGCCTACCACGGCCGACTAGCCCGGTGCCGGGTACCCACTCAGCGATACTCACCTTTCGCAGCCACGCTCCCAGCCCGTCAACAGGGTCCTGCACCCCTCCAAACGGGTTTCGAGCCTACTTCCCCACCAACAGCAAAACGACCTCCATTTTGTCAATTTGACTAACCCAGCTAACTCACTCTACACTGACCCCGGGGGCCCTTGGCGGGAGTCACTCCTCCCCAATCACTCATCGCACCATGCATTCCACATTCGCTCAACTCACACAGACCCGCTGGCCTCACTCACTCAACATGTCCTCACCTCACAACTTTCCAACTCTTCAACACACTCATCGCTGAATCCTGCCATCTTCTAACTACCTCCCCTAACTACCTCGTGCTCCCACGTCATCCCTTACACTACAGCACGTTCCATTTAACACTACGTAGCTAAGCTACGTCCCCACTACACACCAAAGTCTGTCTCTGTCTCCAAATCAAAAAAATCATTTTCCCACCTAAAGCTCACTACAATCCCTCTAACTAATCCATTCCACGGACTCCATGAGGACTTACCCCTGCCATGAAGCGGTCTAACTAAGCTAACCCTTCCCCCTAACTAGTTCCATCCTGTGCCAGGTAAGGGGATCATCCACCCTTGCCAGGGATCATGTTCACCCGAAAGCGAGGCCTGCTTTTTTAATTTTGATTTTCCAATTATGCGCAGCACCAGCGCGGCAACTCGCAGCTCGCGCACTTTGCACCTTGCCCGTGACGTCATGCAGCTGCACGTGCACCTCGTCCCTCTTGGACGGTACCATCCGGCAGGGATTCACCCTCCTGCCGGATTCCAACCCTACGTGCAGCCATGACGTCACCCTGCGCCACCCCCAAAAACAACCTCGCACTCCGAGGGGCTCCCCACGCGAACACATGTGCTCTGCCCGTTGGAGCTTAACACAAGCTCGCGTGGAGAACCCATCCGGTCCAAATCCGTCTACCTGCCTATACTTTGTCCGTCCGCGGATCGGCAAATCCACCGCTGGCGTTTCCGGACGGGCTTCACTCCCGCAAGCGAGCACGTGGGGGTCTCGTGCGTTGCACGGCACGGACCGCGCGCTCGCTGCTGGGTGAACCCGGCACGGTCCCCACAACAGCTACGGCCGCTACCGGCTTCCGTCTCTCTGTCGCCGTCGTCTCCGTTCTACCCACGCACACCTGCGTGTCACGACGCACAGACTCCACTCCATCACACTCACATTCACACCGGGAGACGCGGCTGCATGCTCACGCATGCCGACCGACATCTCCCTCACATACAGAGACCTCACACACACGGTCTCCCTCACACGGACCCTCTCACTCACACCCAACCTTTCACCTGCCCAGGGGGTCTCACTCACACCATGCGTGCCGGAAAGCACGCATCTCCGCACACTCGCAAACACACACCCCTGCACAACCACACTGGGGATTCGTGTCCCCACAAGGGTTCCCGGGCTCTATACCCCCCAAGCTGCACGTGCACCTATCCACAGCACTCGTCCCTTCAACTCCGCGAAGCACGACCGAACCACCTGGTCGTGATTCGCCTCAAGGGGGCATACTCCCTCCCCTCGTTCCGGAGGCAGCCATCCGCGTGCTCGCACGCGGTCCCACACGCTCCGCGAGCTCACCCCCATTATCCTCCACTACCTCTGTGTGTGTGTGTTCTGTTCCTTTAACCCCGTCATTATCGTGCAGTCTCTCCTCTATTTCTCTACCTCCCGCGTCTCTATACATTTGTTAGTTTCTGTTGTCTCCTCGTGTCTATTAGACTCTGCTTCTTTCTGGCTCTTTCCCTTATCTTTACGTAGGTCAACCTTGCTTTCTCCTCAAGTCGCTCCCGTCCTTCCTCTGTTTCACTCCTTGCTCTTCAGGATCTCCGCGTACCTCATCCTTGCTTTCCGTCTTAATTGTTCTTTTTCTCTCCTCCCAATTCCTTTACCTCGTGTCTTATACATTTATTAGTTTCTGTTTCTTGCTGGAGTTCCTCCATCCTCTCTGGACTTCAATTTCATTCTCTCCTTCAGTTCATTAATTTCAAACTCGTATAGTTTTTGTTTTCTCTCCCACTCTTCCTCCTGCTTCTCATTTTCCAATCTCATCGTTTCTTTCAATTGGCCCATTTCCTTCCTGTGTTTCATTCGCTGTTCTTTGTCTATCTCCTCGTACTCAGCCTTGCTTTTCTTTCAATTGGTCAACCTCAGCTTCATGTTCTTTTTGTTTTCTATCCCATTGTTCCTCTCGTTCTTCCTCTCCAATCTCGTTGTGTCCTTCAATCTCCTCATTTCTCCTTCCTGTTCTTCGTTTGCTCTTCAACTTCTCGTATTCCAACCTATTTTTTCCTTTTGTCGTTCAGTTTCAAATTCATACTCTTTCAGTTTTCTATTCCACTGTCTCTCTTGTTCCTCATTCTGTAATCTTGTTATTTCTTTCAACTGACGATTTCTTTCTCCTGTCTCATTCCTTGTTCTTCAGTACTCTTTCTTGTTCCTCTTTTAACATCTCAGTTCGTTTTGTAGTTCTGTCTCTTTGTTTTGTGTTTCAGTATCTCAGAAGTTTTTGTTTCTAATTCCTCCCTCATTTGCATGCATCTTCACTCATTTCATCTCTTCTTTCCACTGCTTCCCTCCTCAATTCGTCCCTTTTTTTGCTGTATTTCTTTAGTTTTTTCTGCCATTCCTTTCCATTCTTATCTCCTCCAGGATTTCTATTCAAAGTGACTTTCCCTTACCTCTTGCTTCAGTAGTTCCAATTCCTCATCTTGTTTGCGTTTTTCCTTTTCTAGCTTTGTTTTCCTTTCTTCTCCTCCCTCCAATTTCTCCTGCAGTTCTTTGAACTGTTCAGACTTTTCCAGCAATTCTTCCGTCCTTTCCTCCAGCTGTCTCTCTCCTCTTTTTATCTTCCATTCTAGCTTTCCCTTTCCTGATTGCCTGTTGTTATCTCTTCCTTCAATTGTTCCAACTCCCCATCATGTTCACATTTTTTCTCTTCCAACTGTTTTTGAAGCCGCTAATGTCTCGCCTGCTTCACCTGCCATAACCACGTGGCTTGAAGCGATGGCTGCTGGGAGCGCTCGCTTCGTGTGCACCATTCGCAGAGCCATAATTAGCCGCTCGCTCCGTGCTGCGCTGAGGGGCGATCGCGCCGCCATTATGCGACCCAGTTTGCCGGCAAAGTCCGTGCTCAGAGTATGAGGGTGAGCTCCCTCGTGATTCAACATTACAAACAGTAGTACCATCCCGGGCCATGGATCCTACATTACTACACATATACATTTCTACCCCCGGCACCGCTCGCCTTGAGACGCCATCTTATTCCACGTAAGGGGTTAATTTTTAATCGCTCGTAATTTGGAGGGAATCGGGGTCGCTCCTCTCACCCCTGGACCGATTCCTATGAATTTAGCTTGGAGACGGAGGGATTTGAATCACACTCCTGTACACCAGTGTGCGAATTCCGCGCCGTCGGCGTGCGATCGGCCACGTGACTCGAATCGCGACCGCCTCGCCCGACCGGACGGACAATTCAGTCGTGACCCTCCGGCTAACGCCGGGATCCAGTCACGGGTGGACCTTTCGGCCTCACCACAACCCAGTCCGCATTCTACCCGACGCGGAATAGGGTGAATCGCGCGAAAGTCGATATACCTAAGTACCCGCGCGGGTAACTACCGGGGATTGTACTCGCACAGGGCCGACTTCGGACACGATCCGCTTAAGCGGCTCGATCCGGGCTACGGGATAACCGAGCGGTGTTATCGTCGGCCTTGACGGTTCAGATTAATTATCGGGCGGCCCGCCCACGACGAACCTTTACGTGAAACAAGATGGAGACCCAACGAAGGAAGGACGCAGCGACACGGGGGAAGAATTCAACAGACAAGCATTTATTTACAACGCGACAACGAATAGCACAACATAAGCAAACATATTCAATAATGCACATACAATCAAATAGAAAACAAAGAAGAGAGCTACTACGACTAACGCGACACACGGGCCACTTACACAATTCTACTTTCACGGACTTGGCGCCGACACACACACGTTCACACAAAACCCTAAAAGAAAATGGAAGTCGACTTCCTGAGGTGTTGAGTCCTCGGCGACCGTCACTCTGCCGTGACTCCCCGCCTGAGGCGTGGTCGGCGAGGCCTTCCGGCGCGCCTCGCGCCTGCCCGTACCGGCTCTCGACGCCTCTTGCCGACACTGAGAGAGCACACGCCGAACCCAGAGAGCCAGAACGCCGAACTCAGAGAAGCGAGCAGAGAAGAAAGAACCTCCAAGCAGAAGACGACGAAAAAGAGAGAGAAGAAAGCATCGACGACGAAGAGAGAGACAGAAGCCTCAGCCGCCTCCGCCTCTTATACGCCGGCGCCACGCCCGTTCCGGCTCCACTTCCTTCGAGGCGCTTCGAGAAGGGGGGCGTTCCCTCTCGTTCCCTCCCACCTGCGTTTGTGGGGGCGAGGCGAAGCGTTCGACGGCCTTCAACGCGCAAACCGTCGTACGTAGACCGCTGGGGGATGGCGTTCGTTGCTGTGGGTAGCGTGGTTAGATGTGGCTGGTTGTGAGGGTGGCGGGCTGGCGTTGTTAGAGTGGTGGGTGGTTAGCGTTGTTGTTGTTGTTGGCGTTGTTGACGTTGAAGTGTGGTTTGGTTCGAAAATAAAGCAGAACAGAAGAAAAACGCCTAACTCAAGGATCGCAGCCCGAATGAATCACATTAATTCCCTCTATACAACGGGTTTGAGCTAACTACACATGTACTTCAGAAATACCTCACCTATGGACCTTTATGATGTTTGCGAATTTCCACAAGCCGTAACAATATATTATATATTATATTATATTATATGATTATATTATATATATAATATATATATATTGTTACAGCCACGGGTACCGAGTTATTAATGGGGGTTAATCCTCGTTTCTCCTCGGAAGAACTGGACTGCGTGTGCCTTACCACTCATAATTAACTTTTGTGGTGCGGTGGGTTGCTTAACAACCACAAATGCCAATCAGTTAACCACGAGTTCCATTGTCCACCGTCTAATTTGCCGTTTAACTAGAGGTCACGTGGCCTCCTGACCGGGGAACGCGCCCTCAGCGATGCACCAATCTTATCTTGATTAGATCTTAAGTAATGCGGCCGAGCGTTTTACACTGGTGCACGCCAACTCTGACAGGTTAATTAGTTTGGGAATTACCTCCCAGTCTATCTAGGTTCAGACAATGCTGGATCAATGGAAGGAAATGACTTTCACGGGCAGGTTGAAATGTCAACAAGGAATTTATAATGAAGAAAAATAAATAAACTGAAGGACTTTTTATTTCCTTGCCGATTAAAAGGATGAATTGAAATCAAATGTTCAATCACCAAAATGTTCTCAAACAAACAAAGAATTCAAGAAGCATTTATATAAAAATGGACAAAGAGCAGATGTTTATCACGATGCCTTACTTAACAATTAAGCACGAGACATGGGCACCCATCAGATCATTCATGGGGAAAAATAAATTCAGTCTTGGCCTACCAAATAAACCAAAATGTGTGAGCGTGGCTTGGTCTACCTCTCAAAATTAGCTCTCCACAGATTGGCTTGTTTCCGCTGCCAGCGCCCTGCCTCGCCATTCACCCACCCGCAAACAGACTCGAACACCAATCGACGTCGCGTCGTCATCCCCAGGAAACAGGAATGCTAAGAACCAGATACGCCAAGAACCAGGTATGCAAAGAACCAGGTACACCAATAACCAGGTACGCCAAGAACCAGGTATGCCAATAACCATGTACGTCAAGAGCCAGGTACTGAGCAGAACCAGCAGGAACAGTCCAACTGTCACCAACTGCCATTGCTCTTGTTGTCAACCGTCAGGAGCTGTCACCAACCGTCAGCAGGATCTTTCACCAACCGTCAGCAGGATCTTTCACCAACTCCAATCAGGATCTCTGACCAACTGTCATCAGATTGTCCCACCAACTGCTAACAACGCAATCCTACCGTCCTGTTATAGGTGACCAGTGTGGGCGGAGCCTCAAGCATGACTTCAGCCAAATCCAGCCTGCCTATTGGCGCATCGCTGCTCGAGACCTCCAACCGTCCATTCTTGCGGTCATTCTCTCCTGACCTTCGAACGAGATGCAACTTCCAATGAACACAGGCCTGGCTGACGATGCCATGATCAGGGTGCTGGACGAACACCAGAAAGCAGTAATATGCCGGAACAACCGAGCAGAAACACGAAGCGCCCACAGAACGTCAATAGGCAACTATCACCTCTTTGTTCAGCCCGACACGAAGTAGAGCCGGTTAGAATCCATGGGAGCTGCTGAACTGGGTGTCGATCGCTGATGGAAAAAGGTGGGTGTCAAACGTAGATGAAAGAAGGTAGATAAATTTACCTTGAGGTTAATGACCTTGAGGTAAATGATCGGAGACCACAGCCATGTCCGATCATCAGAATGAACTGTTCAGGAAAAGCTTGCGGTGTGATTAATGACTCAAATGTCCGAGAAGTCCAATGTGATAATGTGAACCAAAATACAATGTGTAAATAAATCATGTATTTCCAAGCCAATGTGTCTTCATGGAAAGGGAACAGACGAGTACCCGTTGGGCTAACGGCTATCTTATCGCGTGCACAAACGGTGAATATCGCTCATGCAGAAATGAAAACTGACGAAAAATCATACGTCGTGAATGTATCATAAAGTGGAAAAGGTTATCCCATAAGAAAGAAAGGGAACCTGTTCTCTACCCTTCTCCAATGCATCAAAGAGTTAGATCCACCAGACAAGGGGATTGGTCTTTCTGAACATCATTTATGGAAATAACTATCTGAGGACCTGGATGTTTGTGTGCATTAATGAGATCCGATTCTGAAATCCACAGCAAATCTGAAATCCGCAACAATATATATATATATATATATATATATATATATATATATATATATATATTATATATATATATGCACATATATATATAGTTGCAGGCGGGGGTCGGTGGCGAGAATGACCACTAGGTGGGAAAGCTATGTCGTCTCCACCAGACTCCCCGAATTGTAGGGCGTCGCTCCAGATATTCCGTGACGCGGCGGGTCGCTGAACCGACCGTGGTCGCCAATATTTCAACCGCGTAGCGTAGGGTCTTTTTGTCTCGAACCAATTTACCTAATTAACTACGTGATTTCGACTACCGGGGAACCACGCCCTCGGCACGTCTTGTTCAACCGGGTCACTCTACGACTGCGGTAGAGTACCGACTACCAACTCCGGTTCGGGTGCAGCCAGCGGAAACTGCCAAACCGTGCCGGCTGGGATGAACGGATTTTCGGGGATAAAACCCACCTAAACTCAGATCCGAACCATGCTGGACCAATGCAAGAAGGGACGGAACGGACTGGGGAACATTTCTGTGATGATTTATTTACAGTAAATGAAGACACAAGCAAGACTTAACGCGATATGCAAGCAAGAGAATATTTACAATGATCCAAAAACACTTATTCAGTTCTACTTAAAGACGGGCCACACGCAGACACCACACACAAATGAAATAAACCCAGAGTTCTTTATTGGACCCTCGAAGCGAGGAGAGAGACGAGCTGGGTGCTCGCGATGCGAACTGACAAAGGTCGTTGTTTGGTCCCCAGTCGCACGTGTGGGACTCGTGGTTCGTGGCGGAGCTCGGTGGTGAATAGCGGGTCCACGGGGGGGGGGCGCTCTTTCCTTTCCTTGTAGAGGGCCAGCAGGACACGTTCGCCGCCTTCACGACCTTCTGCTCAACCCTCCGCTTCAAAAGAACTGCACGCTTAACAAAACCCCGTCGAAACCTCTGAAACCTTCGTTAAACCCCTTCGTTACAACCCCTTCGTAGCAACCCCCCAAAAACCTCCTCTGCCTCAGAGAGTGCTCGGGAATTATGGACTCCCTCAACGGGGCGGGGCTCCCTCGAACAGACCTCACTCCCTGCCCTGATTGGGCAGGCTCCCATGGACTCGCCCTTCCTGGGTGGGTTTCGGCGCTACCGGGAAACCCCACCCACTCTTCCACGCTGGTTCGTACTTGTTGAGCAACAGTATCAATGTTGCAAAGGTCTCGTGAAAGAGTTACAACGTTGCTGGAGCCGAGAAACGGATCCGCAGATCCCGCCTTGGCACGTCAGGGTGCGAGAAGCAGCTGTTGGTGGGATCATGATTGGCCGAGGGTCATGCAGATGGATGGTGTTAGATGCTTTTAGATGTAATAACCTAACTAAAAGAAATCGCAACGCACGCCTTTGATTCTCCCACGAGACAAAAGGAAGGGGATCTGACTACACACATACTTAACGACATAACTGACTTTTGGGACATCTGTATGTTGAATGCATATGGTTTCCAGATCCATAACATATATATATATATATATATATATATATATATAAATCTTCTTCTTCTTCTTTCAGCTGCTCCCTTTAGGGGTCGCCACAGCGGATCATCCGTTATGATCCGCATAATGATTTAGCACACGTTTACGCCGGATGCCCTTCCTGACGCAACCCTGGTCGCCTCTTACGACACAGGGATATGGTACACCTATTCTAACCGGGGCATACACCGGGCCCAGTACACTGGTACTCACTTCGCCGACCTCGGAAGGATGACGAGCTGAGTCAACCTCCTGGTGTGTATTATTTCAAGCGGCCAACGGGGCTTGAACTCAGGACCTTTTGGATCCCAAGCCGCTACCCTAACCACTACGCCAACACCAGGTTTTATTTATATATATATATATATATTATATTATATATTAATATATATATTAATTATATATTATATATATATATATACAGCTCTGGAAAACAATAAGAGACCACTCAAAAATTTTTTAATCAGCATCTCAACGATGTGTGTAGAGCAAGAATATATATACATATATATATATA
>CM068963.1:83998840-84009542 GCA_035128595.1 Eptatretus atami | reverse complement strand
AAACACAATGCCCCAAGTTATGATCGTTTTCATATTAGACGGTGTATAAATTTGGGTAACATCAGAGTTATCTGGTTTTGTCCGAAGCAGGAAGTAAATTATTTTTTTGCACGTTTTTTTTTCGTGTATTCTAATAATTTTCTCGCTTAGTTATGCGCATTTATAGATAAACACAATGGCCCAAGTTATGATCGTTTTCATATTAGACGGTGTATAAATTTGGGGAACATCAGAGTTAGCTGGTATGCTCCGAAGCAGGAAGTAAATTATTTTTGCAAGTTTTTTTTTCTCCTCTTTCCTCTTCTCTTTGTGTTTTTCCTTGCGATGACATTGGGAAAAGCAAAATACGTTGGCGCTAATTGAATAATTACCATTAGAATAAATTGCGAATAATCGTAACTGCCATATGCGAACTTCCGGACAGTGAGGACTTCACTTCCGGATAGTGACATTACTGTATTCTTCTCGATTTCTTTCTCGATTTCTTCTTTCTCGATTTCTTTCTCGATTTTCTTAAACCCAATACCCAATCCAGTCAGTGACGATTACTGTATTCTTTCTAGATTTTTTTTTGCTATTTATCGACTTACTGTATTCTTTCTTTCTCGATTTCTGTACTTTCTCGATTTTCTTAACACAATGCCCCAATCCATCGAGACGAAGGACGGCCTGTGTGGTTGTTGGTTCTGGCACGCGGTTTGAAAGTTTTTTTTTTTTGCATGTACGGCCACGATGTACGGGCACTGTGAGAGCAAAGGAACGGCCTGTGTGGTTGTTTCTGGCATGCGGTTTGAAAGTTTTTTGTTTTGTATTGTTTGCACCTACGGGCACGCACCTACGTGCATGCACTAGTATATATAATAAACCCTTTGGTTTTGAAAGAGTTCAGAGCCTCGTGTGCTTCTTGTGAGTCCTTCGCATACAAAGCCGCCATTGTTCAAACGCAGTCCAAGGGAGGTAAAAGATAATTCATCCATCCATCCAGCGTCGGTCTTAATGAGTGTGAGTGAACACAACAGTATGAAGCTCTGTCTCCTTCAGCCGCTCCTCAAAGCTTAGTTTAGCTCGGCCTGGAATCAATCTAGTAGCCATATGCTGAACCCTGTCTTTGGCAGCTTTATCCTTCATCAGATGTGGTGACCAAAACTGTGCACAATATTCTAGGCCTCACTACATTCCCACACAATGTTAACACTACCTCTTATGATTTATAATTTATCCCCCACGATCAACCTAAAGCATTATTTGTTTTATCTCTAACTGCCTGGCACTGTGCTTTGTGCTTACCCACCCTATCTATTACCACCCTCGGATTCTTCTCCTGTATGACATGCTCCAAGACTGCCCCTTGCATCATGTAATCCCTATTTTCATCATTATTACCCATCCCGAGCACTTTACCTTTCTTTATGTTAAACCGCATCTGCAAATCTTTTGCTCAATCTGTGAAAATGTCGAAACTTTCCTAAATCTGATCATGCTCCCACCCCCCGCCCCCCTCTCTCCTCCCCCCTCTGCTATCTACCTTACCTTCAAGCTTTATGTCATCTACAAATTAAGAAAGCCGACTCTTAACCCCACTATCCAAGTCGATGATGTAAATTACGAATAATAATTTGGTCCCAGTACTGATCCCTCATGTACGTACGACTAACATCCTCCCAGTCAGACATCTTTCAGCAGCAGACATCTTCCCTATAACTGAAGTTAAACTAACAGGTGTATATTCACCAATTTTCCTCTGGATCCATTCTTAAATATACATAACAGTGTTACATTTGCTACTGCCTAATCCACAGGTACCTGTCCGGACTCCAACAAGCTGTTAAAGATATCAGCTAACATCTTGCTTATCTGCTCTGCCACCTCCCTCAATACTCTAGGATGCATCTTATCTCACCCCAAAGCTTTATCTTCTCTTCGCTCTCTTACCTGCTTCTTTACATCCTGCACTCCCACCTGGATCTCCTCCAAAAGCCCTTCCTGACCTCCTTGATAGATACTCGCATCTATTGATAAATCCCCTGACTATCATGTTTAGTATTCTATTATTTGCACAGCTGAGGATAGTGTTCCAATGTTCAATTGATTGTTATAAACTGGGGTAACTTTTCAGGTGAGGATGATGTAAATTTGCAGCTGCTGCTGGGGATATCTCCATCTGAATGAAAACGACACAGCTTGTATATTTCATGCCACTTGTTCACGTCATAGTGTGACAGAATAGCGCATGTTGGTATTGAGCTTGGCGGCGTGAAGAGCACTGTTAAAGAGGGTGTGCTGGCAGGAATGCGCAATGAGGCATGTGCCGTTGGGATGCCCTTGGATTGCAATGTTTGTATTCCTGAGCTCTCACCATTTGCTTTTGTTGCATTGCAGTCAACAGGAGCCAAATAAATGGTGGTGAGTATGCATTGTTACTGCATGGTCCACGATTTAGTCGTCACCAAAATTTCCAGGTGCGAATGAAGTTAAAATTGATCCATTCAAGGTATGCCAGCTGTTTGGAAACTACTTTGCAGGCTACCTTTGCCACATTTATTTTGGGGATTATATCGCTGTTCATTTAGGTCAGTTGATTACCTTCATTCCCTTTGTGTGCATCACTTGGTTTTACATCTTTGCTGGAAGCAAAGCTGTTCCCATGATGCAATACACAATGTAGGTTGCAACAGGAATTTGTGGAATGTGGCCAGATGCTTATGGTAACTCCCTGTCTCTTCATAAAAAGTACAGTGCGAACTTCAAATCCATCATGAGCTAATGCAAACAGATGGTTCCCTAGCTTAACATCCATTTGAGGAACGGCACTGACTTGTGATGCATGTAAGACGTGAATCTGACATTTTATAGTTGGGTCAAGAATGTTCCCGAGACCAGACAGCTCAAAATAAGTGTGGTACCACTGCACCATTCTATCAGATGTTGATCGTATTGGATGAAATCAACAGGATAAAAAGGAAGCTCTTTGGCTCCGACACAAAGGGTTAACACTGAAAAGTCAGCTTGCTTCTCACGGTGGTTAGCATACCTCAATCAACATCCTGTTGTTTTCATCCATTGTTTTATCTGTCCACTGACGCAGACAAGCTTTCACTAGCAAAACTAGTTATTCATTCTACGTTGATCATGTTGACTTAGCCGAATTTACTGATGATGCCCCGAGCCTCGGCACGTGTCCCGTTTTATTGTGCCAGGCTCGGGGTCTATCGTGCCTGATAAAGCCGGCTGCGAAGCCTGTGAAACATTGCCTGACACCGGGTCTGCTCTCGAGTTTTTGCTCAAATTAGCAGTCGATGTAGTTAGTGTACCCTGTAGTATATATATATATATTATATATATATATATATATATATATAATATATATATATATATATATATATATATATATAATATATATATATATAACACATATATATATATATACAGTATATATATTATATATATATATTATAATATATATATAATATATAATACACACTATACAGTGAACAGTAGTTGTATCTGAAGGTGATTAATTAAGTTCTCCTTCCTGGACAAATGCCGTGACAATACCATCATGATGACGACATTGTTGGAGTCCCAGAAGGATCAATGGCAGTGCAAAGATGCCAAGCTCAAATGCTGTCACCAGCAGATGAAAAGCAAAACTACCGACTAGTTTTGCCATTTTTAGGGCTCATCAGGGCAACACATCGCTGCTCCATCCATTTAGTTACTTTGAAGCCTTGTGCTTTTATGCTAGTTAATGATGCACCCCTAACTGTGATTGGTGAGGATGCCAGAATCCTATTTGCTGCACAATCTGGGACCAACAAGTGCAATCTGCCACATGCAATGCATTGTCGTAAGGTCAAGACACATCTTGAATCATGTTCTTTATTGAAGACGATGTTGGGTTCTCACAGGCATAACGCCATCATGGCTTCATGCAACCGACACCTAAGCCACACCTCCAACAGTCACTCTGTAGTTCATCGTGCCAATCACAACATCTCCCATTCATTGAAATTATTACGGATGTACGCAACAAAACAATTCCAAGCTAAATCTAAATAATAAACAAACCAGATGTAACTTCAACCACACATAGATAGGCTATGCAGTTATTGTTCAAACTATGAGCAAAACATACTTCCTGCTCAGCATGCCGAGCTAAAAAATAATAATCATGCAATGTCCACACTTGCAATCAACAGATTGTTTGTGCCCAAACATTATATGGGCTGACTTCTCATGGCCCGTTATTCACCATCACTATATCTCAATGGTTTTCAAATCACATGGCCTGATCTGGTCGAGTGCAGTACTGAGAGTTGTCCTGCCTTGTTTGCTTGGCAAATAAGATCACGATGCGTGTGGAAATCAGAAAAAAAAAAAAAAAAAGAAAAAGAAAAAAAAAAAAAAAAAAAAAAAAAAGAAAAAAAAAAAAAAAAAAAAAAGAAAAAAAAAAAAAAAAAAAAAAAAAAAAAAAAAAAAAAAAAAAAAAAAAAAAAAAAAAAAAGAAAAAAAAAAAAAAGAAAAAAAAAAAAAAAAAAAAAAAAAAAAAAGAAAAAAAAAAAAAAAAAAAAAAAAAAAAAAAGACAAAAAAGAAAAAAAAAAAAAAAAAAAAAAAAGAAAAAAAAAAAAAAAAAAAACAAAAAAAAAAAAAAAAAAAAAAAAAAAAAAAAAAAAGAAAAAAAAAAAAAAAAAAAAAAAAAAAAAAAAAAAAAAAGAAAGAAAAAAAAAAAAAAAAAAAAAAAAAAAAAAAAAAAAAAAAAAAAAAAAAAGAAAAAGAAAAAAAAAAAAACAAAAAAAAAAGAAAAAGAAAAAAGAAAAAAAAAAAAAAATAATAAAAAAAAGAAAAAAAAAAAAAAAAAAAAAAAAAAAAAAAAAAGAAAAAAAAAAAAAAAAGAAAAAACAAAAAAAGAAAAAAAAAAGATCTTTTTGAATTCCACAATACGCATGGTTAGGCCATCAGCCATGGCTCAGGAAGTGCCTGAAAATCAAGTTTCGTTCCACTCATCGGGGGGGGGGGTAGACAAACCTTGATAATATGATAGTATATATCCAAATACATACGTATGCAAAAGTTCTCCACTCAAATAGCTGCAGTTATTGTGTATTTTCATCTTGAAAATCGATGCATTCCCCGCGTTCTCTCATTTGAATTTTCTCCACTCGGATCACGTTTAGGCCGTGTGACGCCTCGACAGCCAATAGATCGGCTGACATCGTATGCAAATTTCGTCAGACTGTCATGTGACCAGCTAAGTTGTCCAAGATGGCAGCTTCCTGCAGGGAGGAATCACCAGCAGCTGATCCCGATATAATCGGTAATTTGGATGAATATGGCCAGTGAGGACGCTCCCCCAGGGTATAACACAAGACAAATGGCTCGTCTTAGACGCGTCACGAACGACGTTTAGCCGAGATTGCCGCGCGGAGGACTAACTTCGATCATTGGCCTATTGTACCCGGAGTGCCGGCGCGGGAGGACTAACCATTGTGCAACGCCAGCGCATCGACCCATCGAATGAACACCATTGACCCTGCCTCGGACAGCTTTATATATAGCGGTTAGCCACGGCCGACATTACATACATACGGCCGGTGGAGCAGACAACTGGGCAGTCAAACCGGCGCTGATCGACACTTGAGGCGCACCCAGTCAGCGCGAGGATTGACTTTGCCGCATCGCTATAGTGTGGCGGCTTCGTGTGGGAAGAGCAACCCTCGCCTCGCCATCGTCAGTGGCCTTGGGCCAGCCCCGCAGGGTTGAGTCGATGTAACGGGGCGCCGGCGTATCGTGTGTCGCGAAGTTGATTAATTATATTTATATATTTTACACCCATGTAGTTCGGCTCTCGTGTTGAGGACGTTCCAGACCTCACGGGGTGGGGACCCAGCCTCCTTACATGTCACCGCATCAGCCCCTAGACGGCCCCGACTACTACAATAGGAAAGCGGGGTAACCTAATTTTGGCTTTTCGTGGAGTTGCAGGTATACAACATGTCCAGCAATGTTCGATGCAGAAGCGCAGTTTTTTTGGCGATGGTTCATACATGCAATCATCAACAATCGCAGATCATCATGCATGGTTTGTAAACAACGTTTCTCAGCCCCACGTATTCTTTTTGCATCGATGAACGACGGTAGCAAGTGTCGTGATAGCCAGATGACTAGGATTTCTTCACACTTCAATATACACTCGTGCATTCTCGGCTAAACGTCGTTCGTGCCGTCTAAGACGAGCCATTTGTTGACACTTTCTCTCCATTTATCCCATCTTACAGACGTAAAACGTTTGAGTTCTTCATTGTCCTGGTGAATAATACACTGGGGAGCGTCCTCACTGCCATATTCATCAAAATTACGATAAATCGCTGATCAGCTGCCGGTGATTTCCTCCCTGTAGGAAGCTGCCATCTTGGACAACTTAGCTGGTCACATGACAGTCTCATACCTGCCAACCCTTTTTGAAGGAAAAGTGGCAGGCTGGCGTGCGACGCAGTAGCACGCGTCCCTAGGGGGTCCGGGGCTTGCCCCCCCCCCCGGAAATTTTTCAAAAAATGAAGCAAAATGGTGCAATCTCCTGCATTTTGAGACCACAGTTAGCTGAAATATATCAACATATTTTAGAGTGAAAAAGAGAAAACTTAACATGGTTGATCTACTCACCAATCTTATTTTTCTAGAACATCATGATCATCAGTCACGTTTCCATAAATTACTCACTGTCCAAGCTCTACATGTATGTGCCCATACATGTACACAAGAGTTTACATAAACTCACTGATACATCTTTATGAATGAAATGACTGGCCACTCTGATTTCATAACATATTTACAGTTTCACACATATTTACAGTTTTCAGGTTTGAACAGTTAAGATGCGCATTTAGCTATTCAGAGCCTGGTAGGTGCAGATTTGCCTTCTTAAGAAGGTCGGCATCTGGCTTCCACGAGAAGCAGCTGACTCCATCCGGCTTGAAGATGTTAATCTTCCCTGCCAGCAAACCACACAGAGTGTTTCTGACGCCGTGGCTGTCCTCGTACACGCTTGACTTGGCGTGACCTTCCTTGCCGCGTCCCAATGTGCTCCTCTGATCAGTTGTCATTTTCTTGACCATGCTGAAAAGGACCCACAGTAGGCGTTACTGTGATGATCAGCAGACGTGTTTGGCCAGTCTGCAGAGCGATGGGTAAATGGGCTGGCTGGTGCCAGTGGCAGGGTCCGTCATCTTCTCCATGGCTGCCCAAACACATCCAACCTCTCATCTGGGTCATATTCTGGCAGGGTGACATCTGACATTGATATGTGCAGAACTCTCTGCACAGCGCATCTCTGTCTCTTCTGGGGCAACAGATGCAGGGAGCTGTTCAACCAGTGTAAGTGGCTCTGCATGGAAGCTGTCTTGGAGGAGGCTGGGTCCACGATGACCGCATTCCTGATCAAAGGGTCCTGGAATGGGAATTTGTCCGTCATGTAGGTCAGGGAACCAACGTAGAACATTTGGACCTCTGCTCTGAATTTCGTCACTCCACTGGTCCCCTCTAGGGCTTCTTCACAATGAGCTGATTGCCTGGAAACCGACAAATAGCTCCCTGGTCGACCTCTGGTTGTCCTGTTCAGTGACAGCTTGTATCCTAACAGCTTGTATCCCCCATGACTGATGGAGAAGTCTGATCGACTCATATCACAGAAGGCATGTCCGTCTCCCTTACGCGAAGCCTTGATACATTTGAACTCTGTTGTCCAACTTGGCTTAAACTTGTTGACCCAGCGTGGGTGGGTTTTTTCTTTTCTGGTGTTTGCATTGTTGTCGTGCACTGAAGGATGAGTACTCTCTGTTAACTGCAGTCTTTGATCATGAATGGAAAATGGCCGTTGTCTTGAAATGAATGCCCGCCGTTTCCTGTCGTCCCATTGGTCATGCTTAGTTTGGAAGCAATAACCAATCGCTGACGAGATAAGAAATCAAGGTCAGGCACGAGTTTGTAGAATGTAGAAGCAGCCGCGTGTAATACGATCTTGGCAGTGAGAAACTAACGCAAAACTGAAAAAACACAACTATTTATTTTTTCCATAACAATTTCCAAATGCGGTATGTCTGACTAATAAAATCGGTATGCGTTGGGAGCTATAGAAAATCGTAGGCTACCGCGCGAATCAGTAGGGTTGGTAGGTAAGCAGTCTGACGTAATTTGCATACATGTCAGCCGATCTATTGGCTGTCGAGGCGTCACGTGGCCCACACGTGATCCGAGTGGAGAAAATTCAAATGAGAGAGCGCAGGGAATGCATCGATTTTAAGATGAAAATACACAATAACTGCAGCTATTTGAGTGGAGAACTTTTGGATACGTATGTATTTGGATATATACTATCATATTATCAAGGTTTTGTCTACCCCCCCCCCCCCCCTGATGAGTGGAACGAAACTGCCGATACAGCTTACGGCTGATGGACCTATTGAGCAGTTAAGAGATATCAACAACATTATATGACTACAGGGTACACTAAGGACAGGCAGGCTAACGATCAATTTATTTTTTTAAATGCCTGCATCTGGGCCAAGGTTGTCCCTCGTTTCATGGATAAGAGGATCCAGAAATCCTGACTCAGATGTAGTCTGACATTTGAGCATATGTTTGTGGAGGATGAGGTCACACAAACAGACCACAGACTGGTCTTTCGACAGGATTCTCTTTGCCATATATGGAGCATCGCACGTGACTTTTTTGTCCTTCTTTGACTTAATCCATGTGTGTCTCTATGTTGCAGCCACCAACAAAAGAGTCGAAAAAATGTGCAAAAGAAGCATGACCGGATGATCGGCCGTCTGAAATGGAAACAATTTGGTTCCTTGAGCAGTAATCCTTCAAGACTCGAGCTCAATCTGTCCGACTATAACCTGTCTGAGATAAAAGTTCGCCATATCCCATGGTTTTAACTTCGGAATCCCCAACATGGACATCAAGGGAATATATATTTGCTGAATTTGAGCTTCTTTATGCTTAACATATACCCATATCCAACGAGCCAGATGACGCACTGAAGAATAGATTAGCTGATCTTTCCCACGCGTATTGTGGAATTCAAAACAATATTTCTGATTGCCACATGCAACGTGAGTGACTCTCGGCCACACTTGGTCTCTGGTCCAACCCAGACGTACAGATTTTCAGGCCAGATAAAACCACCGTTCTAAGCAAGAATGACTATGTCAAAAAGATGTCTGTAGTCCTGAATGACGATACAAAATTCCAATATTTGGGTAGTGCATCAGAGCGTGACAATACAGCTCGTTTGGAGAGCCGAATGGTAAAGAGACTATTACAACTCTGCAAACGAGGTGAACACTCAAACAAAACACAGCTCGTTTGGAGAGCTGAATTGCAAAGAGACTACTACAACTCTGCAAACGAAGTGAACTCTCGAACGAAGCCTATGACAGAGTGCGACCAGTTGGTTCACAAAGGCCAAGGATGTATGGTTTGTCGAAGACACATAAAGATGGGGTCCCTTTACGACTGATCCCGTCAATGGCTGGTCTGCTCAGCATGAGCTAACTAGATGGTTATGCGAACTATTGCAGTCTGCTCTCGATAGGCTCTCTGAGCATGTCAGCAAGGACTCCTTCAGCTTTGCTGATGCCATACGTTCTGCCACAGAAATGAGTGAGAATTCCATTATGTGCTCATTTGATATCACAAGCGTCTTCACTAATGTTTCATTGACGGAGGCCATAAAGATCAGTGCACAGCTCCTCCATCATGAAGATCTTTTGATGCCAACGATCTCTGAACCCGTCTTTGTCGAACTGATGAAGATGGCTACACGTGGGCTGGAACTTAGTTTTAATGACACAATGTTCACTCAGATTGATCCCCCATGGGCCCTGTCCTAGCAAAAAAAATTGTCAGCGATCACGAACAATGTGCTTTTACCAACTTACATTATGCAATTTTATTACCAAATATTTAATATCGGTACATAGACGACATCTTCACTGTTTTCAAGTCTACTTCAAGTGGTGAAGTGTTCATATTTTTTTATTTTTGTTTCCACATCCCATTCCCATGAACCTAACTTAATTAATCTATTTTGTATCTACATCCCATTAACTTAATCTATCACTTTACTTAACCTACTACACTTATACTGGACATGTCCCTTTTTTAGGTCAACTCTAACGAGATGACCTAATAAAACCGGTCTCGATGTCCGTCCGTCCGTCCGTACGTACGTCCCCATTTTTTTACTTTCAATTTTCTTGATATTTGGTATGTGGGTAGATGTCGATGAGGGATGCACGATGGTATGACCTTTGACCCGATTGAAGGTCAAGGTCAGTCACTCCAAAGTTGCAAAATCGTCCATTTTCAAAATCTATCTCCTCCGCGTTTATGACCCGATTTTCGAAATTCCTCGGATTCTGATAATATGGAACAATATCTAAATTTGGCCGGGCCGGTTTTTTGAAATTCGTCCTGGTTATCGAGTCACGTGTCTTCAAAGTTGGAAAAATCGTCGATGTGATACGGTCAAAAAAAATTCGCCCAAATACTTGATGAAACTTGGTATGTAGGTAGGGGTCGATGAGCGATGCACGACGGTATGACTTTTGACACGATTGAAGGTTAAAGTCAAGGTCAAGGCCACTCCAAAGTTGCGAAATCGTCCATTTTCAAAATCTATCTCCTCCGCCATTTGTG
>CM068963.1:83974261-83996614 GCA_035128595.1 Eptatretus atami | reverse complement strand
TAACAGCTCAGGCCTGTTTTTGTGAGATAGCACAGAATAATTTATTTATATGTGATTGGGGAAATTATAGCTTTATGATCCTTTGAAAAACTAGTGCAGGCCCATAGGTGCGTGCCCGTAGGTTGGCATGCAGTATGTGCAGCTTCGTTCCTTCGTCTCGTAAACGACGACTGGATGGGGCATTGTTTCAATTAGATCGAACAAACCGTATCATAAATGGCCATAACTTGGGAACACCTGGGAAACATACTCAGGTCCCCAGCGTCAATTGTGACGTCATATTAAACGAAGAAAGAAGAAGAATTGGTTGCCCCCTCTCTCTCGCCCCCCCTCTCTCCCTCTCTCTCCCCCTAGTCCCGCCCTCTCTCTCCCCCCTCCTCTCTCGCCCCTCCTCTCGCCCCCCTCTCACCCCCCTCTCCCCCCCTCTCTCGCCCCCTCCTCTCCACCCCCTCTCTGAATTGTGACACCCCTCTCTCCCCCCCTCTCTCCCTCCCTCTCTCGCCCCTCTCTTGCCCCCCCTCTTCGCCCCTCTCTCCCCTCCTCTCTCGCCCCTCTCTCTGTAAATGTATTCACAAATGTCTACCAAGCACAACAATAATGGCCGTACGTGCAAAAAAAAAAAAACTTTCAACAACTACACAGGCCATTCCTTCGCTGTCGTAAACGACGACTGGATTGGGCATGTGTTTAAGAAAATCGAGAAAGTACAGAAATCGAGAAAGAAAGAATACAGTAAGTCGATAATCAGAAAAAAATCGAGAAAAAATACAGTATCGTCACTGACTGGATTGGGGCATTGTGTTAAGAAAATCGAGAAAGTACAAAATCAGTGAAAGAGAAGAATACAGTAAGTCGATAAATCGAGAAAAAAATACAGTACTCGTCACTATCTGGAAGTCCGGAAGTTAAGTCCTCACGTCCGGAAGTTCGCATATCGCAGTTACGATTTCGCAATTTAGTTTTAATGGCCAATTATTCAATTAGCGCCAACGTATTTTGCCTTTCACAATGTCATCACAAGGAAAAACACAAAGAGAAGAGAAGAGAAATAAAAAACTAGGTGCAAAATTTTTTTACTTCTTGCTTCGGAGCATACCAGCTAACTCTGATGTTACCGACATTTATGCACCGTCTAATGAGAAACGATCATAACTTGGGGCATGTGTTTTACTATAAATGCGCATAAGTAATAGAGAAATTATTAGAATACACAAAGTCATCATTATCCGAAAGTCCGTACGTTGTAACCCGTAATGGGGACGCGGTTGAGGTTTTCTCCCCCATCGCCACGCCCACGCAGCAACATGTCCTGTCATTGGTTGGTAAATAAATGGCCATAACTTGGGAAGCACTTGTCCGATTCATATCAAACCTTGAAAAGGCACATCCTCAGGTCCCCAGCAATATACTGGCAAGTTCAATTAGATCGGACCAGTGGTTGTCGAGAAACAGCGGTCACAAACACACACAGATTGCTGGAATTATAGATAGATAACCTGCTGCACAAAATAGTGGCTTCTGCTGATTTATATCAAAACACCAGAACAGTAGTTTTATTGAGATATGACCTCTCTGGGGGCAAACCCTGAAGCAGGCAGCATAGAACTGAGCTACTGTATCTCATCCGACTATAGCTCTAAGATTGTTTTATGAAGAAGGAAAAAACGTTTCTCACAACAGATGTTGCTGTGGTTTTTGCCATTTCAGACAATATGCAAAGTGCTGCTGCAGTATGCCGAGATCATCTCCAAGTTTTTCAAGGAATACTGCTCTCAAGAGAAAATGGTTTGCTTTGCTTTTAATTTGGTTACAGTCAGCCTCGAGCTTACTGAGCACCATTTAGATTTTAGACGATGGGATGGGATGGGAAAATGTGCATTTTTGTGGGACATCCTCTCAAACCACATGAAAATTCACTTGTAAGAGTATTTGCGGGTGCTCAATCCAAATATGAATGTTGCCAAGCCTGAAAATTGCACCTTTTCATTGCTGTGCCTTTTTATGCCTCCGCTGATGAAGTCTCCGGTGTCATTATGTTTTCGGGTTGTGCGTCCCTACATGCAGTGCCGACATAAAGTCTACACTCCCTTTAAAAATTTTCACCTTTTGTTGCCTTATAGCCTGGAATTAAATTGCATTAAATTAAACTTTTTCCACCTTTATTTACATATTGTAACCCACAACTTCCAAATGAAAAAACAATTTCGACAAATTTCAGAAAATTAATTAAAAACTACAAAACTAGAATATCTTGGTTGGATAAGTGTCTAACCCCCTTATAATATCAATTGTAAATTAGCTCAGGTGTAACCAATCACCTTCAAAATCACACACCAAGTTAATTGGCCTCCACCTGTGTTAAACTGTAGTGATTCTGATTATTTCAGAAAAAAAAAATCAGCTGTTCCTATAGGTTTCCTTTGCTGGGTAGTGCATTTCACAGTAAAGACTCAACCATGAGTACCAAGGAGCTTTCAAAAGACCACTGAGATAAAGTTGTGCAAAGGCACAGATCAGGGGATGGGTATAAAAATATTTTGAAAGCCTTGAATATCCCTTGGAGCACAGTCAAGTCAATCATTAAGAAGTGGAAGGCATATGGTTCCACCAAGACTCTGCCTAGATCAGGCTGTCCCTCCAAACTGGATGACCAAGCAAGGAAGAGACTGATCAGAGAGGCCACCAAAAGGTCAATGGCAAATTTGAAAGAGCTACATGCTTTATGGCAAAGACTGTTCACTGTGTGCATGTGACAACAATTTCACAAACACTCAACAAATCTGGCCTGTACAGTAGGGTGGCAAGAAAGAAGCCATTACTCAAAAAGCCCACCTGGAGTCCTATTTGAGGAATGCAAAAAAAACACTCTGGAGATTCTGAAGCCATGTGGCAAAAAGTTTTGTTGTCTGACAAAACCAAGATGGAACTTTTTGGCCTAAATGCAAAACATTACATTTGGCACAAACCCAACATTGCACATCACCCAAAGAATACCATCCCAACTGTGAAGCATGGTGGTGGTAGTGTCATGTTGTGGGGATGTTTCTCATCAGCAGGGACTGGGGCACTTGTCAGGATAGTAAGAGAAATGAATGGAACAAAATACAGAAAAATCCGAGAGGAAAACCTGCTGCCCTCTGCAAGAAAGCTGGAATTGGGACGGAAGTTCACCTTTCAGCATGACAATGACCCGCAGAACACAGCCAAAGCTGCACTGAGGTGGCGAAGGAACAAAAAGATAAATGTCCTTGATTGGCCCAGTTAGAGCCCCGACCTAAATCCAATCGAAAATCTGTGGCATGACTTGAAGATTGCTGTCCATCAATGTTCCCCATGCAACTTGACTGAGCTTGAACAGTTTTGTTGAGAAGAATAGGCAAATATTGCCCAATCAAGGTGTACAAAGTTGGTAGAGACCTATCCAAACAGACTTTCAGCTTTAATTGCTGTTATATGTGCTTCTACCAAGTGCTAACTCAGAGGGGTGGACACTTATCTAATCAAGATATTCCAGTTTTGTATTTTTAATTAATTTTCTGAAATTTGTGGAATTTGTTTTTCAGTTGGAAGTTGTGGGTTATGATGTGTAAAGAAAGGTGGGAAAAGTCTGATTTAATGCAATTTAATTGCAGGCTATAAGTTAACAAATGGCGAACATTTTGAAAATGGGTGTAGACTTTCTAGAGGCACTGTCCGTCCATTCTAATTTTCTCTGTTTTCTCTGCAACTGCTTCTCTGATTGACACAACATTTTCACCATATGTATGACTACTCATGTAGAATGTTTTTTTTATGATAATTATGAGGTGATCATCCTCTTAGGGATAGGACGTTCCAGGCACCCACCCAAAGGGACCGCCTCAGGTTAACCCAAGGAGACCACCTTCTGGTGGACGACACCTCAGCACCACTCCACCACACACTATGGCAATCTGACTCAGGAAGTTTACCCTGTGCTTTTCCTCCTATCAAAGAATGGGGGTCCTAAAGGCATTGTCCCAATCCCATCATCTGGTAAGCTGCCCTGTGAAGGGCAGCAGCACAGGAGGTACTCCTATAGAGTGGGTTTTCAGTTTTCTTTCCGTTTATGAGTTTTATGGAATGAAGGGTTTTACAGTGTCCGTAGTGCACATCCTGCCACCATGCTCCGAAAAAAGGTCACCCAACTGTAGGAGGACATCCGCAGATACAGTTTGGCATTAGATATGGATGGCCCTTGGCTCACATGGAACTCCTCCACCCTTTGACAGGTTTTGTTTTTAATCCTGCTGGGTGTCTATATCCATACACCCTCCTCACCAGCAAATCTGGTGGGTTGAGATGGTTTATTCGCCGACAACCCAACCATGAAACAGCTTAGTACAGGTTCACACAATACCTGGAGCAAGTCACAGATCTAATGTGGCCTGACCTGACAAAGGGTTGACTCACTTCCCACATTTGGTGATTTGGCAGCCTGTATTCCAAACAAGGTGGTGACCATGGCTACAAATACTGTATCTCAGCTGATTCAATCCACCTAGTCACAGATTACTATCTGGCGGTCTCCATAAAGAATGCAGAAAGGGAAATGAGAGCTGCAGGAGAAATCCAGAGGATTAAGATTTACAGTGCAGACCAAGCCATTCCTTCCCAGTGGAAAAAGTTCATGACAAACAGCTCCAACAAAGAAGAAGAAGTGCAGTTCCTGTTTGATACATGGTCAAACACTGACTGTGAGAAGTTCAAAAGTATCAAGGTGTACTTGGCACACAGACCACAGTGCCATGCTTTCTACAGTGGGTCTGGTAAGCTGGAAGTTGACAAAGTTCCAGAGCTCAAGGCAGATCATGAAGAAGCTGACATCAGACACCTTCTACACTCTGCCTTTGCAGCAAAAAAATCTGCAATTAACCTTTGAAGCAAAGAGTCTTGTCATTATTAGAAGTCCGGATACAGACGTCTTCATAATAGCAGTAGGCCTTGCAGTATCAATAGACAGCAAAGTGTTCTTTCACACTGGAAAGTGGAACTTAGCCTGAACAATTGATATCACTGCAACACACAATCATTTCTGTGATGCTGCATCCAAAGCTCTGATAGGACTACATTGCTTCACTGGCTGTGACTGTCAGTTTTTTCTCTGGAAAAGGGAAGACAATGGCACTCAGATTTATGCTGGCTGAAGAGAACTGTCAAAACACGTTCAAAGACTTCAGTCAATCATTTGAT
The DNA here is from genome assembly GCA_035128595.1 of Eptatretus atami. Classification (NCBI taxonomy): domain Eukaryota; kingdom Metazoa; phylum Chordata; class Myxini; order Myxiniformes; family Myxinidae; genus Eptatretus; species Eptatretus atami. Next base: position 83,991,403 of record CM068963.1, on the reverse strand, counting down.
GTGTCCCCACAATTGAATCAAGAACTTGAACAGTTTGTACGCAGTCTGTACAATGTTAGGCAAGGGATGGATGATGTCGGTGTACTAAGGAACAACATGTTCAGGATGGAATGTAATTTTGAAAGGTCACTGCCACCAAATCGAGACTCAAATCAAATCAGCACATCACCAGAACAAACCATCAAGCTGCAATTCATAGGAGAGCCCTCCAGCAGTTTGTGAACGTACCAAGCCCAACTCAGCATGGCTCGGAGATTGAAGATAGAGAACTCGTTATCAAGTGGGGCACTCTGCCACCAGCTCCATACAATGTAATTGCAGCAACCAAGTGTAAATGCAGAAAGGGTAAATGGAATACAAGACAGTGTGAGTGTGTTAAAAGTAAGATACCCTGCACAGATCTGTGCAAACGTTTGGAATGCAAGAATCAACAAATGATTGAGGCAGAAAATGCAGTCGAAGACGAAGATCTTCTCGACTCTGATTTGGAGTAGATGTTTTGTTGTATGGCTGCAATTCATAGGAGATCTACACAAACAACTCCATCACACACTTTGCAAACAAATTGTTTTAGTTTCCTTCTGATGTTTTCTTGATACTTGAACATGCCTCCAGTATAAATTTGCAATGAACCAAATTCCTTTACCAAACTGTTACACTGTACCTTTAATAATAAGTGGTGAAATAGCCTCATAATAAATGAAAAGGACATATTTTAATACTTGGCAATAGTCATGAAACAGCACCTCGAATACCCTTGCACATTGATTTTCATGTTTTTTCAGAGGATGTCTCACTGAGGTCAAATACAAGGCACAAAACAATAAAGTACATAAGAAAAAAAACAATTGTATGTAATTGAATTATGTGGTGGCTTTGCAACATTCATATTTGGATTCAGCACCCTCAAATACTCTTGAATAATCATTTTCACGTGGTCCCAAAGGATATTCTACGAAATTTGGCGGAAAAAATATCCCGTTAGCTCTTTTGCTCCGGTGAAGGGTTAACACACAAAACGTCAGCATCTCCTTGCCTCCCATGACATTTGCAAACCTAAATAAACGTCCTGTTAATTTCATCCATCGTTTTACCTGTCTGCTGATTCTACTTTGATTTCATAGATTGTCATTCTACTTTAATTGGTAAATGGCTTCAATATGGCATATTGTGATATTTTAGATGTTCATTTGTCTTTGGAGGCTTTCAAATCCACATAACTTTTCCCAACTCCCCCTGCGCCCACCCCATCTCAACCATTTTCCTACACTATCCACCAAATGCTTCCTTTCTCAATCAATGGTCCAAGTACAAACTGCCCTCCTTGCTTCTCTTCCTTTTTACATTCATGTTGCATCCTCAGCGCTCTGTGAATGCTGTTCTCATGGTCCACTTGTGTTCTTATTTCTTTTTTATTTCCCTTGTGGGGTTCCACGTAGCCCAGAATCCAGAGACCTATTGCTCTTGCAGGCAGGGCAAGAAAGTATGCATCTGCCCACCGATAGCAACCTTTTTAATGCCACTGGCAGTGCATGCCAATAAAAATCACAACCATTCTTTGCTCGTGCTGCAAGGCAAAGAGAGCTTTTTCGTTTATTTATTTATTTTTATGAAAAGAGATTTCTTCAAGAAACAAAAAAGCAGAATGCAACATTGATATGAGAATTTTAGAAAGTTTTCTTGCATTGGCCTGTTTGGTGTTCCCACCATCACTTCTCTCATGATGTTAACCTCCCAGGTTAAATAGAAATTAATTATAAATAATATATGCTCCCTTTGAAGGAATTTCAATGCAGGGGGAGGCCATTATTCCCATTAAAGCATGCACTAGTATTGCCAACCTATGGTTGTTTGTCTCTGCTCTATCCTTTTTAAATGCAAAGAAGCAGCACATACCTACCTTGTCATATCTCGTAATCCCTTCCTACCTTGTTTGATTGTTTTTTTGGGGATTCCATCTCTATATGGTTTTTTTCATCTCTTTAAAATGCTTTTTTTATGACTTGCTTCGAAAACAACACCACACAAGTAAATATAGAACACCAAAATTAATAAATCATGCATATTTAGTGCCTTGTATCCATTGGCAAAAGGCGCAAATAAATACAATTATTATCATTATTATTACTCATTAAAAAGAAAACACATTGATACAAAAGAATACCAAATTGCTGATTATAAGACTAAATTCCACAAGGAACCAAAGATCTATTCCACAAGGAACAAGACAAAAAAAAAATAACCGAGAACTTTGAATATAAAAAGATTGTAAAAACCACCGAGAAGGCAGAAAGGTAATATAATCATGCAGTGGGTGTATAATCAAGATTGAGCACACTCTCGACTCTACCATGAACGTGGGATTGGTATAACTCCTTGGTTGGAATATTTAGGCCGAAACTTTGGCTCCATTAACAATACAACCTAATGTTGCTAATCGATTGTCTATAAAACCACAGCAAGGAAACCCACATCACCCAAACTAATTATGGACACAAATATTTTGTGTTGAGAGAAATGGACTTTTGAGTTGTTAAATATTGAGCTTGGTAATGATGTTTAATATTATAAAAGTGATTTAAAAACTTATTCTCGTATATTCAACCAAAACAAAACAGAAGCACGTGTGATTTGAATTCTATTTGAACTATAAATACAGTATTTCAAGATCATGTAGTTTCCATAAATACATTTAATGTACATTTATTAATTTGTAATTACTTGCTAAAAGAGTTCAGAAAAAGCCTTAAGGCAACAACACATTGGTGTCACCATCTATCAATGGTGTGAATTTGGAAAAGGCAACACCAGTTACATCTTCATAAAAACTCATATACTCAATGTGTTTATATATGACTTTAAAATGAGATCGTACAGCTAATTATTCTGATTTCATGGTACTGTATTTACTTCTTACCCTTTGTTTGTGTGAGCAGAGGTACACTCTTTCAGGGATAAAAAAAAATAAACGCACACACTTGCACAGAATAATTCCCTGTCGTCAAATAATAGAATTGATAAACAATGAAGTGCAAGCTGTTAAGTAAACCTGTGATTTGTAAATAACTTGATCCTTAGCTTCCTATTTACATTGGGGTGTTCAAAAAGTTTCACTAACGAAATGGTCATGATAGTCCAGCAAACCATAACTTTTTGTATACCTTTTCCCTCATCTTGCCTCATGTCCTAACATATTTTCACTTCATTTTAGGCCTGCTTTCTGATGAACAACATTCAACAGCTGAGAGTTCAACTTGAGAAGATTTTCCAAGCAATGGGGGGGAAAGAGGTATGCATTGTTTATATATAAAATTGATCTGTTACAATTCTTCTGCTTATCTGGACAATGGTGTGCAATCTTTTTTTTAGCCCCCCAACTACACATCTGCCTGGATGGGGGCTTTTATTTTCTGTTGTTTATTGATTTAATCCTTAATTTCGCTATTTGGTTGGGGTTTCAATCCTGAACGGGCTCCCACTCCAATGCAGGACACTCGGCTGTGCAAGAATTTGGTATTTGTTAATGGTGTTGGCAATAGCTTTCCCACTCTTCGTGAAGGACACCATAGGATTGTTAATATCCACCGGCTAATACTGGCAGGTGGGACACAGTTGCACATCCATTCGAGGGACAGCAAACAATAGAATACCATTTTATAGCTGGGCCGAGATTCAAACTCAAGCTGGACGTCTCAGAGACGAGTGTGCGAACCTTTCGGCCATCTTGTCAGCCCGTTCAAATCCAACATGACTCAAGTTTTAAGACAGACAGCCTTTTATTTTCCGAAATATCACGTTTTTGTAATTACATCAGCAAACTAAGGATTTAATTTTCCGAATAACCTCCACACCGAAGGGGGATGGGGGTTATGTTTTCACCCCTGTCTGGTTGTCTGTTTGGCTGTCTGTTTGCCTGTGACCAAGATATTTCAAAAAGTTATGGATGGATTTGAATGAAACTTGGTGGATAAGTTGGGTGTATGACAAGAAAGAAATGATTAGATTTTGGTGAAGAACCGGATCCTGATCTGAATACTATAATTTTTAAAGTGATTCTTCATAATTGAGAGATGGGGCCAAAAACGACAGATAGCATGATATTTCAAAACCTTACAGACAGATTGTGGCAAAACTTAGTGGATGAGTTGGGTAGGTGACAAGAACAAGCCAATTAGATTTTGGTTGAGATCCGGATTCAGATCCAGCCTATCAGTGGGATACAAAACGTAAACTGTTCTTCTGATATACCTGATGTTGGCTTAATGGTTAGGGTGGTAGGTTTTGGATTTGAGGATCCTGAGTTCAAATCCCACTCAGCGGTTGAATTAATACCAGGTGGGGTTGACTGCCTGTCATCCTTCTGAGGTCGGCAAAAATGAGTGCCAGCTTGCTGGTATCTTGTGTCAGAGTGACGACCTGTCCAGGATTGTGCCCAATAGCCAAGGAGATTGCTTAAGCAGCACCAATGCTCTGTACAGAGTATGGTCCTAGTGGATAGATGGATGGTGGAGGTATGCGCTCTACCGAGTGACGTTCTCGTTTTGCATGCACAGTTATTATGTAAATGACTCCTTTACATGAGGTGGTTTATAACGTACAATGTAAAGTGTAATTAAAACACATCACCAGTAAGCAAATGATAAAAAAAACGTTGATTACTTACTCATTTCTTTTTCTCTCTGAAAGCTTATTATGGTTAAGATCGATTTGCACAAACTTCTGGAGTGAAATTGTTTTCATATTATTTCGTGCCTCAGGCTAACGTGGTGGTAGATTAAATATACTCATAAGCATTGGGGTGAACAAAAGCCTCAGTGAGTCTTGGCAGATGTGTTTGAAAGATTGCTTTGCACTTCTGTTGCTGAAATTTATTCCACTGAGTTGTCAAGAAATGTCTTGAAAAAAACAATGTTTGGCTCGAATCTATAATCCCTGCCTCCTCATTCGAGATATCACCGAGATTGGAGCATAATCCTTGGGAATTGCTTTAGTTGATGTTTAAGTCTTGTTTGCACAAATCCCCTTTGGCTTCCTTCAAAATATATTGAGCCGGCTCTTAATTCATGAATCTTTGTACACACCAATGGCAAGGAAAGAGATCAGGGGTAAAATTGGGTATTAATTATGTGTATGTGTGCATATATATATATATATATATATATATATATATATATATATGTGAACTGACAGCATGGAAGGTGAGAGAAAATGAACTATAGATTGGCAGTAGGGATTTTATGCTTCCCTTTTCACACAATGTCGAGATCAGTAATCTTTGTTTTTTTGTCCATGGATTAAAACTTTTATTGCAATAGGAGAAAAGAGAAAAATGAGCTACCAGTAAAATTGAGAAGTTGAAGAATGTTTTCTCAGTAATTGTTTAGTCCATGTGACATAAAGAGGTTTTGTGTGTTGCAAAAAATCTATTTCATCCTAAAATAGATCGCCAAGGCTAAGCCTCCCCCCAACCGGGAGAGGTTTGCCCGTGGCTATCAGCCGTGACATACCCTCATTTTGCCGACATCAGAAGGATGACAGGCTGAGTCAAACCACCTGGTGTTATATCAACGGGCCAACAGGGGCTCAAACTCAAGGTCCTATAAGATTTTAAGCCAGCCACCTTAACCATTAATCCAACACCAGACTTTGTGCATGTACTTACATGAGAGTGCAAGAGAGAAAAAAAAATGAAAAGATAGAAATACAGAGAAGATTCAACGATAATTTGAGAAATGAAAGATCCTTGCTTCTGACATGTGTATAACTCTTTCACCGTTACTGTAATTTCCCAGCTGGATTCAGAAGCCAGTGCCATGCTCAACGAGCTACAGGTGAAGCTAAATGGTGTGCTGGATGAATTAAGCCACACGTTTGGGTCCAGGTAAGTTGCACACTAGTAGCACCACACATTCCATCGATCATGTGTGTCCATCACAGCAATATTAAAATGGCACAAAGACACACCTCGTAATTATCTTGTTACTTGATTATATTACGTATTTGTGCAGTGTTTGGCCAAAAAGCTTAATGAGCAATTAACCTATTGGAACCCACACTGGAGCATTTTTATTTTTATTTTTTTTTGCTGGAACAGGAGTCATAAACAGAAGAAAGCTTGTCCTGCTGTTTTGTTTCAATTAGTTAAATATCATATTTCATCAAAGATGAGGCATGCACCTCATCTGATATTCCATAGATTTATTTATCCAGGTGATAAAATGATGAAATAGCACCATATCCACTTATTTTGAGTATTTGTTTAAATTACAGAATAAGATATTTCATGCATTCCCAGGCAAAAACACTACAGTTAGAACTATAGTATCTGAGAGTAGTACTCTCACATACTAGAGTTGGTAACAGGTCCTACTACAGTAGTCTGCAGATAATTATTACAGGAAAGGAATGCCATTTTTGCTTGGGTTATATCGAGTAATCACACTTGTGCAATTATTTGACCACGTGGTGTCCTACAATTCAAGCATCAAGACTTTAATCATTTAGTGCTCAATTAACTTACAACTAATGATTCTCAATCATTACTATTATAGTTATCTTTGTTTAAATACAAGTGTTCCATTCTGACATATTAACTTAAGACTCTTAAAGAGGTTTATTTATATGAGAGGCATGTGAAGAGTCCCCAAACAGAAACAAAATGTGAAGAAAAAAAAAACTTTTTTTATACATCCTTTGTATGTTCAACAATGCGGGACTTTCAAAATGACGTATGAGTGCTCACGAGGCCTTTCGCTCATGTGCTGTGTGTGGTTTTCAGCGACTCACTTCCGCTCGATGGGGTGCTCTTAACCTGCCGTTGCTAGGGCTAAAGCTGTAATTCAAATGGTCTTTTAAACATCATTTTTCAGGATTTAGATAAAAGAGTGGCAATTTCAAGATGGTTAACTGTTAATGTTGTTCCTCATTACAAATCGGACTCACAAAAATATAAGAAATACGAGAAATTTCCGTGGGTAATGGCCCTGTCACACTGGACGATTTCGCCAGCGTATGCCTGACGTACGAAAAATTTGGCTAAAACGCTGGCACATGTCGAATACGTTATGGGTAAGTTTGTATACGTTAAGAGCATGCTGGCATACGTCGTAGTATGCTGGCATACGTCGTAGTATGCTGGCATACGTCGTAGTATGCTGGCATACGTCGTAGTACGCTGGCATTCGCATGTACGCCGAGCTGTTAGACAAATTTTCCATGCTTGAAATTTTTCGACGTATGCCAGCGTATGACTCACACGTTCCGCATAACGCTGGCCAAAAGTTGTAGGCACGTTACGCGATCGTTGACACACGTCGACACACGTTACTTGTAAGTTACTCATAAGTCGAAACACGTCGAGGTAATGTTTAGCGTACCCCAAACTTATTTCTAACCTATGAGTAACGTGTTGTATGCACGTTATGCGATCGTTGACACACGTCCACACACGTTACTTGTAAGTTACTCATAAGTCGAACACGTCAAGGTAATGGTTAGCGTCAGTGTTCCAGACCCCTGGTTTTTTTTTTTCTTCTTCTTCGGTATGACGGTGATGTTGACACTTCGATTTCTGTGCGTTATAATATAATATAATTAATAGCTGCGGCCTCAACGATTTAAATCATAACCGCACTAGAAATCGAAGTGTCAACATCACCGTCATACCGAATAAAAAAAAAACAGGGAGTCTGGAACACTGACGCTAACCATTACCTCGACGTGTTTCAACTTATGAGTAACGTACAAGTAACGTGTGTCGACGTGTGTCAACGATCGCGTAACGTGCCTACAACTTATGGCCAGCATATGTGGAACGTGTGTCATACGCCGAGTACGTCGAGAAATTTTCAATATGCTGAAAATTTCTCGACGTACTCGGCGTATGACGACGTATGCCAGCGTACTACGACGTATGCCAGCGTACTACGACGTATGCCAGCGTGCTCTTAACGTATACAAAACTTACCCATAACGTATTCGATGTGTGCCAGCTTGGTTCGGCAAATTTTTCATACGTCGGCATGCGCTGGCTAAAATGTCAAGGTGTGACAGCGGCTTCACACTTCGATGTCTAGTGCGGTTATGATTTGAATCGTCGAGCCGCAGCCTATGAATAGCCTACGCCACGTGATCGTCGGCGATAAGCTGCCGCGCTATGCATAAGTTAGACTATCGTTGGGCATAGGTTGTGAACGCCGACAACACGCTCAGCATTCTTTGGTATAGTTATCTATATGTGATTGAAACGTTCTGTGTACGTTACAATACGTTATGCATACGTCCAACACGTTATTATACGCCCAAAACTTTTTTAAAAACATCAATAGTTCAGCGTACGCCAGCGTTTTACATCAAGGTGTGAAACGTCTTTACGCTGGCTAAAACGTCAAGGTGTGACAGCCCCTTAAGAGGTGTCGAGTTCCTACCTTTTCCTGTTAATCCAAGTGAGCAGCGGCAGTCACACACGCGCGCACACACACACACACACACACACACACACACACACACCACACACACACACCTCCTTTCAGCATTAGATGCAAAACTAGAGTATAATATATCTTGTGGCCACAGAACCAAACAAACAAAAAATATATTTCTAACAGTCCTCACAGCTCCCACTCACCCCTACCCTCCACACCCCACTCCCCAACATGATCAATCGTGAATATCATGATTTTAATAGTTTATTTATTTATTCCTCTCTTTTCCCACTTGTGAAACCGCCTTCCACACTCTCTTCAATCACATTCTTCCCTCCAGGTCTTCAAGACAGCTGCTTACCACCATCTCAGGTCATCCCCCATCCAAAGCCCTGATCTTTACTACACCTGTTAATCCACCCCCACACCTCCCAAAACTTTGCTTTTGTATCCACCTTGTCCACCCCTTGCATCTCCCCTACCCCTCATCGTTACCTGCATCCCTTGTTTGACCATCTCTGTCTACTTTCTCCCTCTGCCCTGCTATTGGCATTTCACCTTTCTCCTGCTCTTCCCTCTGTTGTGTTGTGTGCTGTTATGTTCTGTTCTGTGCCCTAGCTCGTCCACGAGCCGAGACCATGTATTAAAAAAATTGCTTTTAAACTTACCCTGTGCATTCACAAGCCACAGATATAACCTTCCCATCACTGTTAAGAAGCACCCAAACCAGATCCGGTATCTCCCTTAGCGAAGGCTGCCTGGTACATCTGGCTCCCATGTAAATAATAACTGGCAGAAGATTTGTGTATTTTCATCTCATGAAGATGTCCTTTGTCGAAGAGTCAGTAGCCATTGCTCTGTTGGTAATGACACACAGTTTCGTTTTTCCAATTACAGACCACCATTAAATAAATCACCAAGCCTGCCATGATCACAGGAAGCACTCACGCAAGGTTCAAAATCCATTCGCTAGAAGCGATCCATCAGGGGTTTGTGTAGACCGCACCAGTCTATGATCCTTTGGGCCTTGCACCAGCCCACGTTGTTGTGAGTTTTTGCAGTATGAGAAATGTAAGATCTCAGCTCTTTGGGCGAACTATGAAAGTTCTAACTCTTTCGTCGTGCAGAGGGCACATCCCTTTCAATCAGGTACTTTTACAATATTTTTGGCTTCTTTTTGAAGCTTTGTGAGCCATTTTTGGTAACAATCCTTATCTCACAACAGCATTGTTACTAAGGGGTTATGCACATGCGTATTCTATGGGGGGGGGGGGGGGGGGGGGAGGGTTATGTCATTTCAAAAGTCCTGTATTTCAAGTTCTTTAGGAAAAAAAAGTCTATATATTTAAACTTGGAACTGAATGACAACTATTATTTTATTTTTGTATATCTATTGCAGGCCGAGAACTTTTCTCAAACCTCTCGTACATAGGTGACGTTTACAAACATAAACTTCTGAGTTTGATGACAAAATATCTAAGGGAAACCAATGTAATAAGTCAAGAATTAAACATTTATTTCTCAAAATCTTTTCCAATTATACATTCTCATGTTAAGGATAGTTTAAACCATCCTGGCACCTCATGTCCAATCTACAATAGCAAACCGTCCAACTGAAAAAAATAACCTGTTTTACACTGGAACAGGTATTATAGCATTTAGATTAGGCATATGATGAGGCATGATGGGATAGGGAAAGTATTGCAAGGTAAAGCTCTTGTAAACTTTCAAAGTATTCCATCATAAACGTTGGGAGTTAGGGCCATGGTGGTGATTGAAGTAATTAAATCATAACCACATTCCTTGAGTATCCCACAGACAAAGATTGAAATATACTGTAAGTTGTGATAGAGGAAGTGGAGAAAGGTTATTTGGAAAAAGATAAAACAATTTACATTCATCTTTGTGCCTGATGGGGGCAAATGTTTGTGCATGTGTAATTTTGTGGCCACATCCAGCTTCCAGTCCCAGGTGGAACAAAGTGTCAAGGCAATGGCTGAACTGCTGAGTCAGGTGAAGGGAACAGGAACCGGACAATCGGCAGGAGTGCTGGCCCAAGATGCCGATGTCATCCTACGACCTCTCATGGACCTTCTAGATGGAAAGTACGTCAGTATCCATGACCATGCATTGGAATTGAGTGGTGATTGAGTGATGTTAGCCTAATATATCAGGCAACTTGTATAAGTCACTTTAAATATTCCAACAAGCTGCCAGAGATTCATAAAAGCATCACTGATTATCCCCACGCTGTTTTCAAAAAATGGAGGGAAGGGGTATTGCAATCATCTCCGTCTATCTGTATGTCTGTCTGTCTGTCTATCCATCCCAATATCTACTCAACGGTTGGGAACAGGTCAAATACCAAAAAATGCAATTGCAGGCACATTTTTCAACATTTTTCATGAAACTTTGTATATGCAATCAGTATTGGGGACGTATGAAATATGTAACGATTTTTTTTGATTTGACCCCTAAGTCCCAAGAGGTGGGGACTTTGTGCCACTGGGGTCAAAACAAGATTTTTTCTTAACTTAAAATTTCATATTGGGTCATTCCTGGTGGAACTTTTTGCCATCTTTCAGCTTTGCTTTAGGTGGGAAGCATGGGGATTTGCAATAGCACATCACAGACTCCGTTCTAGTTTACACCTATAGGGATTATGCTCACCATCTGTTTGCATTTAGCAACATGTTAATGATAACAGATGCTAATGTGGTCTCAGGTTTTCAAAACTTAATTGCAGCGGTACACATGAAATGTGACCTCGTCCATTAGTTTGACTTGTTTTCCCGAAATCTTTGTTCGGGACTTGATTTTACCTCGACTTCACTAAATGCAGTAATAATTTTCATTAACTGGATAGATTGATCTGGAGATCTAAGCACGTACACTTATGTTTAGTGCAACCAAGCAGCTTGGGATATCCCATGTGCTGAAAGCAGCTCACTTGTACCGAAAAGTATAGGCCTCATGATGGTTTTAACTACATATGATGACGCTGAATTGATTTTGCACCGCAAAGTGTTATTAATTTGATCAAACAGAACGTATATCAAATCACGTAAGTTAATGACTTATGTACACTTTGGAAAGAATGGTATCCTTCTTTCAAAGCCTTGATGGTTATTCTAGGTGAATATTTGTTCCGAAATAAAATTGCCGAGACTGCAAAAATTTCAAGCTATCAGTTTGAAAATAATGAAATGAAAGATGCACAATTCTTTTTCCAGTCTGACGCTGTTTGCGAAGGTTTGTGAGAAAACTGTGCTGAAAAGGGTCCTCAAGGAGCTTTGGAGGATTGTAATGAACACAATGGAAAAGATGATCGTCCTTCCATCACTGACGGACCAGACTGTGAGTTAATCTGGCCCTCAGCTAAAAGCTGAGGAGAAAATTGCAATACACACTCATATATACACACACACACATATATATATGTATTCTGACTCACTCACTCACTCACTGATAAAGCATTTTTATACTTTGTAGGTGAGCTATAAAGCTGAAAATTTGCATACTCATGTAACTCAAAGGCAACGTACCAGAAAAAAAAATGACAGAATTGTTGGAAAATGTCCATAAACAAAAATATCTATAAACAAAAGTCGGCCGGTGTTGCCTTGCTCTGCTAATGCAGAGTCCCGTGGTTGGACAATGGTACGTCACATGATCTTACACAGGCACGATCGCTCCACAAAGGAGCTGGTGTTTCTCGGTTTCAAACCATCTTGGCACCCAATGTCCCATCTATAATAGAAAACCGTACAACTGCAAAAAAAAATCTGTATTACACTGGAACAGGTATTACACTGGAAAACCACATCCATATCAAGACACCATAGTTTTGAAGCCACAATCATTACAGAAACCGATGTATGCCTGACTCCAAGATGATGTCTCACAAATTTATTGAGCAAGGGTATAACCGTGATAGTATTCCTCCATAAGCATTACCTTCAAATATTGTATGATGGACTCTAAAATCTACACATATGAAACGGCAATTCTCAACGTGCATGAATATGGAAATCATTGTGAAGCATTTAGATTAGGCATATGATGAGGTGCATTTAAGCTGAAATTGGGACAGAAGTTCACCTTTCAGGATGACAACAACACAAAGCATACAGCCAAAGCTCCACTTGAGTGTCGAAGGAACAAAAAGATAAACGTCCTTGACTGGTCCAGTCAGAGCCCCAACTTAAATCCAGTCGAAAATCTGTGGCATGACTTGAAGATTGCTGTCCATCAACGCTCCCTACGCAACTTAACTGAGCTTGAACATTTTTTTTACAGAAGAATGGGCAAATATTGCGAAAGCAAAGTATGCAAAGTTGGTAGGGACATACCCAACACTCAGAGCTGTAATTGCTGTCAAAGGTGCTTCCACCAAGTATTAACTCCCGGGGGTGGACACATCCAACCAAGATATTCTAGTTTTGTATTTTTTAGATCCTCGTGGAGGATCTCTAAGTCTTACTCACGTTGTTGTTCTTGTGACTTTTTGTTTCACAGCCTACAGTTTTCATCGAAACTTCCTGAAACTTGGCATATAATGTAAAAATACCTGTGCAGACAGTAACCATCTCGGATTTTGAAAATTCCTCCTAGAAAAAAAGTTATGAACGTCAAAATATCTCCGCTAATGGAAATCGCCTAAAAAATTATCTCCGAAACTAGGCAAGCTTTTTGAATTCTGTTTGCGGGAATCGAACAGGCATTAGCAGAGATGAATTACCGCACATATGATACATCACTATGACGTCATATCAATTTTATGACGTCATTCCTATTTTTTGTTTCACACCCCGAGTTTCATCGGCTCTTCGTGAAACTTGCTATGTATATGCAGAAAGCCACGCGCAGCGCATAACCATCTCCGATTTGGAAATTCTTCCTAGAAAAAAGTTGACGTCATAATATCGCGCTAAGGGGAAATCGCCTATAGCATTATCTCCGAAACTAGCAAGCTGTTTGAATTTTGTTTGCGGGAATCAAGCCGGACATTAGCAAAGATAATTTATCGCAAACCTGATACATCACAATGACGTCATATTCGTTGTATGAGTCACATTAAGAGGACGAGGATCTTAGTTCATTCGAGCTTGTTTAATTAATTTTCTGAAATTTGTGGAATTTGTTTTTCAGTTGGAAGTTGTGGGTTATGATGTGTAAATAAAGGTGGAAAAAGTCTGATTTAATGCAATTTCATTCCAGCCTATAAAGGCACCAAAAGGTGAAAAATTTGAAAGGGGGATGTAGACTTTCTATAGGCACTGTACTGTATCCATACTCTTTCAACAGATGGAATTAACATAGTTTCACTATAACAAATGAGTACCCAAGTACAAAAGAAGGTTGGTGGGTGGGCTGGAGACCTGTAGTCATTGAGAACAACCGACCTGTAGTAACAAGGAAAGGGAGTAAGAGTAACCTAATAAATAGATGAGCATCACAGGGAGAACAAGCTCTTTTACCCTCAATAAACTTGCTGGGTTTTTTTTGTTGTTTGTTTTTTTGTTTTTTTTGTATACTGTTGAGGCTCGTGTGAGAGCTAACACACAACGCACAGAAAGGGGGGCTGTGTAAGACAAGAGGCAATGAGACAAGAGGGGCGGAGTGGGAAGGACAAAGCATGGGGAACAGAGACATTAGGAGATCTGTGGAAGGGAGAGGGATGGGCAGGAACACTGGTATACAAGATGGACATTACAGGACTTTCAGGAAGGAAAGCAGGGAATTTGAAGGACGTGGGTTTTGGGGTGGATTAACAGGGTAGAAAAGATCGAGGATTTGGATGGGGGACGATAAGAGGTGGTGGTGAACAGCTATTAGTATTCCTCCATAATGATACTCCTGTTACCAGCTCCTGTTATTTTAAGTACTTGCTGTATGTTTAAGTATGTTTAACACCAGCTCCTGTTATTTTAAGTACTTGCTGCCTGATACTCATCTTGATTTAACATATAGCCTAAAAGATGTAAAGATTAAATAATAATAATAAAAAAATTCTGAATTGTAAAGACACCATCACACAGGTAAAACTATTCTCGAGGGAAGACTCGATGTTTATTTCATCCTTTGTTTGAATAGAACCTCTACTTAACACTCAATTCCAGCAGTGCATAGGCTGTCCAGATAATTTGTAATTTCGGTTGTGTTAAATCATAGCAGCGGCAAAGAAAATGCACCATGATTATTATCGAGGAATGCCAATTAGCCTGCAATAGTGGCCATTGCAATATAATTGAGCCGAGGGTTTTTCTGTGCCCTGCTGGCCTCACAGCAGTGCTCATTTTGTTTCCAGGATCTACAGGTTGCCAGTAGGGCTACTCATTCAGACCATGGTGAGCCGATCCCAGTGTTTGCAGCGTCAGCACAGCTAGAACACTCACAGTTGGCCCGAAAGCATTTTAAACTTTGAAATTGAAGACCATTTGGGATCACTGCAGTTATTACCACCATAAATTAACTCCCTTATCTTCTTTAGCTCTTGTCTACTAGAATTTGAACATCTGTCATTCAGAAAACAGATTTAAAACTGGAATCGCAGACATTCGCAAGAAATTGCAAATGTCTCCCATAAGTTTCACTCCCCATCAGGAAATAAAAAGAATAAATAACAGGGTGCAAAATCTGTTCTTGCAGCCCTTTATTCTCCTCCCTGTGACAGATTTTGACATTTAACCCATTTAAAATAACTGCCCTCTTTGAAACCTTTTGTCAGACCTGGGAAAAATGCATAAAACAAACTTTACAAAATGTCGGTCACTGCAAACAGTATTGTTGAGTAGCCACACAAAACAGGCATTATCAAGGTCATTGAGCATTCCAAAATGTACTTTGCAAACCTGAATGAAGAGTATTTTGGCCACATAAGACAGCCGGCCACATAATCAAGGTTTACTAAGCAGCAAAAATCGGTTAAAAGTCAGATTAGGCCATAATAAATAAATAACTCAGTGTGACTGCATAAAAGCTTCCTGGACATCTATAGATGCATCATCAACGTTTATGTGAATACATAAACAGATGCCAAATTAAAAGAAATTATAAGATTAAAAGAAATAAAAATCAACAATTTTTTTTTTTTAAGACCAGACTCATGTTTTTAAAAGGAATTAAAAGATTTAAATAAATATAATAGAAATAAAAATAAATGAAGAGAAAGGAAAAGTCCAGACCAGTGTTTTAGCTCCTTTAGCCTGAACACATGCATATACCTATATGTACACAAGCATGTATCTATTTACAGGCACTTCCCTATTTATGTCAAAGTTGTGTTCCTGGAAAACATTGTTCAAATCAAAATAATGTAAATTGAACTTCAAAATCCGATTGACTTAATGTGTTAAAGTGGGGATGTGTTCCTGACAAAAAAAACATTGAGTGGAAATTTTTCAGAGTAAATTAATTAAAATATTATTGTAATAAAATACTATCCATGGGGTTCTGGTTGTCTTCTTTTTTCCTGTGCAGCACAAGGCTGTGAGTAGCATCATTGAATGAGGGTGTAGCAGTGCTGCTGATGCAGTGCCCCTGGAGGTTAGAGCAGGAATTTGGAATTTGGCCAAGATGCCAGGGATACCTCCCCTACTCTGTGCAAAGGACACTGTGAAGGGATCTTTAATGCCAACTAACTATTTCCGGCAGATGTGACGTGCAGTTTAACATCCATCTGAGGACGGCACTGACATTGATTAATCACCCTGTCTGTGAAACACCGGGATGACAGAGTACAGCTGGGTCGAGATTCGAACCCAGGCTAGACAGCTTATGTACAGCCAGGAAAAAAATGGTACAGTTAGAACTACAGCATATGACAGTTGTACTCACATATACTCTAGTTGGTAACAGGTACAACTACAGTAGTCTGCAGATAATTACTATAGGAAAGGAATGCTATTTTTGCCTTCATTAGTGCGAGTGGGCATACTTATCGCTATTCCTGCTGTGGTATGGGGATGCATGGTGTTGATAATTAGTCAGACAGAGGCTGTGGATTGTCTGCCCCTTCCTCTATGCCTGAAAACTCCACAATAGGACATGCTGGCTTCTTCTTTGTGATGGAGTTGATGGTGTTGATGTTATTGAGGATGTTGATGCTGTAGGTTCATTAGCTCAAGGCCTTTCAACCTTCTGGAAGAAGCTAAAGAGAGTCTTCTGCAATGCTTTCTTCTGTTTTTCAGCAAGCATTGCTTTGTATCCACTGAAAACATTTTCCAATTCTCTCTTGAACTCGTAGTTCACTTGTCCCGTTTCTTTACTCATTCTAATTCTCCCGTTAAGTTAATCATTCCTTAAATTTGATCGTTAATTTGATTCATTTTGCCTTTCTAACTCCAGGGATTTCCCCATGGATAACCCAGCCACGGTCATCACGCCACGACCCCGATCCTCAAATCCAAAGAGTACAGATTTTGATTTTATACTTCAATTAATCTGTGAGAGTCCATTGAGGAGAATTGCATCATATAATATATAAAATCACACCAAGCTCCTAATTTGGAAACTATAGCACCTACAAAAGTGATGGACACAACGATCTGAAGGTATAAAGATCAGGCATTCGACGATATGAGTGAGGAAATTAGAAAAATAAATTTTGAGTGCTTTATCGCACAGAAACCATTCCAGCCTGTTCCAAGTCGAGGCATTTTTGAGCAGGCCAAAACAAAATGGTGGCTTAAGACCCCTGCGAAATGATAGCAGGCTG
>CM068963.1:83950305-83974251 GCA_035128595.1 Eptatretus atami | reverse complement strand
TGTGACTCATAGAAAAAGATTGCTCGGTAATTTGGAAAACGTGGTTTTATCAAATATATTTTGCTTTGAAACTCACAAAGAGAACCAATATAACCTTTCTAAAGCATACCAACTTCATATACTGAAACGCAAAAGAAACTTACCACCTTTTAAACCTTCAAATATCAACAATAACACTGTTGTGTAGTAATGTGTGAACTTATTTGTGGACAATAGTGTCCTCACTGTCAGACAAAACGGTCACGGATGGTCACTTGAACCTTCAATGGTCACTTCAAGCACAGCTGTTGAACAGCCATTTTGACTGTCAGTGATTAGCCAAGGGGTACGGATGATTTTAATGAGCTGCACGTGATGTCTTGATATTGGCTTTAAAAAGGCCAGTGCAAAATGGGCATTTCAATCAACATGCCACGATTGTCAAGGGATCAACGGCAGTGTGCCTTGGGCATACTGCAAGCGGATTGAGCTACCGTGAGGTGGCACGTCGCCTTGGCTGTTCACACCAGACGATATCGGCCCTGGTGGACAGAGACACCCTCCACAACTCTGCAGATGACAGACCTCGATCAGGGAGGCCAAGAGTCACCACTGCAAGGCAGGACAGGCAGATGGTCCTAAGTCAGATGGCTTCAGACATTGAGGACTCAGTGGGACAGAATCCAGCAGTAATCCATCCAAAGACTGGTAGGCAGTATGCGCCGACGATGCACTGCCTGTATCCAAAACAATGGTGGCCACACACGCTATTGAAAGGGACTGACATTGCACCCTGTGCTGTTCTGTACTGTAGAACAAACTTATGAGATGGTGTATCTTGGTCAAAAACTTGACATGTCATCAATAAAAATGCCAATGTTTCAATTAGCAATTTGTTGGTTTGTTTTATTTTGAATTGTTACAATTTTATTACATTTCAAACAAGTGGTAAGTTTCTTTGCGTTCAGTATATAAAATAACCAATTGCTTTAGAAATAGCTGCGAGAACAAAGGGAAATGCTGTCGCTCGTACGCTGCTGAGGTTAAAGTTAAAATCTACTGTACGTCCTTCCTGACCAGTACGTCATGAACTCATACATTCTCGGCATACCGAGTGCATCAAAGCATTGGTTAAACTTCTCTTTTCAAAGGCAGACTGACAGTATTCTGGGATGCTTGAGTTTTCTGGATTGTTCATGTGCTGCTTTGCAGCATCTTCTTCTTCTTTCTTTCTCTTCTTTTGGCTGCTCCCGTTAGGGTCGCCACAGCGGATCATCCGTTATGATCCGCATACTGATTGGCATAGGTTTTACGCCGGATGCCCTTCCTGACCAACCTGGTCGCTCTTACGACACAGGGATAAGGATGGGTTTCGCCATGATTCCGGGCTGCCCTACACCCTCTCATAGCAGCCCAGCGCAGAGCAGAGCTCCCATCTCAAGCGATCCTCCAACCCAAGCCTCCAGTAGCCGATTACAGGCGCACGCCACTACGCCCGGTTGCTGCTTGTGCAGCATATGAAACAAAATAAACTGTCTTTCATCTGACCATGCAGAGAAACTCATCTTTCTCAAAAACAAATTTGAGCTTTGTGGACTTTAAATATTAAAACTCCTACACGTGGATTTTATTACAGCGCGTGCGCTATATACAATTGCACCGAGTTTGAAATGTCCCGGTGTCCCCCCCCCCCACGTGCCTCAAGTGAGCCAATGACGGCCGTCTGGTAGATGGCAGTGCGTAACCTAGACGGAAATGGCGACAATTGACGGAAATACCCAGTATTTCAATGGAAATTTGTGAAACTAATGTGTTATATATGTGAAAACCATTGAATTTATTGCTTGACGGAAAAAACCAGAAACGCTCCCCTCTCATGTACGAACGAACGAAAGACGTCATTTCGCCCACCATGGCATTTCGCGCCGAACGCTGAAAGCTAAGTTCTTCTTATGCCATCATTCTCTTTAATATTAGCCATAAACAAGTGTTTCGTCATGCATTAGTAGTTTAAAATTTACTTACAATTATGGCAGATATTGGTGGCAAAGTGATAAGTGGTTCTTTCAGTAACATTAGTGTACTAATTTGCTTCACCACACGCGTTGTATTGAAGGATTTCACTTGTTATTTTGAACGATGCGAGTGTAGGTAACAAGGTAATGGTTGGTCTCCCATTGAACTTGTTAAATCACCGAGTGAGTATAAGCCTCCACTTGTGCACTGATATCACCATTTATAACACCGAGTCAACGGCCGATCAATTTACTTACTGTATGAACAACTGTTCAGAACGAAATCGCTTTGTAATATGGGGATTCCCTGTACTGTATTTTGTATAAAACTTGCTTTTCACATGATCAGACAAGTATGAAAGGCTTCATTTTATATCCGTCAATAATTCATTTATCGAATGAGCACATGGTCGCTCAGCATTTGTTTAAAAATGAGAGGATGATTTGCCGTTCGATGCACCAATCGGTTAGAGAAAGGATTTAAAATGTATCGACTCACAGCCATTCAATAATATAAATTCACAGCCACTCAATAATATCAAACTCAATAATGCACAATGCACTATGATGTCATTATTTCCCACTTTGTAATCAGAATTGGCAGTTTTTTAAATTTCTATAAATTGGTAATTGGTTAGTGTCAAATTTCCTAATCGGCCAAACACGAGTGTATACATGTATACATCTATACATACATACATACCAAAAAAAATAGGTCGACAGTGAATCCTCATGGAGGTGAAGTCTCAGTCGACCCACATAAGTATGTCTGTTAATTACGCACTGTTTGAAGGTGAATTGGACAAAGAGTACGTCTATTAATTACATATTATTATTATTATTGGACCATGAATATGTCTATTGATTACGTCCATTTTCATCCTCGATTCGATTCACTAATGCTCTTTACTTTGCCTTCTATTTATCTCCAACAGGGTGCCCAAATGATATTTAATGCTGCGAAAGACCTGGGACAGTTCTCCAAGTTGAAGGTATTCTCTTATGACTCACAAATTGTGATACTCATATATTTACCCAAATTGTTTGTTATTTAACATCTGCAAATCTGGAGCCGATAGACAGAAATGGAAGAGGAAAGAGAGGGTTTTTAAGGGGAGGTGATCCATGATATATATTTCAAAGGTCTTTTTGTTTGTTTGTTTTTGTATAAATAGTCAAGGCTAGTGAAAGAGCTAGCACACTGAACTGATCAGGAGGTGACAGACAAAAAGAGGATGCAATATACGCGTGCATGGAGAAGGAAGCGCCAAGGAGGAAAAACTGGAAAATAAGGAGAGATTTGGATGCGTCATTGTTTTGGGAGAAATGTAGGAGAAACGATCATGGTTTTGGATTAGGGATGATCTGAAATGGCTTGCTACAGATCTGTGACTTTCTACAGGTATCATGTAAACCTGTACTTACCTGTACATGGTCGGGTTGTCGGCGACTAAACCGTCTCCACTACCAGGTTTCCTGGTTTGGAGGGTACATGATATGGACACCCAGCAGGATTAAAAACAAAACCTGTCAAAGGGCAGAGAAGCTCCTTGTGAACCAAAGGCCATCCATATCTAGTGCCCAACTGTGGCTGCGGATGTTCTCCTGCAGTTGGGTTACTTTTTATTTGGAGGTTGGTGGCAGGATTTACACTCCGGCCACCATAAAACACTTCATTCCACAAAACGTATGAAAAGCCCAAAGAAATCTGAAAACCCATTCCGTGGGAGTACCTAAGGTGCAGCTGCCCTCCGCAGGGCAACTCACCGGATGACAGGATTGGGGCAAAGCCTTCGGGACCCCCAATCTTCGATGAAAGGAGGAAAACCATGGAGTAACATTCCCGGGTCAGATTGCGGGAGAGTGTGTCGGAGTTGTGCTGAGGTGTTGTCCACCAGACGGCGGTCTCCTTGGGTTAACCTGAGGCGGTCCCTTCGGGTGGGTGTCTGGAATGTCCTATCCCTAAGAGAGGATGATAACCTCTCTGTAATCATCTAAGCTCAAGCGTTTGAACATCGGTATTGCAGCACTCTCTGAGGTTTGGAGACCGGATAGTGGCGAGATCTTGGCAGGTGGTTGCACTTACTGTTGATCTGGTCGCTCTGATGGGTACCGTGCCCAAGAGTTGCTGTACCTATGTCCAATAAGCTGACTCCAATGATAATTGAGGTAACACCGGTCAATGAGTGGATTATGAGACTAAGGATTCATCACTCCTTGGGTGTCATTTCACTGGTCTCTTTTTATGCTCCGACTGAGGCGAGTGACGCATTCTATGCCACACTCGAGTCTGTTTTTTGTTTTGTTTTGTGGTGGCAGAGGTAATGAGATGGGATAAATCTGTGCATGAGAGAGCAAATTTCTTTGAAAGAGTTCCCAGGATGAGGCTTCAAGCAGGCAGTGCACTGCGATTTCAGGTCATCCACAATTCTTACACACACTCCTTATTACTCCATTTGACTTTTCCTATCCCAACCCTCTTACTTGCATGTAGCAATGTTTCCTTCCCTCCTCTCACTTCCCTTTTCCTGTTTGTTCATTTCCTTGCTTATGACTCTCGCTGAAGGAGAGGGTATTGCATTTGGGTCTGTTTGTTTGTCTGTTTGTCTGCACAGAACTTTTGTGTTTTTCTCTGCAACCACTTGTCAGATTGAGATGAAATTTTCACCGTTAGTGCGACTCCTCATTTAGAACGTTCTAATCATAATTATGACGTCATATGTTACGTGGTGTGGCAGCCATATTGGAAAAAATGGAAAAACTTTGGACCTCTGTATCTCCGAAACCGTACCAAGGAAAAAATTAAAACTTGGCACATAGCAAGTATTCCTCATGGGGAATAAGTTTGATTTTTTTTATGATGTCATAGGTGGCCCTTTCGGTTATGATGTCATAATTGCATGTGTAGAATGCTACATCTGATCAGTATGAAAGTTTTTGGGGGTCATCTCGGGATGAATTGGTCCACATTAAAAAAAAATGATGATGTCATCGGTCACGTGATTCAGCAGCCATATTGCTTTTTTTTTTAAACTTCAAAAATCTTCTTCTCTGAAATGGCTGAACCAGTCATCACTGCCAGCATTTATAAAGTGGCAGTTATAATTATGTCTCATTAATTATGTAACACACCAGTACACAAACGCCACACAAAAGTACACAATAATCACACAACGCAAGTCCTGGCGAGAGTCTGCAATCTCTGATTGCTCTTTTTCTTATTGTGTCCAAGAGTTGTCCAGCTGTCCTTCTGTCAATTCCACTCCATACAGTATTTCCACTTCAAATAAATTCTGTTAGAGTATGCTAATTAATTATTAGCTCACCTGGACCTCACTTCAGTGAGCTTATGCGATCAAGCAGTATCGGTAGGTCAGTCAGTCAGTGTGTAAGCACTTCAGTCATTATCGCTTGAACCAAACACGATTTTGATAAAACTTGGACACAAGCTTCATATCTGATGCCTATCAAAGGTGTATTGACCACATCACAAATCTGCACTCATTAAGGGAGTTTTGCGGGGCGCGGGGGAATGGGGGTTGAGCCCCCCCCCCAAAGAGGTATTTGCTCTCATCTCCAAAACGAGCACAAGATTTTGATGAAACTTGACCACAACCTTCATCAACATGATGTACCAAAATATATCAACTGCATCAAAATCTGCACTCATTAAGGGAGTCTTGTGGTGGTTTTGACCCATCCATCCATCCATTGCTGCCTAAGTATCCACCATACTCTGTGCAGAGCATTGGTGCTGCCTAAGCAGTCTCCTGGCTATTGGGCACAATCCTGGACAGGTCCCGCTCCGACACAGGATACCAGCAAGCTGGCCCTCATTTTGCCGACCTCGAAGGATGACAGGCAGAGTCAACCCCACCTGGTATTAATTCAACATCCAAGTGGCGAGTTTGAACTCAGGATTATAGGATCCCAAGCCCACCACCCTAACCATTAAGCCAACACCAGGCATGTTTTGACCCACAAAATAGGTATTTGTTCTCTTCTCCGAAACTACACACACAATTTCAATTAAACTTGACCACAACCTTCATCACCCATGATGTACCAAAGTTTGTTCAAGGCATTAACAAAAAAATCAGGGTCTAAGGGTTCTGCGAGGGGTTTGAGTGACTGTTGCTCCTGATCCAGGTGAGCTTCAGGATGCGTGGTCCTATGTTTATCTTATTTCCATTTTTTGCACCATCACTGTAAGGATGTTGGTTGGAAACTTAAGGTAAATTACCACACATGCAGTTAATAATTTGTTTATGTGCGTGGTTTAAATTAATCTTCACCTTTTTTTGTAAACCCAGACACAAACGTAGCTAGCTGGTTTTGATGGTCCTTTTAATCAAACTAATATCCATTAAATTAAATACATTAACTAGAGAGTTCATAGAACACAATGGCCTAAGCAGATACTTCGATTTTACTGAATTTTAATTTTAAAAATAATGATTTTAACAATCGTTCAAAAAAAATCTGAAAGTTTTGTGCTATTGAAGTAGTCCAGAAGTATTCCTGAACATCACCATTATACACCATCCCACTGAACCTTTATTTAAATTGAAGTACTTTAAAACTGCAGATTTTTGGAAGTATGGTAAAGGCAATTTGTGTTCTCCAGTGTTCAAATATATATTTCAATTTAAATAAAGGTTTAAAAAGGTTTAAAGGCATATAAATAAAAACATTACAGGTTTTACCACAATTTTTCCCAGCATCTATTACACCACCCTATCTAACACATGACATGGTATTCGTGCCTGTTATTTATGTCCTTTATAAAGTCCATAAAAACAGTAAGTTTCCTGTTTAGAATGATTTTCAATTTTCTTTGATTGCCAGGCAGACAGACAGAGGGGAAAAAAAAATCTCACTCCTCTCTGTGCATGTACGGTCAGGACAAACTCAGAGCCAAGGTACGGTAAAATGACAGGCTTGACTTCCTATGCTTGTTATGATTCGTGTTCAAAATATAACATTCGATATAAATAAGTTGTTCATTGATAACAAACTTACGATCATAAACTGATCTCCTTCTTCTTCTTCTTTCATGTCACCACACTTTTCAGTGTCTCCCTGCACCTACACCTGTCTTGTCTACCTACACGCTGCAAAACAGACTCTGGCACAGGAGTTAAGAGCCTTCAAATAATCTGGTCCACAAGGCTCTGGTAAGAGAAGCCAATTTAGGAGATGCTCCATTGTTTGAGAAGCCTCTCAACAGTCACAATCGATAGGGCCATTTTGATTATATCCCCACTTCTGCATTAGGACTCTGCAGCGTCCAACTCCAGTCTTGAGGCGGTTGAGACAGCCAGGTTGGCCATGTCCCCCTGGCTCCTTTGGTAGGGACTCCTCAGGGTTGAGTAACAGCTTGTGAGGTCTTGATCGCAGGTGTGTTGACCAGGCAGCTATCCTGTTGCTGTGGGGGTTACCATCCAGGGGCTGAACAACATGAAGGAAATGATACCTGGATTTCAATCTCTTGGGCACTGGCTCATGTTGAAAAGTGGGTGGCGAGAGTCCCGTTCCTGCTGGGTTCTCTCTATTTGCGAGAAGACTGCTCTTCTGATAGAATGTGGAGCAATACCACATAGCAAATAGAAGTCATACACATGTGTTGGTTTAAGGCAACCAGAAATAGCTCTACAAACTGTGTTGAGGACTGGATCCATTTTAGCATGCGAGAAATGGCCCCAAACAGGTCAGGCATATTCCGCTGCTGAATAACACAAGGCAAGTGCAGTTCTTCGAATTAGTCCCCGAGTCTGTTTCCCATTTAGAGTTGGACAACTTACTCAAGATGTTGTTTCTGGCTCCTATCATCACCTTTCTCTTCAGGACATGATCTTTGTAGCTGAGTGTATGGTCCAGGGTGACTCCAAGGTATATTGGCCTGGGGTTGTGAGTCAGCTTTCTCCCATCACAGCAGACATTCAGCTTTTGGTTTACATCCTGTTCTTACGATGAAATGCACTGATTTGCGTCTTCTCTGGATTAGTCCGCTAGTGGTTGATGGTGTAATAGTTTGTTAATACAGCTAGTGCATCGGTGAGGGACTGCTCTACTTTCTCAATAGTGGGGGATCTTAGTGCAGAAGTGTGCACATCCGGATAAAAGCGTGAATTTTGGCACACAAGTAGTTTTAGACCTTGACAATCAAAAAAATTGATGGAAGCACTTTGACACACCCCTTTTATGGCCGCCATCTTGGATTTCAAGATGGCCACCATCGAAAACCTTTTTTATTCTATATCTCCGAAACTAAACCAGCTAAGAGTTCATTTCAGTGCAAACACCTGTTCTAGGGATGGATCAGCCAATCTACGCTATTGGAAAACTAATCCAATGGAAATGGTCAGACACACACTTGAGTGAGGACAAGTTCGTACTGATGCTTGGTGACCTGCATATTGAGTTTGTTATTGAAGCGATGGAAGGCAAAATGACTGAAGGTTCTGGTATGGCAACTATGGCCTGCAAGGCAGGCATTCTCACCGCGTGACGCGCAGAGTCGTTTTCGTCACAACCGGACCACCATCTCAAACGGACAAGGTACATGCACCAAGTATTCCTCCTAGCCTTGGCAATTTTGAAGAATGAAGCATACACACATGAGGGTTCAGGCACTCAGGAGTGTTGGGAAGATGCCATGAAGATGAAGTCAAAGATGTTTGCCTATTGGTGTATGGTGATGGACATTGAACTTCTGCATTGCCGTTTTGTCCGCTCCCTGCGTGAGGGGGATTTTGCCCGATACGTTCAGGTGATCGATGTAATTGTGTGATAATTTCTTCATCTGGAACCAAGTGCACTACTCGAGATGGCTCCCTGTTCATGTCAATGATATGGTTGAACTTGAATCGAAGCATCCAGAGGTTCATAGGGAGTTCATGAAGGGAAATTTTGTGGTACAGAAGAGCCCAAGGAAGTTCTCTCTGATACCAAAGGACCACAGCCATGAGCAGACCACAAAGATTGTCAAAGGTGATGGTGGAGTGTCCAACATTTATGATTCTCCTGACACCCTGGAGGAGCACATTTTGGCTCTTTCTGAGAAACTCAGAGCCATTGCCGAGTTTGAAGAAGAACAGAAATCAGTGCTGAATGTCCAGACATAGGACATCATGAAGAATCTGGAAGTCTTCAACATCGCTTCAGCAAAGATGTTCTTTCACTGATTGAAGTCAAGAGGGCTCAAGGTAACCCTTTCCTGGACGAAAGTGGTCCAGACCTCATGACCATGGATACAAGGGAAGTCAGGAGTGCAGATTTAGCAGAGGCTTTCATCAATGCCATTGGGAAAGGAAAGAACTGCATGAGAGCTATGTCAGAGACTGCCTTGTAAATTGTTCTGTTCCTCTAACAGACACAATCAAGAGGAACTTCGTCCCCCTTTGCTAAGCCAGAGGAGCCGAAGAAAAGGAGAGCAAAGTTTCTATGCTCAACTATGATGCTTCACTTGTGACACAGCTGTTTCTCTCTGTGCAGTCAAGACCAGATAGTGACCTTGATGAGTTCTTTAGGTACGAAAACAGGAAGGACCCACCTGCCCTATCAGATCAAGGGAAGCTTCAAGCTGGCAAGAAATCTGATATTCTGGAATGTCTGAAGATTCCAAAGGTTTCTGCGGGTCCTGATGTGACAGCTAAAGTTCTAGATGGTGCAGCAGTAGTTCACATGGTGCAACCAACCAAGGCAAAGACATTTGATGATTATGTCACCTGCCACTTCATACCCTACCTCTCATCTTCAGCACAAGCAATGTGAGGAGATTGGACTTAGTTTGGGACACATATCCAGAAAATAGTCTCAAGCTGCAAACCCAAGAAAAGCGAGGATCTGGATCAAAGTTTCCGCACTGTTGTAAAAGGTACAACTCCAGTTCCATCCAGTTAGAAGCATTTCCTACAAAACAGTGAAAACAAAGTTGGCCTGTTTCAATATCTAAGCGACGAAGTCACACATGCATCTGCAACTATCCTGGGATACATTTATATGCCACAAAGGATGACAGAGTGTTGGTGAGTGGCACTGCTGACAGATTACAGAGTGACCTACAGAATATTTCACCTTGCAACCACCACGAAGCAGATGGAAGAATGTCCTTCATGTTAATGATGCCATCACGTGAAGGGAATTCCATGGTGATGGTCGTACTTTGACAGTGATGTTGGTTATCGCCATTAGCATATTTGAAGACTTGGACTCCAGGAACTTTGGATAGACTTTGGTACCGGAAAGAATTGTCAATTTATTCCAGTGCACACAGTCGCTCAAAATCTAGGACCACGAAATGCCAAACTTTGCCTCTGTTCCATGCCTATACAGGGTGTGATACCACCTCACCCTTCTTCGGTATTGGAAAGCGAACTGCATGGGCAACATGGGAGGCCTTCCCGCAGATCACAGATACCCTAACTGTGCTGATGGCTCATCCAGAGGAGCTAAGCATTGATAGTATCCACATGGAGCTCTTGGAAAGGTTCACGATCTTGATGTATGCCAAGACATCAAATGCTTCTTCGTGTCAATGTTGCTCGTCGGGAGCTTTTTCCAAGGAACTCGAACACTTGATACCATCCCACCTACCCAACAGGCACTACTGCAGCATGCTTTCCGTGCCTTTAGGCCTAAGTCACATTTGCCACGGTGGCCGTGGGGTCTCCAAAATCTACGGCCACTAGCAATTATACGGCGGCCGCAGTATTTCCAGGTCACACAATGTAGCAGTCACATATGTTTTTATTTTTCGGGAGCCGCACGGCGTATTTAGAAATTGTGGAGACCGAAAACGTGGGGTTGCCGTACGGTCTTTGATTTGATGTCGCACGGTGACCTTAAGGGGCCCTGCGGCGGCCATAAAATTTCAAGGCAGACGCAAGGTAGCCTCAAGGTGCCCGCAAGGCAACCGCAGGGGGCCCTAAGGCGAACGTGCGCCAGACGGACGTAACGAGTGGTTAATTTTATTTTCTTTTTTTTTACCAGTTTTTTTTTCGGCTTATCGAATTGCTACGGCGAACGTAGAAATGAAAAAAGTTATAACTCCACGTTATAATTCCACGGCGACCCCTACGGCCTTTAAATATAGCCAAACGGCGTAGGCCACCTGAGGCCACCGCAGAAAATCTACGGCTGCCGCACGTTTCTGTCAATTCAGAGGGCGTACGGCCGCCGTATCCTCGCCGTAGAGCAAATGTGACTTAGGCCTTACCAAGCGTCTCACATCTGGAATCAGTGTCTCGAACCACAGCAGGACTTACCTGATGCCTCAGACTGGAGTGGGTGAAGGATGAAAAAGGCAACGTGTATGCTCCACTCTGGACTGTACTACCAGATGCAAGTAAAGCATGTGCACTGCTTTAATTGTGGGTGCACTAAAGTTTGCAGGGGCAACTGCAAATGTTCAAGAGCAAGTCTGCGATGTACACTCCTCTGCGATGCCAAGGTGGTTGCATCAATAATGACACCATCTAATGGTAGTTGACATTTGTTGGAACTGCATCTCTTTGTCAATGATGATTCAGCCGACCAGAGTCGGTCAATATAGCCGCCCGACTATTCAAAATGTTGTGCAAATGATAGCCGATCAATGATTCGAATAGTTGTCATACTTGAATGTGCTCCATTGATCCTGAATCTAAAAACCCGGTGTTAAAGCAGATTGATGTAAGGTACATCATTACCTTTTGCAGACATATATGTTTTAAGTTGGGAATGTCAGTTGTCTTGATATTGTAAATAGTCAGTGAAATGTTATCATGCCAGGCATTTTTTCATTCATTGACCTTACTAGCTTGTATCTTTGACATATCATTAAAATTATGGCACATGTAGCTGCCATCTTGATTTCCCATATAAAACTGTATAACAATTAAACAGCTTTTTAATTTGTTTTGATTCCTTGACGGAATAAATATGCATGATGATACTAGATTGATTTTCCTAGCTTGTTCAGGTATTGGGGTTTCATTGAATTATGTTGCTAATGGCAGCCATTTTAAATTCAATATGGCTGCCACCTGAGCTATTTAAAATTGACTTCATCACATTCCTGGACCAACAAATATGGGTGTAGACACCAATTTATCTCCTTGCTTGTTTGGTTATCAAGATATCATTAAAAGTTAGTCGCGAATGGTGGCCATTTTGAATTTTCGACTTATTCAAGATGGCTGCCACCTGAGCCTTTCAGAGTTAGTCCATATGATTCCTAGACCCATAAATGTGGGTGTAGCCACTGAAATGAACTCTCTAGCTGGTTTAGTTTCGGAGATATAGAATAAAATAGGTTTTCAATGGCGGCCATCTTGAATCCAAGATGGCGGCCATAAAAAGGGTGTGTCAAAGTGCTTCCATCAAATTTTTGATTGTCAAGGTCTAAACTACTTGTGTTGCCAAAATTCACACTTTTATCCGGATGTGCACACTTGGGTTGGTTTTGTGCACTAAGATCCCCCACTACAAAGGATTGATCCTGGGTTGTAATGCAGAGATCATCAGTATACAGGAAACTCCCAGTGCTTGGGTGTATGCGTTGATCATTTGTGTAGATATTAAATAGTAGGGGAGCAAGAATGCTGCCTTGAGATAGTACATACTTCTTTCTACCCCATCTGCTGCGGTTACCACTAAGGTCCATAAAGAAACATCTACTAGCCAGGATGTTTTGAATCAGATCTGTCATTCTTGCATCTTTTGTTATCTGGAATAACTTACGCGTGAGAACCCTGTGATTGACTGTGTCGTGTGCCACAGTCAGGTCAACAAAGGCAGCACCAGTTGTCAGCCCTTTTCATAACCATCCTCAATGAATTGGGTGATATTCAGAAACTGGCTTGTGCAGGACTTTCCGGGTCTGAAACCTGCTTGCTCTGGGATGAGATGCTGATCCACAAAGGGGGCCATGCGGTTTAGAATGAGTCTCTCAAATAATTTGTACATGTGACAGTGCAGGGAGATGGACCGGTAGCTCTTGAAGTTGGCAGGATCTTTTCTGGGCTTCAGAATGGCCACTATTTTTGCCACCTGGCCACCTGTCTCCACAGTTTTGGGATCTTATTTGTAGTCAAGCAACTGTTGAACATGTCTATTAACCACTGGAGAGCTACTGGTCCGAAGTGCTTGACTTGTTCACAGAGAATGTCATCGTGTCTGGCAGCTTTTTGTGAATCGTCACTTTGATGCCAAGTAGCAGTTCACTTGTGGTGAAAGGACTGGTGAAGTTAGATCCCACCTGGTCATCATTAGCAGACCTTGGAAATTTAATTTTACTGGGGTGATGGCCTGGGTTTCCTTGGCTGTTCTTGAGGAACTGGTAAGTGGCTTGGTCTACTGTGATCTCATACCGGGGTTGTGCTTTCTTGAAGTCGTTTCCCAGAATCTTTATCGTCTTCCAGGCTTTTCTGCTGCTATGGGTCATGTCATAAACTGATAAGATAAGGAACATGAACCAATTGCTTAACCCTGCTTTTCACTTCTCGTGCATGGGGTAATCGTTTAATATTTATTGAAAAATCAGGTCAGTTAGTTATTTTGTCTGATAATGAAGATATGGTCTCTAATTAATTCTGGTATCTCTTCCAGCATCTAATAACAAGGTATATATTGATCCCTTTTTCTGATAAACAAGCTATTACAATTTTTTTTCAATTCATCTTCTTTGACTAATCAGTGTGAACTCTTGTGCCACTTGGCAGGACCATATCGTGCGTGAGGACGTCAAGAGTTTGACCCCCCGGCAGTGTGAGGTCATGGAGATTGTGCTTGACACGGTAAAGGTGAGTCAAAAAAGGTGTTCCATTGATTAAATGGTTGTCCGTATCCTGAGGTTTGAGGTCCGATAACTTGCATTTGAAACACCATTCACTTCGGTGGAGGATTATACTGATTTGATATTTGAACATTCCAGACATTTGCAGCTGCCTTTGTTTGCACAATTGTGTTCAGATGAGTGTGCATAATTGTGTGTTACCTTATTGAATTTTTCAGTCGAAATCAATAATTCAAACATACCCCGCTCTTAATAGAGCATTGTTGCTGCTGAAGCAGTTCCTGGGAAAATGGTTATGATAGGTGGTTTGCTCATGCTGCACATTTTGTCGTTGCCTTTCTAGCAGTCAATTAGAGTAGTAATTTATAATTTCTTCAGGGTACCGGTGACAACAGGCCTACTCTTTGCTAAAGACACCATAAGATCTTTCACATCCATGAGCGACCAGTGCTGGCAGATGGGCCCTCAGGCTTAACATCAATCAGGGAGATGGCAGACCAATCGATGCATAATGCGAAACACCATTGTGACAGTTTATAGCTGTGTCAAGATTCAAAACCAAGATAGCCAACTGAAATGTGAGTGTGTGTAACCTCCCAGGAATCCTGCCAGCTCATTCAACAGGAAAAAAAAATCCAAATCATCGCAAAAAGTTGTTCATGTATTCAACAAACATAATCAATTCACACTTCACGTTACAGTACTTTAACCAAAACTAGTACGGGCCCGTAGGGGCGGGCCCGTAGGTGCGTGCCCGTAGGTGAGTGCCAGTATGTTGGCAAAGCCCTCTCTCGCCCCCTCTCTCTCGCCCCCCCCTCTCGCCCCCCTCTCTCTCCCCCCCCCTCTGCCCCTCTATCCCCCTAGTCTCGCCCTTCCTCTCTCCCCCCTCCTCTCTCGCCCCCACTCTCATCCCCCTCTCCCGTCCCCTCTCTCGCCCCCCACTCTCACCCCCCCTCTCTCGCCCCCCCCTCCTCTCCCCCCTCTCTCGCCCTCCTCTCTTCCCCCCTCTCTTGCCCCCCCCTCTATCCCCCTAGTCTCGCCCTTCCTCTCTCCCCCTCCTCTCTCGGCCCCACTCTCATCCCCCCTCCCCGTCCCCTCTCTCGCAGATATTGGTCGACAGATAAATGGCCGTAACTTGGGAACTGCTCGTCCGATTAATATCAAACCTCGAAAAGGCACATCGCCGGGTCCCCAGCAATATCCTGGCAAGTTTCAATCAGATCGGACCATCAATCGTGCAAAATAAATAAAAAATAATAAATAAATAAATAAACATTAATTGTGACATCATTCGTGATGTCATAGCACCGTGTCTTGTCATTGGTCGACAGATAAATGGCCGTAACTTGGGAACCGCTTGTCCGATTAATATCAAACCTTGAAAAGGCACATCAGCGGTCCCCAGCATATTCCTGGCAAGTTTCAATCAGATCGCGACCGTCAATCGTGCAAATAAAATAAAAAAATAAATAAACATTAATTGTGACGTCATTCGTGATGTCATAGCACCGTGTCTTGTCATTGGTCGACAGATAAATGGCCGTAACTTGGGAACCGCTTGTCCGATTGATATCAAACCTTGAAAAGGCACATCAGCGGTCCCGCAATATTCCTGGCAAGTTCAATCCGATCGGACCGGTGATCGTCCGGTTATTAATAATTGGGAAAAAATTGCATGATAAGGTGAGAAGTGGAACGACACCTTCAGCTGCCATATATACACCTTTTCAACACTGAAAAAGCAGTAAAATGGCCGTAACTTGGGAACCGCTTGTCCGATCGATATCAAACCTCGAAAAGGCACATCTGCGGGGCCCGGCAATATTCTGGCCAAGTTTCAATCAGATCGGACCGGCGGTCGTCGAGAAACGGCAGTCGCAGACAGACACACACACACAGAGATTGCTGGAATTATAGATAGATAAACTGAGGCTGAGTATGTACATCCCAAAAGCACATGGAAATTGCAATTATTCTATTAGTTTCAACAAAGCTCACATTTATTATGGGCATGTGCAAGATCTGTCACTATGATGTCATAAATTCATGTTTGATGTTGCCATTTTAATGCATACATCGTTTTGTTATTGTTCTTTTTTATCATGTGTAATAGATGTGCAGATGTACAGTAAGCTGCAGCACCAGCATAGAAAGTCAACACAAACTGTTTATAAACAGAGAGACTCCACCACCAGGCAGAATTGTTTTGCACATGCAGTTCATGAGTTTTGGGGAAAGAAGCAAGTGTGCTGTAAGTGTAAGAATGGGTTATGCCTGAAGTACATTTGTTATACTGCATTGTACTGCACTCTTCATGTAGTCCTTGAAAAAACAAAAACATATATACTGTATATATATTATATCTTCTTCTTCTCCTTCTTTCGGCTGCTCCCATTAGGGGTCGCCACAGCGGATCATCCGTTATGATCCGCATACTGATTGGCATAGGTTTTACGCCGATTGCCCTTCCTGACGCAACCTGGTCGCCCTCTTACGACACAGGGATAAGGATTGGGTTTCGCCATGATTCCCGGGCTGCCCTACACCCCTCTCATAGCGCGGCCCAGCGCAGAGCTCCCGTCCTCAAGCGATCCTCCAACCCAAGCCTCGAGTAGCCGGATTACAGCGCACGCTCGACTCACGCCGTATATATATATATATGATATATATGATATACATATAATACATATATATAATATATATATATATACATATATACAAAAATATAAATAATATATACAAAAATATAAATATAATATACACTATATATACATATCTCTATTATAATACCAAGATTGCACACTAAAAACTCGGCTCGCCGTCACACGATCCTATGAATTGCTGTGCACTTAGCGACATGCGACAATGTTGGAAGTCTTGGCTTCCATAGTACCACTTGCATTTTGCACAATGGTGATTTTTGTCATTCCCCTGTACGGTCTGTCGTCTGCTACCAGCTATGTTGTACTGCTATCCCGTGCATGTCACGGGTATCGCTAGTAATATATATATAATAATATATATATATATATATATATTATATATATTATATAATATATACACAGTCATCCCCGCTATATCGCGGTTCACCTATCGCGCCCCCGGTTCATCGCGGGGTTTTCCTTGGTACCTAATGAATTTTTTCTGCGGATTCCCCCAGTACATCGCGTGATATATATATAAAAAATAAATTATTTAAGCAATAAATTATAACGCGTGGCGCTCGACCAGTCACACAACGCACGAGACAAAGTTTCGCTTGTGAACTTCGAATTTCTTACGTTTTTTTCCAAGCCCCACGATGCCGCCCAAACGCCCTACCTTCTAAGGCTTCTGGCAAGAACCGAAGCGCCAGAAGAAGGCCTGACGCTCATGAGAAGGTTAAGGTGCTCGCTATATGCTTCGGGAAGGAAAAAGGTTTGCCGCCGTTGGACGAGCACTGCTCGTACCCAGCACCTCAAAACCGACCGACCAGGCGAGTCGATCTCCAGCACCTCAAACCAATCATGCCAAACCGACCAGACCAGACGAGTGCGATCTCAGCACCTCAAACCCAATCACTGCCAAACCGACCCGACCAGACGAGTCGATCTCCAGCACCTCAAACCCAATCACTGCCAAACCGACCAGACCAGATGAGTCGATCTCCAGCACCTCAAACCCAATCACTGCCAAACGACCAGACCAGACGAGTCGATCTCAGGCACCTCAAACCCGATCACTCCCAAACCGACCCAGACCAGACGAGTCGATCTCCGGCACCTCGAACCCGATCACTGCCAAACCACAGACCAGACGAGTTCGATTTTGGGAGGGTCCATTCATCGCGGATTTTCACTTAGCCGCGGGAGGTTTGGAACGTTACCCACGGCATAAACGGGGATTACTGTATATATATATATATTAATATATATTATATAAATAATAATATTATATATATATTGTTACGAATTCCGCCCGCCGGCGTGCGACGGCCACGTAACTCGGATCGCGGCACATCGCCCACCGGACGGACAATTCAGTCGTGACCCTCCGGAACTATCGCCCCGAGCCAGTCATGGGTGGGCCTTTCGACCTCACCACAATCGTGCCAATCGGCCACCCGCGGTAGATAGTTGTTCGCCAAACTCGACCTACCTAAGTACCCAGGCGGATGGTAAACCGGGCGATCGCACCTCGCCGCAGGTCGACTCCGGACACGAGCCCTTGGGCGGCCCGTTCCGTGCTATCGGGATAACCGAGCGGTGTTATCGCCGACACTGGACGGTTCAGATTAATTACCGGGCTGTTAAGCCCACTACGAACCTTTTACGTGAAGCAGGATGGAGGTCAATAAAGGAAACGAAGAACGGGAAAACAGTTCAACACAATGCACATTTATTCCGCGGCACACGGAAACACACATATACAGCCATACAGTAATCAAAATGCACATATAGCAACCAAAACAAAAGCAACAACGACGCAGATTACTACCGACTACCGCCACACACGGCAACACTCTATACAGTTCTACTTTACAGACGGCGCCAACACACATTTACTCAAAAGCAAAGAAGAAGCCACCCTCATAGACAAGGGGCAAGAAGGCCTGTAGGCCAATTGTGCGCGTGACCTGGAGGAGCGGCCAGGTTCGCGAGACCGAGGGTCCTACCCGCGTCCTCGTGACGAGCCGCAAATGGCTGCGCGGCGGTGCCCCGACTTCGTGCTCCTTCGCGGGTTTCGTTGGCACGACGCTTGGAGTGGGTGGGAACGGGGCCCACTTTTTGCACTATCTCAGCGCGGGAAAGGGAATTGTTGATGCCCTGGGGAGGAGAATGGCTGCTGGCTGGGTCCCGCGACGAGCGATCCCACACCGACCCTCGCGCGACCGCCGTCCTTCTCGGATCCGAGCTCCTTGCCTCTTCCCGCAACTCTTCTCCGCCGACTCCAAACCAACTCTTCCTGCCTCACCGATGACTTCGCCACCCAACTCGACTCTGCTCTGCTCTGCCGACACACACTGCTACTCCCACACTCTTCTCTGCGCTCGCCTTCTATAGCGGGCAGGAGAAAACAATATGCAAATATCCGGATCAGGATGACCTCGGGGGCGGAGCCACGCTCGCCCATTGGTCGGAGGAAAGGGGGTGAATCTCCCCTGATCCTAGAATTTGCATATATCGATTTCACACAGACGCGCCTGGACGGGGCCAAGCCCCGCGCTTCCTAATTGGACGGATCAGAAGTGGCGTGTAGCGTTTGTGATCCGAATTTTCCTCGGAAAGGCCTAATTGCGCTCGCGCTCCGTGCGTATCGCTGAACGAGCCCAAGACAGCCTGACGCTCAGTGTCACAGGTGGTGCGGGAATGCATAGAAGGAGAGAGGTGAGGTGGTGGAGGTTTTTTTTGGTGGTTTGATGGTTATGGTGCCGTTTGGAATGGCATAACGCGATGATGTGGAGCGAGTTGTGAAGGTAAAGGTCGTGGCTGTTGGCGTTTTTGTTGTTGTCCCGAGGTTGAGCGTCGTTGCCAGTTACTACGAATGCCAAAACAGTCTTACTTCCTCTGGAGATCCGCCTCTCTCGTCCGCTCCTCTAACTACGCTCGGTCGCGAGATTAACCCCGGTGTGCACCATATCACAGAGTAGGCGACTCTCTGCGCTCCGTACTCGACTCTCGTTGTATCTGTCCTCATCCCATAGCGCGCGCACGCTACGACTTCTCCTCGCACTATCGATCAGAACTCATCAGCTCTCTACTCTCATCTGCGTGATCATCGTCAGTGTTGCCAAAATAAGAGTAAACGGAAAAAACGCTATCTCAATTGATCGCACCCGATGAATCACATTAAACACTTTCCCTCTATCCAACAGGGTTTGGGGCAAATAAACATTAGTATTAGAGATATCTCACTACGGTCTGAATGGTGTTTCGCAATTCCACAAGCTGTACATATTATATAATATATATTTATTATTATATAATTATTATATTATTTATATATCATATATTAATATTACACTACCGATACCGGTGCCAACTGCACCGAGATGCGCTCAAACATAGTGTAGCGCGACAGACGACAGGGAATGACAAAATACGCATTGTGCAAATGCAAGTGTATATGGAACGCCAGACTTCCCAAATTGTGACCATGTCCGTAGTGCCACAGCAATTTCATAGGTATCGTGTTGACGCGAGCCGAGTTTTTAGTGTGCAAGCTTGTATTTTATAAAGAGATATATTATAATAGAGATTATATATATATATATATATATATATGTCAAGGCGTCGATCTCCCTTTACTGAGGCATGAAGACGTCAATGTACTTGAGAGAAAATTGTTTATTACCTATCAATACGTGCACACGGAAAACACACCACAGGCACAACAATTTGCGTTTGAGGAACCCGGAGAGTGCTCTGCAGAATAGTCGAGTCTCTCCCTTATATTTGGCTTTTTTATCTCCACCAAATTCCACTATACACAATTCCGTCTTTTCATCCAAGAGCCAGCTGGATTACCAGCTGGCTTTTGTCCTGGCAATATATATCAAACTGATAAGCAAGATCAAAGATTTTCCTCCCAGATTCTGCTACACAATGCTCCCTTGAATCACTCAAGTATGACCTTACTTATCTCACACACAATGTCCCAAGCAGGAATATATTTTAATTAACTGCAGGCGAGTGATTTGAATTGGGAAGAAACAAAAGCTTTAAAGAAAAAGGTACAAATCCCAACATATATATATTAATATATATATATATATATATATATATATATATATATATATATATATATATATATATATATATGTTATGTTTGTGTGGGAAGATGGAGGAATCCCATAGTGAAGAGAGGATTGTATAGTGGAGCATGGACCGTAGACGGGTAGGACGACATCCTCGATGTAATTTAAGTATGGAAAACTGTGAGCTTAACATTGTTTACACGGCACCACACCGGTGGTGGTGTTGTGTTAACTAGGTAGGATCTAAGGCTAGTTTCTCCCAGTATGTGATTTCCCCCTTTGACATTTTCCTACATTTTCACTTTTGAGCAAGGCCAGCCATAAAAAAATACACGTTTTTACAACTACAACAACAACCGACCCAACTACCAACAGAACCCGAACATTCCCGAGCAGACTAAACCCCGCCTCCCAGAAATCGTAACCGGCAGGCCACACCCCCAATGTTCATGATTGGTTGGGGTGACGTCAGGCAGGAGGTTCCAGTGAAAAACAGCGGTTGGAACTAAAGTCTCTCTCTTGGGTTGTACGATCATAAGGAGGAAGGTTGGCAATCTTTGGTTTGCGCCTGTTGAGGAGAAGGCTGGCCTTTTTAGTGCACTTTTGAGCAAGAACAGGATGCTAGCCATTGTCTGTTTGGCTGGGTCGTGGAGTTTGTGCGCTTTGGAGGAGAGGGAGAGAAGAAGAAGACGAGCGCTTCAATTGGCTCAATCTCAGAGTCTCTTGTATGATGAAGGAGGACGGCGGCGCCTTTTGGTGTGTGTGGACCTGGTAATGAGAGACAGTGTTATTTGGGAATTTTGATTGCGAGGAGTAGGTGTGATGGTGGTTTGTGGGGCTCTTGGCGTTTCGGACGGAGTGGAGAGCGAAAGAGGACCGCCCGCACAAATTACCTCACGTGCATGGCACCGTGGAGAGCGACTCTGCGCCATCTTGTGCGCTTCCCATGTGGTGACTTTGAGCCTCGACGACCACGAGGCTCCTAAAGGCCATTTCTGGATGCAAAGCTTATTGCCGGCATAAAGGGGGAATTTTCTTCTTTTTTATCTTTCCCCTTGTCTGTTTTTGTGACTGAGTGGAGACGTCTCAAATTAGGATTTAGTTTTACCTCACCTTTCATTTTCACCTCTTTGATTTATTTTCATTAAACCATTATTGTTGAATTGAATTGTTGAATATTGCCTAGAATTTCGGCTGTTCGCCTCAGACTTAAGACCGTCCGTCTATTCGTCCAAGGCTGGTGTTCATCGGCTGCGGACACGACAATATATATAAATATATATACATACACATATACATGTGATTTGGGGGGGGGAAGGGGGCTGTTATGTTATGTAGGGGGGGTAGATATTACCTGAGAACAAATAGAGCGGTATGGTCCGTGTACAAGTAATTAGCCCATCTCGATGTAATTAAGTGGTCGACTCGGCACCCAGAGTTGTCGACCCGCAGTGCACAGGGTGTGTGTTAGCCACCACGGGGCAGTGAGTAAAAGGGAAAAAGTTTAGCAGTAGGTCAGGTCAGGTATGGGAGCATACGCTGAAGTGGCGCGGTGCTGCATCCACTTTCCGCCGGTACTCCAGGGGCCTCTGTCTGGCCATCCCCCAGGATGCCTGGCCCATCGCCTTCTCCTTGAGATGCTGATCAACCTGCTGCAACCATGAGGCACATGGTCAGCTCATTGGCCTCCTCAATTCATGAGGCTCCCTTGCTGAGAGAAACTGGTGAGCAGGATCAGCATGAGGAAAATGAGCCACATGTCCATATAGCCACAGATGATACTGAGGGACGATGCAGGTAACAAATATCATTTGAGTCTCTCTCAGCAACTGCTTATTGGACACAAAGTCTGACCAGCGATAGCCAAGGATTCTCCGAAGAGACCTGACACCAATGGAAATAAGTCTCCATCTCAGATCCCTGGTCAGAGTCCAAGTCTCACATCCATAGAGCCAGACTGGAAGCACCAAGAACCTGAAGACTCAGACTTTCTTTCTCCTGCAAAGGTACCGACAGCGCTACGCCCCGTGATCCAGTGAATCCACGACTCCCAAGGCCTTACCCAGACATCTATTGACCTCAGGCTCAAAGCTAGCGGAGACATGAATGTCACTGCCAAGGTTAGTGAATCTTGCCGTGACCTCAACATCCTCATCACAAACAGGTAAAGACAAGATAGCAGCATCCAAGATGTCACTGAAAGCCTGCATCTTAGTTTTGACCCAGGAAACCCATAATCCCAGCGGCTCCAACTCCTCTTTTAGTGCCTCAAGGACCCCCATAAGGATATCCAGCGTCTCTGCAAAGATGACCACATCATCTGCGAAATCAAGGTCAGTGATCTCGAGATTCCCAAACGATGCATGGCAGCTTGATCTCTCCAACATCCTCCCCAGAATCCAGTCTATACAACTGCTGAAAAGTGTAAGAGCCAGTACACATCCCTGACGAACTCCAGTAACAACTGGAAATAAGTCAGAGATTGATCAACACATCTCACAGCACTCTCAGTACTAGAGTACAGTATAGTTCAGACATCAGATTGATCAGTTGTGGTGACACCCCACAAAGACCAAGAATCCTCCAGAGGGCATCCCAATTCACTGAATGGAATGCTTTGCAGAGATCAACATAAGCTGCAAGCAGCCCCTGCCGAAACTCTCATCTCTGTTCGGCGAGGACCCGAAGAGCAAGGATACAGTCAATCGTTGACGTCTTTGGTGTAAAGTCTGGCTGCTCTGGGCTCAAGCAGATGGTAGCGAACCCGATCACGAATAATTACCCGAGCAAGGCTTTGCTCGGCACTGAGAGCAGCATCATCCCTCGGTAGTTGTTGCAGTCCTGGCGATCACCCTTCCCTTTCCAGAGAGGGACAACAAGGCCCCTCTTCCAGTCAGTTGGGATGATGCCTGTGTTCCAAGCAGAGCACACAATTGCATGCAATGACATGAGAACAGCATTTCCACCAGCATTGAGAAGTTCAGTATGGATGCCCCAGATCCCAGGAGTTTTACTCCATTTGAACCGGTTCACTGCAGCCTGTGTTACCACAAACAAAGGTGGATCACAGTTGATTGGTGGGTCAGCAGTCAGGATAATAACACCCCTGATATCCAACTCAACAGCTGGTGGGTCAGCCTGGTACAGCCGCTCAAAGTAACCGGCCCAGCGGGACTTCACTTTGGACTCCTCTGGCAAGAGCCCACCATCCTCCACTTTAACTGCAGTATACCAAGGGACAGGCATGGAAGAACGCAATGTGTGAATTCCCCTGTAAGCAGGACTAGAATCACCTGACCACAGGTGATGCTCTACCCCCTCACAGATTCCTCTCACATAGGCCTCCTTGTCCACCCTCAATGCACGTACAGTTTTGCGCCTCAACTCCCTGAACAGCTCAGCTCTGCCATTAAGCCTGGCCCTGCAACTCTGGTCAA
>CM068963.1:83932666-83943780 GCA_035128595.1 Eptatretus atami | reverse complement strand
CCGCCCCATCCCTCTCCCTTCCACAGATCTCCTAATGTCTTTGTTCCCCCACTGTTTTGTGCTTCCCTCTCCCACCCCTCTTGTCTCCTGCTCCCTTTGTTATGCATTCTGTGTGTTAGCTCTTATACGAGCCTCGACATTGTATACAAAAAAAATAACCAAGGTGGGGACTCAGATCATGTTTTACAAGGAATGCGGAAAGAAGAATAGCATTTATGAGGCTAAGAGAAATCTGTAAATAAAAATAATACAACACAAAAACGAAGTTTCAAATTTTTGACAGTAACCACTGTATATGCTGCATACTCTACACATGCAATATTCGGCTCTAAATCATGGAAAGTCACCAAAGTCATTGCACAGAAACTAAAATCCTTTATTACCCCACTCACGATGCGAAAAGTGGGGTGAAGCAATTGGTTCAGTTTGGCTGCCTGTCTGTCTGTCTGTCTGTCTGTCTACAGATGGCAGTCTATGATCGAGGAACCACTTGATTTCAATTCAATATTACAATTTGAACACTGTCGTACACAAATCAAACCGAGAATCGGAACACGAACGTGCAGTTTAGCAGTACTTTGGCTCTGAATTTTACAAATTGTGCGGAATCTCGTCCTGATCGCGCACGCAAAGAAAGGAATGAGATTGTTTTTATTTGTCTGCCTGTCTGGCAGTGAAACAAAATTGAAAATCATTCCAAACAGGAAGCTTCCTGTTTTAGGAACATCGTGAAGGACATAAACAATAGGTACGAAGAACTAATGTAACGTATTAAAACAAGGTGGTGCAAAAGACGCTGCATCAACGGTGGTAAACCCGAAAAAAAAATTCCCCTACAGCCTTTAAAACTTTATTTAATTTAATTGAATTATATACTTGAATACTGTAGAACACAAACCACCTTGCCACTTCCAAAAACCTCCAGTTTTGCAGTACTTGGGCAAAATTTTACACCATTTTGACCAATCAAATGTGTTGCTCGCACACTCAGCGTTGAGGAATATCGACATTCATACAAAATGGCGGCTCATAGGAAATATAGAATTTGTTCGGAAACGAAAAGCAAAGGTTTAAAAGACCCTTCCCATGTCCTTTTTCTCAAGACTGTGCAGGGTAAGGTGTTCTTTGAACTCGTTATTTTGTGCAAAAATATTTTGTGATTATTCTGGCCAGATAGAGTGAGCAAGAAGGAGGTAGAATTGAAGGACTGCAAAGAAAAACATAATGGAGGAAATTAAAATCAGGAGGTGAAGATTGATTGGGTATATACTGTGTATGGAAAACAACATCGCAAAATGAGCGATACACTGAAATCCTGAAGGTGGAACGAGGGTTGGACAACATACATGGACTCAGTGGCGTACAGTGGAAAAGGAGCTGAGGGAGCTAGAAACCACCTGGACGGCGATCAGTCAGTGGGCCCAAAAGAGACAAAAGTGCCGTGACTTCAACAGGAGGCTCCATAAGCCATCAGGCATGACAGGATCGTAAACAAGAAGCAAATCCTACGTGCACTTCACATGCAATTCGACCGCCGTGTATCCCACACATGCGAGGCACACAAGTCGGTGTGCACAAACATAAACATGACCACACGGAATAGCGTTATCCTGCAGTTGTGTATTTGGAATGATGTGTCAGAAAAAACATTTTAATTATACGTTTCTGCACACGACAAGCAATTCCATAGAGGGCGTTAAAGCCACCACACTTTTTATGTTTGAATATGCTAATTGGGTACACTAGTATTCAAAAGAGACTTCCTTTTACAAAGCATTGCACTGTGATAACTAACTAAGGAATTGTTCTCATAATGATCGAATGCAGCACTTTGTTCCATCTTGCACAATGAGGAAATAACTGTTTGGAACAAAGTATATCCTTTCCTTTGCTCGAATCATAAAATAATTTACAAATGCTTCTTCTCTATTTCACAAGGAAAAAGGCTATTTGAGAGCTGGTAGAATGGTAAAATGCACATTACGTTAAAGACTTTAGGGGCACTAGGACGGACAGATAAATGGCAGGTGGTGCAAGAACATTAACCTGGGTTAATGGTTGTTGCAGAACTTGAATTTGTGATAATTCAGTAATACAAGTCAGCTATTAATCAGTCAATAGGCCGCAACTAAGGCACCGTATAAATAACATTGTACTGTACGTGACATTATTAGAATTTTTTATTTTTATCGACTCTGGCCATACACCACATCAGGCTCTTCCCACCTTTTCTCATACTTTTATCAAATCATTTCTTACTTTTAAATTTCCTCCTGCTCCAACTGGATTTGGAGTCGATTCCAATGATCAATGACAAGTTCAAGTACAATTGAAGCACACTTGTGACCTGATTTTCGATTGTGACTGCAATTGACCCCGGGTCTGCCTTCCACGACACGTTTCTATTATCCTCTCCCCTTCCCTTAATTTTCCTCACCCCAAGTATATGTAATGGGTTTTCACTTTTCTTTCATGTTTCCACAAATTTATATTCAAACCGGGGCTGGCAGGATAGCAAAGAGGTACACACACTCACCTCGAAGCTGTGCAGCCTGGGTTCAAATCCCGAACCAGCTATAAATAGTCAGCCCGGTGATTCATCAATGTGTGTTCCGTCCCTTGGATCGATGTTAAGCCAGGGGACCCAGCTGCGAGCATTTGTTGGTGGATGTTAAATATCCCACCATACCTTTCCTCTCTCTCTATCGAGTGCAGCCTGTGGCTGCTGGTTGCATCATTGGTTGGGACGCAGCTATGCCGCTGATGCAGTGTCCCCCTTACCAGTACACTGGTACTCATTTTGCCGACCTCGGAAGGATGACAGGCTGAGTCAACCTCCTGGTGTATATTAATTCAGTGGCCAACGGGGCTTGAACTCAGGACCCTAGGATCCCAAGCCACCACCCTAACCACTAAGCCAACACCAGGCTTATACCTTTCCTGAAAAGTAGGCGAGTTATCACCGGAACCATGGCTAAAGTACAAATTCCTGCACATTAATTTGAGTATCCTGTGGTGGAGTACTTGTGATTTGTCTCGGATTGGTTATAGCTGTGAAACGTTTCTCGACTTTTTTGTACTCCAGGATTCCCTGCAAGAGTGTGGGCCTCCATTATTATCAATACAATTATTATTATTATTATTCCCTCCACCACTGAAGGTGGACGGAGGTTATGTTTTCACCCTTGTTTGTCTGTGAGCAGGATATCTTAGAAAGTTGTGGACGGATTCAGACGAAACTTGGTGGACACGTTGGGTGTGTGACGAAGATTAATTGATTCGATTTTGGTGAAGATCCGAATCTGGATCCAGATACGAGAATATTTTTTTATTCCTTGTGATTCTTCACCATTGAGAGGTGAAGGTGATTCTTCACCTTCACCATGGCACCAAAAACGATATATTGCACGATATCTCAAAAAGTTGTCGATGGATTATGACAAAACTATGTGGATAAGTTGGTTAGGTGACAAGAACAAATCGATTTGATTTTGGTTCACGTCTGGATCCAGATCCAA
The DNA here is from genome assembly GCA_035128595.1 of Eptatretus atami. Classification (NCBI taxonomy): domain Eukaryota; kingdom Metazoa; phylum Chordata; class Myxini; order Myxiniformes; family Myxinidae; genus Eptatretus; species Eptatretus atami. The sequence continues at coordinate 83,940,262 of CM068963.1, read as the reverse complement.
CCTATCAGTGGGATACAAAATGTAAACTGAAACTGTTCAGCCTGGCGGAGGTACGCGCTCTGTCAAGTGCCATTCTAGTTATTATAGTGCCAACATTCTTGAACAGCACTGTTTAGCCTCAGCCTTAATGGTTTCATCAGCAACATATAAGTGATTATTGTTTGAAAGGTTTTTTTAAAAAGAATGCCGTATTGCAGCTGAATGAGAGACACCATGAATAGCCAAGAAAGGACACCATGAATGTGCAGTGCCTTCAGAAAGTATTCACACCCCTCGACTTTTGTCACATTTTGTTGTGTCACAGCCTGAATTTAAAATGGATTAAATTTTAAAATGTTCGGCACTGACCTACACAAAATACCCCATAATGACAAAGTGAAAACATGTTTTTAGAATTTTTTACAAATTCATTAAAAATGAAAAGCTGAAATATACGGAACATCAGATGGTGGAATCTCAAAGGTCTGGAAGTGAAGGGGAAACTTAGAGAGCAGATGGAGAGACAGCTAAGAAAAATTGAAGAAGTTATGACAGACTGGTAAAATTTGGTGGCAGATACAAAAAGGAAAACTGGCGAGGAAGTGTGTCGAGGATCATCAGGAAGGTGATAGACTGGAAAAGAAAACACAGAAAGTGCAGTTCGAGAAAATAAGGTTCTGTTAAAGAAGTGGGAAGTCAGGGCTTGAAGAAGATAAAGAAAAAGGCAAAAAATGAATGTAAAGAAAGTGATTGTTAGAGAAGGATCCCTGGCCATGGAAGAAATATATAAACGTCTTGATACTAAAGAGGGGAAAAAGACAACTTCAGAATAGCAGCTGCTAGGGATAGATTAACAAAAGATGTGTGAAATGTTCGTATAATTTAGGATGCAGATGGTGTAACTGAAGTGAAAGAGGATGAAATCACAGTGTGGTTCTGTTCTGTTCTTGCATATGGCAGCTTAGCTGCTGAGGTAGCTTTCATTTCCTGAAAGTGCAGCTGTGCCACTGATGCTGTACCCCCCTACCAGTACACTGGTACTCATTTTGCTGACCTCGGAAGGATGACAGGCTGAGTCAACCCCACCTGGTGTTTGCTCAGCAGCCAACGGGGCTCAAACTCAGGGCACTAAGATCCTAAGCTAGCCTCCTTAACCACTAAGCCAACACCAGGCTACAGTGAGGTGGGCTAATACTATAACTGGCTTATGAATGAAGAAAACTCAAGGAAAAAGACAGAAGATGTAGTTGTAAATCTAGGAACGACAACTAGCATTAATTTGGAAGAGATAAGAACAGCATTGAAAGGAATGAAAAATGGCAAAACAGTGGGACCTGATGAGATACAAGTGGAAGTATGGACCTGCTTCGGTGAATATGGGGTTTGGTTCTTGAATAAGCTATTCAACAGTGTTATGATCAGAGGAAATTCCAAAGGCATGGAGGCAAAGTCTTCTGATGCCAATATTTAAAGGAAAGAGCGATGTCCAAGGATGCAAGAACTACCAAGAAATTAAATTCCTCCCACGTACCTTTAAAATATGGAAGAGAGTTATAGATCAGAGATTGAGAAAAATACTGGAAATCCATGAAGGTCAATTTGGATTCATGCCCGGAAGAAGCACCAGGGATTCCCTTTTTGTTTTGAGAAAAGTGATGGAAAAATACAGGGAAGGTCAAAGTAACATAAAGTTTTTTATATTCATTGATATAGAGAAGGCTGATGATTGGGTGCCTCGGGGGGAAGTCTGGGGATGTTCAATAATTTGTTGAGTCCCTGAGAAGTATATACGGCTATTACATGACATGTACAAGGAGTGCCAGACAATAAATAGTAAGAAGCAGTGTGGGAGAGAGTGAGGGTTTTGAAGTTAAAGTTGGATCGCACCAAAGATCAGCACTGAGTCTCTTCCTCTTCCTGATTGTTATGGATGTTCCAACTGAGCAACTGAGAGAGGAAGTGCCATGGCCAATGATGTTTGCAGATGACATTGAGCTATGTGGTGGGGATGATGAGAATATGACTGAAGATCTTGAGAAATGGAGAAAAAGCACTGGAAGATAGGGGTATGAAGATCAGTCGACCAAAGTCTCAATATCTGGATTGTCTGTTTGAGCCTAGGGAAGAGGATCAGGCTGAACGTGTAGAGATTATGGGTGAAGATCTGGAGAAAATGAGGAACTTCAAGTACCTGGGGTCAGTGGTGGCATAAGATGGAAATAGGGAAATGGAAATTAAGCAAGGGATTAGTTCTGGTTGGAATAATTGGAAGAAGTGCAGTGGAGTGTTGTGTGATAGAAAAGTACCGCTGAAACTGAAAGGAAGACTTTACAAAGACAGCCGTGATACCGGCATTGCTATATAGTACGGAAACTTGGCAACATCAAAGAAAGTGGAACAAAACTGGATATAAATGAGATGCAGATGCTGAGATGGATGTGTGGAGTGACAAGAAAAGACAATATTAGGAGCCAGTATAACAGGGGGTCAGTCAGGATTGTGGAAGCATCAAAGAAAGTAGGCGAGAAGACATTGAAGTGGTTTGGTCATCTGATCGAAGAAAGTAGCCGAGAAGAGATTGAATTGGTTTGGTCATTTCATGAGGAGAGTATGTGGTGAAGCAAGTGATGGAGATGGGACTGCTAGGAAGAAGGAGAGGAGGAAGGATGAAAACTAGATGGAAGGATGGGGTGACGAGAGAATTACAAGTTGGGGAATTGGAAAAAGGATGGGTGATTGACCGGAGAAGGTGAAGAAGGATGACCAACCAACATTGTGGCGACCCCAGGTAAAAATGGGAGAAGCCGAAAGAAAAAGAAGATGTAAAGATTGGCATTCCCATCAGCAAAGTGATGGTCTTATATGCAAGAACAAAAAAAAAAAATCGGACCACTGGACCTGCAGCTTATCTGGGCCCTGGCGTGATGATGTAACCCAAATTTGGGAGCATTCTGACTGGTGGGTCTGGAGAGGAAGGTTTTTGAAGGCATTTACGTGCCCAAACATTTACGAAGTCCATCATTTTGACCCACTTCCGGTAATGTGATCAGCATGGCCTCCGCAATTTAACATGAGGACCCTATCCTAATGTTGTAACCCAAATTTGGTAGCATTCTGACTGGTGGGTCTGGAGAAGAACATTTTTGAAAGAATTTACGCGATTTTCCCAAAAGTTAACTTCGTCCGCCATTTTGACACACTTGTGCTCATGTAATTGGCATGACTTCAGCAATTTAATTAACATCCCTACCCTGGCCTGATGTTGCAACCCAAATTTGGTGGCACTCTAACTGGTAGATCAGGAGAAGAAGATTTTGGGAGGAATTTGCATGACCGCCATTTTGGCACACTTCCGGTCACGTGATCAGCATGGCCTCCACAATTTAACATCAGGACCTTATCCTAATGTTGTAACCCAAATGGGGTAGCATTCTGACCGGTGGGTCTGGATAAGAAGTTTTTTTTTGAGGAATTTATGCGATTTTCCCAAAAATTGACTCAGTCGGCCAATTGGACAAACTTCTGGTCACATGATCGGCATGACTTCCTCAATTTAACATCTCTACCCTGGCCTAATGTTGCATCCGAAATGTTGTAACATTCTGACTGGTGGGTCTGGAAAAGAAGATTTTGGAAGGAACTTGCACGACCGTCATTTTTACACATTTCCGGTCACGTGATCAGCATGGTCTCCACAATTTTACATCAAGACCCTGTCCTAATGTTGTAACCCAAATTTGGTAGCATTCTGACTGGTGGGTCTGGCAAAAAAGATTTTTGAAGGAATTTACTAAGTTGGCCATTTTGACCTACTTAGTCACGTGACTAGAACGAGCCTTGCAATCCCCGTTACCAGTTAGGAGAGGAACATTGCTGCCAAATTTTAGCCGGATCGGCCCAGTGGTTTGGCAGGAGAACTCGAAATAGGAGAAAGAAGGACAGATGGACGGACCGGACGGACAGAACTTATCTGGAATTTAAATTCTAAATAAGCTAAAAAAAATACATCGATAAAAGCTGAAATTAGAAATAACAGCAAAGATTAAATAAGTGTCAGGATCCATTAACCCCGCTCCCCTCCAATGGTGGCTATTTTCATTGAATGGGGGGGTTAAAGGAGAGGATATGATTGAGGTTATTTTCAATATTAAAAGAAATCTGCAAAGTATATGCATGTAGAGTATTGTAGACGTTTTGAAGTTATTTCAAATTTGTGTACTGGAGAATACTTCTTGAATATAAAGAAATCGACATCAATGATTTGACTTTTTTTGGTTGGTAAATTAAAACGGTTTGCCAGAGATTGCAGTAAGAGTATTTACAATTGATTGGTTTTGAAGTGAATTAGATGTGGAGGCACAGTAAGAAGAAATGTATCAAATTAAGGAATTTGAAGGGGTGCTCATGAGAGGGAGAACAGGGGGTGAGTATGTTCGCTTCTTCTCCGTGTGTGATTTGTCGTTTCTCTTTTCCCTCTTCGGAGGTACACCTCGGATTATTCCAAACCTTCCCCCCCACCACAAACCCTCCTTTACATGTGACTTCTCCCCATCCCTGAATTCCATGAGGCTACCAATGTATCTTGCTGTTGAGCTTGTTTTGTGTGTACCCTGATTTCAAATAGACATTCCATTTTTTTTCTCCCTTGCAGGTAAAGGAAAGGAATCTGTGGGAGAGCTATCTATCCACATTGATCTTATCACACATCCGGGCACGGGTGAACGTAAAATCACCGTCAAGGGTGAGAAATGCTGCTCGCTGCTTGGGCAATGCAACTCTAGTTTATCTTACCACCCCACCCGACCCTCCTCCCCACTCCCAATGCATTTTTTATTTTATTTTAAAAGGACTGGCACCAATTAAAGGTATTTTGGGAGCCTCTCGGTACAAATGTGAATCCAACAGAATTGCACCCTTCATTGTCTTAATTCTCTGCAGAGCCATTCAATGCAAGAATCACCGTTAACATTGCCAATGTCGATTTATTGCATTGGAGTTTAGTTTAGTGTAGCAACTGTCAATGCATTCACTTCCATCACGTCTGGATTTTCAAAGCAGATGACTTGCCTCGTCACCGTCCTGTAATCACGGTTGATACCTGCGGTTAATTTTACAAAAATAAACTTCTTCTGTTCTTGCATTTAACTTTTTTTTTATCCCACCACATGTCCTTGTGGTTCCTTTGTGGCCTGATATAGCATTTGCTGTTTCAATTAACTCCTATCCTCGTGGATGAACAGAGAGGAAGACAGTTTGTCCAAGGTGCCACCATTGCTGATTCATCTGTGTTCTTGTTTTACAGTCAATAACTGGTTCTAGTCCTTGCTGTTTTTAATGGAGCATGTTTAATTTCCAACTGTTTCACGTCAGAGCCAGATCCTGGAAGGGGTTGGTAGGGGGAAGACAGGTGGATGGATCATGAAAAGCAGAGGCAGAATCAACTTTTCAAAATCCTAGATCCACCTGTGCTTTGCACGAGAGAGCCGCTCATAATTAATTATTCCCTTTGCTTATTTGGCATATTTGTTATGTTTTTTTATTTTTTTCTTTACAGGAGTGAAGCTCATGAAAGAGCATGTTGAAGTGAATGATGAAACATGATAGTTGCTTTAAAAGAAAAAGGGTGGGAAAAGTGTTATTCTTGGAAAATGAGTCAAGCCCAAAACAGAAACACTTTCTTTCTTTTTTTACGGTCTATTAAATACAGAACCTTCAAGATTAATTTTTGTGCAAATGTCATAATGATTATGATGGTGGTTGGTGGTGGTTGAGCTCAATATTCTTGACAGTGTCGAGACACTTATAAGCCGTGAAAGTTTCTGTGGCTCGAAGTGATCCTGGACAGGTCGCCACTGTTACAGGGTGGAGAAATCTCTGTTGAACTGCCAAGGTAATCAAACCCATCCAGTGATGACAATACAAGGGTTTACTCACTCAACCACCAAGCCACGTCATAAGGACACTGCAAAATACAAGTTGTTGAAAAGAGTTGTTTTAAATGTTTGCATAGTGATGGAGTGATTGAGGATATGTTCATAAAATTTCGATCTGAAGCCCGATTGTATTTTTCTGCAACTAGTGGTGGGTGTCAATAATCTCAAGTGGAAGACGAACAGCGTGTTTCGCCCCTTTGTGGAGGTCACTGTTGTGGGACCACACTTGAGTGACAAGAAACGACGCTTCTCGACCAAGTCTAAAAACAACTCTTGGGCACCAAAGTTTGATGAAACGTTCACGTTGTGAGTACCTATTGACATACCTCTCACCTAACCACTTATCTCCCAACTTTCCACTTATTTCCTACTGCACCACAACTTACATTCCATTGCACTACACAATGCTCTTTATCGAACCACACCCCTCGATCCAATCTGAGCATGTACATTGGGTCCAATGTCTCAATCGAAGTCCTATTTTTTTGTTTTCTTTCTGAATGCCATCTACCTTTCATCACACTGTCAAACGTTATAATGTCACCACACTCTTACACGCACCATGACAAATACTGTGCACCATGTTCACATATTTGACACGATCTTCCCCCATCACACTTCACAAGCAATTCCATCCTGCCGACCTGATGTCCTTATTATCCTGAAAACCTTCAATCTTCTTTTTTTTTGTATATATTGTCGAGGCTCGTATGAGAGCTAACACACAACGCACAACAAGGGGGGCAGGAGACAAGAGGGGCGGGAAGGGAAGGACAAAACAATGGGGAACAGAGACATTAGGAGATCTGTGGAAGGGAGAGGGATGGGGCGGGGAACACGGGGAATACCAGATGGACATTACAGGGACTTTCAGGAAGGAAGACGGAATTTGAAGGAGATGGGTTTGGGTTGGATTAACGGGGGTAGAAAAGATTGTGGTTTTGGATGGGGGAAGATAAGAGGTGTTGGTGAACAACTGTTTTGAAGACCTGGAGGGAAGAATGGGATTGAAGAGAGTGTGGAAGTTTATTCCAAAAGTTGAAAAAAGAGGAATGAAAGAGTGAAGGTGAGCAGTGATTCGTGATTTTGGTAGTTTTACCAGAAGGGGGTTTGTGGTGGACCTGAGCGCCCTGCGGTGGGGGAGGGGGCATATCACAGACAGGGTGGGGGGGGGATGAGACCGGAAAGGAGACGGTAGAAGACAGAAAGACCACCGACCTGTCTGTGGTGAGAGTGAGAGGCCCAAAGACTCAGCCTCACCGCGGGAGATGCCAATGATCCTAAATGCCTTGATTTCTACAGTGTGAAGCCGAGAAAGGTTTCCACAGCGTGAAGCCAGAGGGGAGAGCAGTACTCCATCAGGCTATGGACGAAAGCTTTGTTTGTGGTCAGGAGCTCAGGTGTACCAAGGAAGGCCAGCTTGGAAATGACTTTGCATGATGGAGGATGCCCAGTTTGGAGGCCAGCTTGGAAATGTGGTTTTCCCAGGAAAGATCATGGCAGATATTGTGAGGCCCAAAAGCTTGAATGAAAGGACTTATTCAAGAGGATTGGGAAATTAGATGGGAGGGTTTTCGAGATGGTCCTTTCGGAAAAACATTGTGAGAGTGTGAGATTTGTCAGGATTGAAAGACATTTCAAGTGTTTGACCACCTTGTGATTTTATCCAGATCTGCAGAGAGTG
>CM068963.1:83900861-83924213 GCA_035128595.1 Eptatretus atami | reverse complement strand
GCGCATTTATAGATCAACACAATGCCCCAATCCAGTCGTCGTTTACGAGAATGAAGGAACGGCCTGTGTGGTTGTTTTTTGTTTGTTTGTTTTTTGCACGTACGTACGCCACACACGTACCACCACGCACGTACGGGCACGCGAGAGCGAAGGAACGGCCTGTGTGGTTGTTGTTTCTGGCACATGGTTTAAAGTTTTAATTTTTTTTGCACGTACGGCCACGCACGTACAGGCACGTGAGAGCAAAGGAACGGCCTGTGTGGTTGTTGTTTCTGGCACGAGGTTTGAATTTATTTTTTTTGCACGTACGGCCACGCACGTACGGGCACGCACTAGTATATATAAATCATTCAAGGTGGTACGTGTGTGGTGGACATGGTACAGTGTATTGAAATAAATAAATTATCCAAGGTGGTATGTATGTCATGGACATGGGCTACAGTTGAATTGAAATAAATAAATTATTCAACGGTGTATTATGTAGTGGAAATGGTACAGTGAATTGAAATAAATAAATTATTCAAGGAAGGTATGAGTATGTCATGGACATGTACAGTGAATTGAAATAAATAATTATTCAAGGTGGTATTATGTAGTGGACATGGTACAGTGTATTGATAAATAAATAAATCCAAGGTGGTATGTATGTCATGGACATGGTACAGTGTATGAATAAAATAAATTATCCAAGTGGATTATGGAGTGGACAATGTACAGTTTTATGAAATAAATAAATATCCAAGGTGTATGTATGTCATGGACATGGTAACGTGTATTGAAATAAATAATTATCCAGGTGGTATGGATGGCTCATGGACATGGATACAGTGAATTGAAATAAATAAATTATTCAAGTGTGGTATTATGTAGTGGACATGGTACAGTGTATTGAAATAAATAAATTATCAACTGGTGTATGTATGTCATGGACATGGTACAGTGAATTGAAATTAAATAAATTATCCAAGGTGGTATGTATGTCATGGACATGGTACAGTGTATTGAAATAAATAAATTATCCAAGTGGTATTATGTCATGGACATGGTACAGATTGAATTGAAATAAATTAATTTATCAAGGTGTATTATGTAGTGGACATGGTACAGTGAATTGAAATAAATAAATTAATTCAAGGTGGTATGTAGTTCATGGACATGGTACAGTTAATTGAAATAAATAAATTATCCAAGGTGGTATGTATGTCATGGACATGGTACAGTGAATTGAAATAAATAAATTATCAAGTGGATGTATGTATGACATGGTACAGTGATTGAAATAAATAAATTATCAAGGTATTATGTATGGACATGGTACAGTGAATTGAAATAAATAAATTATCAAGGTGGTATGATGTATGGACATGGTACATGATTGAAATAAATAAATTATTCCAAGGTGTATGTATGTATGGACATGGTACAGTGAATTGAAATAAATAAATTATTCAAGGTGTATTATGTAGTGGACATGTGGTACAGTGAATTGAAATAAATAAATTATTCAGTGGTATTATGTCATGGACATGGCAAGTGAATTGAAATAAATAATATCCAAGGTGGTATGTATTTCATGGACATGTTGACAGTGAATTGAAATAAATAAATTATCCAAGGTGGTATGATTTCATGGACATGTGTACAGTGTATTGAAATAAATAAATTATTCAAGGTGGTATGTATGTAGTGGACATGGTACAGTGAATTGAAATAAATAAATCATTCAAGGTGGTATTATGTAGTGGACATGGTAGTGTATTTAAATACATAAATCATTCGAAGTGGTATGATATGTCAGTAGTGGAGATGGTAGTTTATAAAAATACATAAATAATTCAATGTTGTGTGTTGATAGTGGAAATAGTAAAGTGTATATAAATAAATAACAAGGTGGTCTGGAGGTCATGGAATGGAAAAAGGTATACAAATAAATAAACAATCCAATCTGGTATGTCAGGAGCAATGACAGTTAAGTGGATTTGAAGAAAGAATTTCAAAGTTGTATGTTGGTAGGGAGATGGTAAAGTGTGTTTGAATAAATAAATAATTCAAGGTGGAATGTCCATTGTGCAGATAGTAAAATTTATATAAATAAATAAACAAGAAGAAGACTGCACGATACTTGCAAAATTCATAAAACTAATTTGACCTCAAAAATAATTGCTGGTTGAATTAAATGACCAAACATGCAACTCCTCCTCAAATTTCAAGTGAATCGGATAAAAATTAACAACTTTGGAATTTTGGCCTATGTTGACATTTTGGCCTATGTGGACCTCCAAAATAATTGGTTGGTTGAATTCAGTGACCTGACATATAAATCCTCTTCAAATTTCAAGTCAATCAGATGGAAATTGAGGATTTTAGAAATACCACCTAAGTTGTTAACCTTTGGCCTGATCGGTTAAAAATTGTGACCCGTTGGCGACAGACAGACAGACACACAGACAGAATAACAAAATCGACTAACCAATGTACAGCACTTGAAAAATCTTCGATTTTGCAAGTAGCAAACAAATGTTGCACGTTGGTAGTGGAAATAGTAAAGTGTATATAAATAAATAATGGTTCCTCAAAACATACAATCTTGTACTATTCAAATATATATTTTACATTATTGCCAAAAAATCAAAAATATAATCGTTTGTCCCATGATTTATGGCTCCAACCTCAAAATCATTTTACGTGCCTCATGTCCACATATTATTGCATACATGTGCCGAATATGAAAGATACACTTCCAGTCATTTTTGAGTAAAACTTGCGATGGACGGACGAACTGACAGCACCCAAAATATAAATGCCCAAACGGGCTGAATGCCTCGTTGAGGGCAAAAATGATGGTCACCACAACCACAGATATTAAGCCGGGCACATTCCGATCCGTCATGACATTCCCTCAGGAACATTATTGCATTTAAGATGATGTCTGGAGTATATTTTTACCTCCGCCATGGACGGACAGAGGTGATGTTTACATCTGTCTGTCTGTCAGCAGGATATCTCAAAGTTATGGACGGATTTGGACAAAACTTGGTGGGCAAGTTGGGTTTGTGACAAGGATGAATTGATTAGATTTTGGTAAAGATCTGGTTCCGCATTCTAGAATTTTTTGAGTCATTCTTCATCATTGAGAGATACAGTGGCCTGCAAAAGTATTCACCCCCCTCCAAAGTTTTCACATTTTGATGTCAACTTTTTGTTCCATATTCAAAGCGTTACGTCTGGTGCAAGCCTAACACTGCGCATCACCCAGTCAACACCATCACTACTATAAAGCATGGTGGTGGCAGCATCATGTTATTGGAGCTGCCTTTCATCATCAGCAGGGACTGGTAAGCTTGTCAGGATAGAAAGGACAATGGACGGTGCAAAGTAGAGGAGAATCCTTGATGAAAACCTGCTTGAGTCAGCCATGAATCTGAAACTGGGTCGGAGATTCACATTTCATCAGGACAATGATCTGAATCACAAAGATAAAGGCACACTGGAGTGGCTGAATAAGAGGAAAAAAAAATGTTCTCGAGTGGCCCCGTCAAGGTCCTGACTTGAACCAAATTGAACATTTATGGTGAGACTTGAAGATTGGAGTCCATCGACGATTCCCATCAAACTTGGCAGAACGAGAGCAATTTTCACGTGAAGAATGGACAAAGATTTCACCATCTCACTGGACAAAGCTGGAAGAGACCGACCCAGAAACACCCATATCAGTCATTGCTGCAAAAGGTTCTTCCACCAAGTGCTGACCTCAGGTAATGAATACTTTTACAACCAGAGAATTTCGATTTGTACATGATTTTTGCAGGTATTCATGACATGTAACCTCCTTTAACTATAACAGTGTTTAGTTTGATCTCTTCAGTTATGAATAATATAGTTAATTTGGAAAAATGTATTGTTCATCCTCACTATAATTCACGGACGGTGTTTGTGTGGTTGTTGCGCTACTCCTCCTCCAGTTCTGGTCGGAATTAACATCAGGACTGCTACATAGCATCAGCCTGAACCCATTTTAATGTATAGGGTGTTTCATCTTTGCTGGTGGATTGGGGGGGGAAGGGGGACGGAAATTCTCTATGTAAATGTGTATCGTGTAGGTGTAGCACCACCTCCAGGTGGGGTCTCCACCATTTACAACACAGTTTCCTGTCCCCACGTTTTCCAGTGCAGTGAGGTGTTTTAAAATATGAGCAGTAGGTGTGTTTTTTTGTCAAGCACGTAACCCGGGTTATTTATTTATTTTGCCTATACTATGGTTGGGTAATATGATTGAAATTTTGTGCATAAATTTTCTATGGCCGTTTTCCATGCTGAATCCGAATCCGGTCGAATTTTTTTTACCTCCGATGACCTTCGACCCCCGAAACCTTAATTTATTCAAAATGGCGGCCAAAAATTTACCTTTTTTCATGTTTTTCTTCTCTAATGTGACTAATAAGGCTTGTAATATATCATTTCATATGTTTTTCAGGTCAAGGAATACGCTAATTTCACATTTTCAAATTGATTGGATGTTGCATAGGACCGAAATCAAGTAATTTAGGAAAAAGGAGACTTGAAGAAAAATAAAAATACTAGGCTATTGAATACTATACAAACTTGCAAAAAGCACAAAGGACTTTGACCCCAGACAGTCTATATTTACTGAGTACACTATCGGAGAAAGAACTTCTAGCGGAAGTGACATATTACCTTAACTGTAGCCCCAGACATACGCCAACAAAGACGTGTGAAGGATGGAGCAGGGAAATTCCGCACTCAAAAATTCAGTTTGACCGAGCTACTCAACTCTATAAAGAATACTATCAATCCCGATGAATCCGTGCAGGAATAACATTAATTAACTTTTGTTGGCGGCACTGGTGTGATCTCGGTCTTATGTTGATCTGAGAATGGCAAAAACAGTTCAATTTTAGCAAAATATTGTGCTGTTTTCAAAAATTGTGTTTTAGAAATCATCAAATCGTTGCACAAGTGTCATTTTCGTATTTCCTGATCGGAAAAACCTATAAATTGATATATTACAAGCCTTATTTTCTCTCATTTGGTCAGAAATTCATTAAAATATCATTTTTTTGGTCGCCATTTTGAATAAATTAAAGTTCCAGGGTCAAAAGTCATCGGAGGTAAAAAAAAAATTCCAACGTTTTCAGATTCAGCATCGAAAATGGCCATAAAAATGCTATACGAAGACACTTAACCGAAACAAAAAAACTTCACTATTTACCCAACCCTACCTATACAGAGCTGTCAGTTTCCTGTGCACCACCCAAATAAAGGTATGCGTCAAAAAAATGTGTTGCATACTTAGAACAAGATCGCCCGTCGGGTGGGTACTCTACTAGTAATTCATCATTCGTCCAAAGGTAGGCAGGCATTATTGGTCGGTGGTGAATACCTTTCCAGGCCACTTTTGGGGCAAAACGATACGTCATAAAGTTATGGACGGATTCGGGTGAAACTTGGTGGATGAGCTGATTTGGTGACACGAACAAGCCGATTCGATTTTCGTTCAGGTCCAGATGCAGATCCGGCCTACCAGTGGGATGAAAGATGTAATTTACTTCCTCAAAAACTCAGTTTATTCTCTCTTTCTTCACTTCTCTATCTATGCAGTTATTTTATTTAAGGCCTGGCTTCGACGAGGACTACATAGTCCATGACTGCACTCTTCAATATTAAAAAAAACAAAAAAGTTCAGCCTGGTGGAGGTATACGCTCTACTGAGTGCCGTTCTAGTTCTTTCTGTCGCTCTCGGTGACATTGCTGATTGCATTTGTTATGTGTGCACACTCTCACCCAGCCAGTTACGAGCCTTCAACTAAATCACCTCTTCTTTTTTTTATGGCCACAATTATACCCACATTCCTGTAGGATTGGCCAGGGGGAAGTTTTTGCCCTCGGTCATTCGTGAACCACCTGGTCAGGCCTGACTGTTAGATGTAATAAGTAATTAGACCAGGAATTTGGAATTTGTCCATGGTGCCATCAATAGCTCACCAACTCTTCATGGAGGGCACCATGGGATCTTTAACGTCCACCAACTAATACTGGCAGACGGAATTCCCACTTTAATGTCCATCCAAGGGATGGCGCACACATTGACGAATCACCCTGCCGATGAAACACCAAAATGACAGTTTATTGCTGGGATTCAAACCCAGGCTGTACAGCTTACAGGTAAGTGTGCATCCGTGTTGGCCATCCTGCCAGCCCAAACTACCAAATAACCCATCTGTTAATCCCCCCACTTCTGTTATATCTGTGGCATAACGACTTCCACCAGGTGGAGCTACATAATACACATTTACGTCGAGATTACTTGGGTCTCCCCCACTTCCTCCCCCATGCCCCCACTCCTACCCCGAACCTCGGGAGCTTCTTTTTTAACAGTATACAACCAACATCCAGAGTACAACCACCAGTTTTCATCTCATTCCATACAGCGGTTTAGTTACTGACATGCTGCATAATCACCGCCTCGAAGGGAGTGCCAACGCTTATCAAGTGCTGGAGCAGAAACACACAAGAAAAATGTTATGAATGTCTACCTACTTGGAATTCTCCGAACCTATAAGGTTTATTGGTCATATCAGAGGCAAAATTACTGGATTTGAATAAAATAATTACAAAAATTCACAGTATTATAAACTGCTGTAATGGCCAAACATCAGCCATTGTTGCATGGTTCTTGACCAAGAGGGGTTGTGACACACCATCCTTGTCTAGAGTTGCGTCAGTGGAGTTTATTTTTTCCAAAAACATACTCAGCTTTTATCCAACTTTCATGATCCATCGAAGATTGGATATAAATGTAACACATTTGCACAAGTTCCGATATTCATCACACATGTCTATATGTTGAGGTATGAAGCCCATTAAAAGGGTTTGGATAGTTGGGGAAGAGAAATGGAAGCAGTATGAGAGGTAAAGAGGAGGGAGCTGCTGGTATGCCCTATTGCTGACACTATTGTTACTTCATATGGTGATTATGGTGTAGATGAACATCTTTTGCCCCATCAAGCTTGTGCAACATCTACCATATATTACCTCCCACCTGAACTTTGTGAAAATAGTATTAATTATACAACCAAACCAGTATGCCGTATGGCCAGGGTACTGGCACTCAACAGCTCATTCTTCGCAAAGGATGGTAAACGCAGACTTTATATCCCAATCTGAAGAACAGCGTGCCCCGAGATGCACCCCCTGCCCCTGCTGTCGCTGCCGCAAACCGACAGTTTCTCGTTCATCTGACTACAGCACGGGATTGGATGAGCCAACTCCAAAAAATAACTCCAGATGTAATTTCGATGGACTGATAAACAAAAGGCGGGGGGCGCAGAATGGTCACAGATGGATTTTCACCAAATCTGGGGGTAGTAGAGTGTGTGTGTCTAACTTGTCTAATTATAATCTGTGCTATAAGCCTGGTGTTGGCTAAACGGATGAGGTGGTTTAAGATCTTAGGGTCTTGAGTTCAAGCCCCTGTCGCACCGTTGAAATAACACCAGGTGGGTTGATTCAGCCTGTCATCCTTCTGAGGTCGCAAAATGAGTATTGGCATACTGGTACCAGGGGATGCCTGGTGTTGGCTCAATAGTTAGAGTGGTGGGCTTGGGATCCTAGGATCCTGAGTTCAAATCCTGCTTGGCTGTTGAATTAATACCAGGTGTGGTTGACTGCCTGTCATCCTTCCGAGGTTGGCAAAATGAGTACCAGCTTGCTGGTATACTGTGTCGGAGTGGCGACCCATCCAGGATTGTGCCCAATAGCCCAGGAGACTGCTTAGGCAGCACCAACGCTCTGCACCCGAGTATGTTCCCCCAGAAAATCAGCGGCATTGCATCAGCGGCACAGCCGCACCCCAGAAAATGATTCAGCCAAACAGCTGCAGGGTGCATACGAATAATAATAAAAAAAATTACCTGTGCTGTTCTAATGACCAGGTTGTCACTGTAGTGGTTCACACTACCTATGTCCACCCTCTTGTGGTTTAGCACTGTTCAAAATTGTGCACTCAAACATAATATCCCAAATGAGTGGGTATGTACTTTTGGCCAATGAGGGTGAACACAAAACGCACTGGCTTATTGAGAGCAGATACTGTGTGTGGTGCAGGCTCGAATGGAATTGAAAGGCTCCTCGAGGGGTGATCGGGAGAGCGCTTTGTCCAACACCGACCGCACACGCGGAACTTCCTTACAAACCCGCACAGTGGGGGGACAGGACTTCTGTATCTATTTTGTGACTCATAATTCGACAAAATAATCCCCTTTCCACACTCCGACATTTGAAGAAAGTTCTCGAAGAGTATCCCTTTTCATGCACCACCTGTACGGATGCGGCGTGTGGTCCCGACCTACTCCTCCTTTTCCTAACTGAGTAACAACTATTATATTGATGAAGAAATACCTGAAACTTCAAACTGCGGACAAGGCTGCTGTATCGAGTCTATTAAACAATTAATATTCGTCCATTGTTATTACCGGTACCATAAGTTATCTACATGCGGCATGAAAGGCATTCATTCCTTTGCGTAGATCATTTGGCTGCCGGTTGCATCATTCGTGTGAGCACAACAATGCGGTAACAAGTTAATGTGGCCAGAGTGATTGGCACACAGTGGCCTACTCGTGTGAAGGACACTGGGATTTTAAAATGTTTACTGTAAATCTGACCGGATGGTATACCCACTGAAGGAATGCCCTGCCTGTACAACACAAAGGGGACAGTTTATGGTGGGGTTGCGAATCGAAGGCAGGTAGGCTCCCTTTGCATGATCTTATCAATCCGTTAATGACATCAAAACATAGAATGATGTGTAACAGTTCGTTTTATGACTTGGTCGAGGTTATTTGTTTGTCGTTGTATTTCCTATAACATTCATTATTGAGCACAGAGAGAGGGGTTGAACTGAGAACAAGGGAGCAAGTGGAGAGGATGGTGATTGAAAGGGAAGCCTGGGTTACTTACTGGATGAGAGGACGGCGAATTGGTAGGGAGCGGCTACATGCGCTTGGCAAATTGACAAGAGCACAGCACTTGTGCTGAGAGGGGAATGGAGCAGCAGGAAGTCAGCTGGAGGGAGGAATGAGACACACTGTACTGGTTAAGGTTCACCCAGGCACAGGATATGGAATCTCGAGGCTCATCAATCATACACTATGGTAATAATGGGAGGAATTTCCACATATAGAGTACTTCATAAAACAAGAGGGACGTACGAGGAGTATCAAAGAGCTAAACCAGTGGGTAGTTTTGCAAGTACAGGAAATTTGGCTTTGTGTTTGATGTAAATAAGCAACTCACAGTTATGGTATGTTGTGGGCTTTCAGGCTAATCATTGATACAGCTCGACACTACTGGATGTGGGGTCGACAAACCGGTGCAGTAATAAAAATTATTCACTTCAAGCGCTCTTTAAGTATTAATATCTAATATAAAAACAGTTTAAAATATAGAAGTAATATCTTCCATTAATTTCGCTGTATTTAATACTAGCAGGGGTGCCTAGCGTTGCTGGGGAACGCCAACGGCCCCCAACCCCCCCCCCCGCCTCGAGCCCCTTCCCCTCCCTCCGTCCATCCATTCCCCGACCTTATCCTACCCCTCACCATGCCTCCTCCCACCCTACCCCACTCCCTCCAGACTCCTGCTTCCCTGATTAGTGGAGGTTGGTTTGGGCCTTTCCACTCGCTGGGGATGTGGACAGTGCAAAAATGTGAGTTATCTACACAGCTGACTTGTAATACCCTCTGACACCACCACAGTGGTGCTATACGATACACAGTCACATAGAGAATTTGTCAACCATCCCTCCTGAACCTCCACGACTGAAGATGGATAACAAGCAGCCCATGTTCACACGTGGTCGATTCACCAAGTTTAGTGGCAATTGGTCCAGTAGTTTTGGCATGATTGCTGTTACACACACACCACACCACACACACACACACACCACACACACACACACACACACACACACACCACACACGAGTTTTCCAGAAATTTCTTCTCTCCTCTACAATAACAATAGATTTGATTCACAAGTCTTAAAAAGGTATACATATATATATATACATATATATATATATTACATATATATATATATATATATATATAATATATATATATATATATATATATATATATATTATATATATATATATATATATATATATATACCGGGCGTAGCGGCGTGTGCCTGTAATCCGGCTACTCGGAGGCTTGGGTTGGAGGATCGCTTGAGACGGGATCTCTGCGCTGGGCCACGCTATGAGAGGGTGTAGGGCAGCCCGGAATCATGGCGAAACCCAATCCTTATCCCTGTGTCGTAAGAGGCGACCAGGGTTGCGTCAGGAAGGGCATCCGGCGTAAAACCTGTGCCAAATCAGTATGCGGATCATAACGGATGATCTGCTGTGGCGACCCCTAACGGGAGCAGCCGAAAGACGAACAACATATATATATATATATATATATATATATATATATATATATATATATATATATATATATATATATATACGAATCTACGCCCGCCGGCGTGCGAACGACCGCTTTAGCCAATGGCAGCCGCACGCCCACCGGACGAGCAATTCAGTCGTGACTTCCCGGAACAACGCCGAGAACCAGTCACGGGTGTGCCTTCAACGCACACCACGGCCCAGTCCTATTCTACCACACGCGACAGTGTCAATCGCCGAATATCGATATACCTAAGTATTCGCGCGGGTAACCTACCGAGGGACCGTACCTCGGAGAAGGCCTGTTTGGACACGAACCGCTTAAGCGGTTCGTTCCGTTCTGGATAACCGAGGGTATTATCGCCAGACCTCGCCGGACCCAATTCTATTTATCTGTATTCAAAAACCAACTAGTATTCCGAAAGCAAGATAGCAGTTCAATTTGGGGAAAAAGGACACGACGAACGGGTTAACATTCACACAAGCACATTTATTATTTTACACAGATGCACATATATATCCATGCAATCAATGGGGGAAGGGGACAAGACACAAGCAAGGTAAAGCACTACGACCGTCTATGATTTACCATGTACATTCACTTAACAACAGTTCTACTTGAAAGACTCGGCGCCACCACATTCACTCAAAAGAAAAGCAAAGAAAAGACCCCCTCAAAGACAAGGGAGTCAGACTGGGCCCGTGGGCCTTTATAACGTGGGGCCTTGGTGACCGAAAGGGCCCCACGAGACCGTTGCAGTTACCTGCACCCTCGTGGTGCCTTGCTGGGGCGAGTCGCGACGTCCCATCCCCACGGCAGCAGCATAGCCGCGGTTGCGCCCAGGCCTTGCCAAGCGCAGGCGAGCTCTCTCCGGCTCTCCCCACAAGCACGCGCAGGTTCGCGCGACACAGCAGCGCTGCGCCTCCAGCCCGCGTCTCCCTCGCGACGCCTGGACCTCCGCCGACCGACCGCTCCAAGTTCCTGACTCAGAAACGAGCCCAGATCTTCACGCAGCTCCTTGGCGCGATTCTCCTCCGCACAAGCAGCAACCACACCAGCAACGACCGCAACCCAGCGGCAACAACTCGCGATTCTCCTGCGAACTCGCTTCTGCCACTGATCCGGTCCAGATTCTCCTCAGCAGGACTCGCTTCTGCCGCTGATCCGGTCCAGATTCTCCTCGGCAGGACTCGCTTCGCGCTGATCCGGTCCAGATTCTCCTCGACACAAGCAGCAACCACACCAGCAACTAGCAGCAACTCCAGAGAGAGATTCAGCGAAGACCGAGAGAGCTTCAGCAATGACAGCGAGAGAGCGGCAGCACCCCAGAGAGAGAGAAGAACGCTCCGTGCGCGCTTTTATTACCCACGCTCCGCCCTCCGCTCTCGCCCCGCCCTCCTTCCTTCAGAACCTGCGTGAAACTTCCAGAACATGTGGGACCCTTCTTGAAGGAAGCGTTTTCCCGCCAAATCGGGGATGCTCCCTCGCCGCTGTATTTGTCTTCTTCACACGCCGGGGTGAATTCACCGTGGAGACGCCATTCGTCTGGGGAGGGGGAACGGGGGCCGCTGCTTTCCCTCGACGAAGGCCAGGCCTCTGGCAACCGTGTGCCGAGGTGGAAACGCGGTGGTGTAGTTATAAGGGTTGTGGTTAAGGTGTGTTGTGTGAGCGGTTGGTCCAAAATAACGATAGCAAAGAATAAAGGCTAACTCAAAGATCACAGCCCTGTCCACACGGATAATTCCCATTAAACAACGGTGGGGAAATCTGAACTGAACACGGACTTATCGGCATAACTGAACTAAGGACCTATATGGTGTTCTGCGAATTTCCACAGCCGTAACAATATATATATATATATATATTATATATATATATATATATATATATATATATATATATATATATATATATATAATGAATATATATGATATATATGATATATATATATTGTATATATATATATATATATAAATATATCATATATATATATATTATATATATATATATATATAATATTAACATATATGTACATCATTGGGACCATACTCCATGCAGAACACTGGTGCTGCCGAAGCAGTCTCCTTGGCCATTGGGCACAATCCTGGATTGGCCACCACTCCGACACAGGATACCAGCAAGCTGGCACTCATTTTGACAACCTCGGAAGGATGACAGGCAGTCAACCCACCTGTTATTAATTCAACAGCCAAGGAGGATTTGAACTCAGGACCCACCACCCAAACCATTAAGCCAACACAAAGCTATATACACACACACACACACACACACACACACACACACACACACACACACACACACACACACACACACACACACACACACAACACCGTCAGTGGGATGCTCTTCGTTATATATATATATATATATATATATATATAATATATATATATTATATATAATATATATATATATATATATATATTATGTACATAGAGAAGTATACGACGTGACGGGGACGTAGAGAGGTATAGAGGGTAGAGTTAAAAAGGAGCGTGCATCGTACAAGGGAAGACGAGGGTGCACGAGTTAGTTCGGGGAAATTAGTTAGGTGATGCTGTACAGGTGAGTGGAAATGTGTTTGTGTATGATTAATGAATTATGAGTGTGAGGGCAGGGCAATGGCCCGGTATGAGAGCGAGTAACAGAATGCATGGTGTGAAGGATTGAATGGTGGGAGTGGATCCCACCCAAGGAAACCTGGGAGTTAGTATAAAGTTTGATTGGAGGATTAGGCAAATTTTCATATGGATGTCGGTCTGCAGTTGGTGCTGATTGTGGAAGGTTTTTCTCATTTTTTTTGTGAGGTGCAGGAGGTAATGGACCAGCTGGGGGTATGGCTTGTGAGCGTCGTGTCCTGATGAAGCAAGCACCCCGGGCGCTGGGGACTCTTCGGCCAGGTGAGGCCATAGGTAGGTCCAGGGGGCCAGTAATATGTTAGTTGGCAAAGGTACCCGAGGAGAGGGGACTGGCGCGCCAGTGCAGTGTTTAGTGTAGTGTTCAATGGGCCCAGATGCCCGAGCAGCGGGACCCGGGGCGCCAAAATGCCATGTGGGCATCGACGGGGGGAGTGCCAGTGAGGGCATCCCCTATGTTAGGATGAGGAGCAGACAAGCTCGGAGGCAGCTGCAGCATCCTGGGGGTGCTAACGGTGAGTATGCAGGCGGGAAGACCTGCCAGTGGAGCCACACTGCCCAGCCACGAAATTGTTCGATGGCACTGAAAGAAAATTTTGTGGGCAAGGGCCAAAATTGTAAGAGCACCGACGTGTAGGCGATGGGAATTTGGGTTTTTAGAACCCCATAGTTTAACAAAGGCCTCTTGGCAGGGTATAACCCCGGGGACAGTTTAAAAGTGTAACAATATTAGCGTAGTTAGGATTGATGAAGACCCTTTTGCACCATCCACTGTCGGGATGATCACCGGCTGCTGGACCTGCTCACTTGAAGGACTTGGGAATGAGAAGTGTCACGACGTAAATGTAAGATTGCAAGTAGTTCTGCTTCCCCCCCCCCCCCCCTTTCCATAGAACCTTGGGGGATTGGGTATGAATTTGGCAATGGGGACAGTGGGACATAGGAGACTAGTCGTAGCAACGAATTGTAAAAAAAGAGGGGGGCTAGGGTGGTGTGTATGAGGGAAAAGACGTTGGATGGGTGCGAACGAGTAGGGCCAACCTCAAGCTCTCTATCCTGGCACCACTTCCACTGCCCCAAGTTATGTGCACACCAGTGATTGGCTGACCATGTTGGTTGGACCTGGTGTTTGATGGCATTACCTGGTTTACCTTTTTCCTTTTGTGCTGTTTGCTTTGTTGTTTTGCTTTGACTTGCAATCCCCAGGACCATCATTCCATCACTCACCTTGCTGGATCACTTGTTCTGCTTCCATTGCATCACTCACCTCAGTTCACCATTTGCTCCATGGCCTGTTTTCCACCCCCATCTGTTCTGTGGAGCCACTCGCTGCAGCCCCATACCAGGTGACACCGTTCCAATTATCATGGTGGTTTTGTTTTGTTTTCTTTTGTTTGAACTGTATTGACTGCAGCAGCATGCTAGCGCACTTATGGACTGCCCCCTTTGCTGCAGCCTCGTACCAGCCTCACACCAGCCACATGGCAGTCTCATACCACTCTGCTTCACTTCTGCCACAAATTTCCACGACCATGAACTGTACAAACGCAGCTCGGTGAAGGAAGTGGCTCAGTTCTTGTTGCTTCTTGTTCTGATCATTTTTATTTTGAAGGCCACAACATTTATGGCCTGTTTGCCGGTCACTGGCCTGCCGGTTTGTTTTTGTTAGGTGTGCTGGTGAAGGGCACGAAGAGCATGAAGGTGGCAAGAAGTCAACAGGTGTTCCCCCTCCACAATTTTCCTTTTGAATTCCTGTAAGTCCTGGGTCAGAAATTGTATATAGTTGCATAGAGTTGTGTAGATTATTAAAGGCCACTGGCTATATGTTTTAGTTTCAGAAATTCCAACAATTTTGGTACAGCATGAGGTTGTTTGTGTGAGTCAGTTAGGTTGTTCCCAACGCATCAGGCGGGACATATGTAGTTTAAATTGTCGCACACACTAAAGGGTAGAGTTAAAACGTACTAGCTCGGGGTAACTTCACCTGAATGTCACACGGTAATGCTAACTTTTAATGGCAATGATGTAACTTTCAACCAGTCTCCAGCTGTTGGACAACTCGGGATGAGTCTGGGAAAGGGTAAGGAGTAGTGTTATGGATTTCAGAATCAGATCCGACTAATGCACACAACATTCAGTTCCTCAGACAGTTATTTCCATAAATGCATGTCCAGGATAGACCCATCCCCTTCTCTGGTGGGATTCTAACTCTTTGATGCATTGGAGAAGGGTACAGAACAGATTCCCTTTCTTATAGGATGGCCTTTTCTTCTTTATGACACGTTCATGCATGCGAGAGATAGCCGTTAACCTAACGGAGGCTCGTTCTACCCCTTTCTATCGGGACACATCTGCTTGGAGGTGGACAATTTATTTACACTTTGGATTTACAAGACATTTGATGAAGTACACCACGGACTTTTCCTGAACGGTTATTCTGATGGTCAAATACGGCATCCCTGGTTCCTGGGGGTAATGATGTGATGTTGATTGGTGTTCGAGCCTGTTTGCAGGTGGGTGCACGGTGAGGCAGGGCGCTGGCAACGGACCAAGGCATGCTCACACATTTTGGGACATTTTATTGGACGCACGACAACTTCTGCCTTGGTAAGCCGAGACCTGATTTCTTTCCCCCACTGAATGATCTGCTGGGTAACCACGTCTCGTGTTTAATTGTTAAGTAAGGCATCGTGATAGGCATCTGCTCTTTGTCTGTTTTACTATACATGCCTGTTTAATTCTTTATTTGTTTGAGATTATTTTGATTGATTTGAATTCATCTATTTACCCCACAAGGAAATAAAAAGTTCTTTAGTTTATTTATTTTTCTTATCAATAAATTCCTTGTTGACGTTTCAACCTGTCCGTGCTTGTCCTTTCCTTCCATTGATCCAGCATTGTCCAAACCTAGATAGACTGGGAGGTTATTCCCAAACTAATTGACCTGTCATAGTCGGAATGCACCAGCGGTAAACGCTCGGCCGCCCTACTTAAGATCTAATCAAGATAAGATTGGTGCATTGCCGAGGGCACACTCCCTGGTCAGGAAGCCACATGACCTCCAGTTAAACGGCATATCGGATGGTGGACACCGAAACTCATGGTTAACTGATTGGCGTTCGTGGTTGTAAAGTAACCCACCGGACCACAAAGTGAATTGTGAGTGGTGGCCCCAGGTCCGGTTCTTCCGAGGAGAAACGAGGATTAACCCCCTCATAATGCACTCGGTATCCGTGGCCATAACAAACTGGTGTCAGGAGTGGGATTTTTCCCCCCATGGGAAGCAGGTGTGCAATATGCACAGTACGCCCGGCATGAGCAATGACGTGGCGAGCATGGCTTGGTTCCCCGTGGGAAAACCCTAAAACCTAGTGGCAAAATTTAAAACAAATTAGTTGGCGACAGACATATGGCTGAGCACCTCCGTGGGCACAGAGGGTCATTAAAGTAGGGGTAAGAGATAGCGACTGTAATGCCCACATGGGGTGCAGCGATGGTTACTCGAAGGGGCCCAGGAGCAATAGCCTGAGGGGGATGATAGCCCAAATGGGGTGCCAGTGATGGTAGCCTCTATGTGGGTACCGAAGCAGTGACTTTGAGGGAGGGCTAGGATAAATTTAGGGATCGAGAGCGACAATAGGGACTGTTTAGGTTGAGACAATGAACATACAGTGTAGACGTAGAGAGGTATAGAGGGTAGAGTTAAAAGGGAGCGTGCGTAGTGCAAGGGAAGACGAGGGTGCACGAGTTAGTTAGGGGAAAATAGTTAGGTGATGCTGTGGAGGTGAGTGGAAATGTGTTTGTGTATGGTTAATGAATTATGAGTGTGAGGGCAGGGCAATGGCCCGGTATGAGAGCGAGTAACAGAGTGCATGGTGTGAAGGATTGAATAGGGGGAGTGGATCCCACCCAAGGAAACCAGGGGGTTAGTTTAAACTTTGAATGGAGGATTAGGCAAATTTACATATGGATGTCATTCTGTGGTTGGTGCTGATTGTGGAAAGTTTTTCCTCTTTTTTTTTGCGGGGTGCAGGAGATAATGTACCAGCTGGGGGCGTGGCTTGTGAGCGTTGTGTTCTGATGAAGCAGGCACCCCAGGCGCTGGGGACTCGTCGGCCAGGTGAGGCCGTAGGTAGGTCCAGAGGGCCAGTAGTATGTTAGTGGGCGCAGGTACTCAAGGAGAGGGGCCTGGTACACCAGTGTAGTGTTCTATGGGCCCGGATGCCCGAGCAGCGGGATCCGGGGCACCAAAATGCCATGTGGGCATTGAGGGAGGGAGTGCCAGTGAGGGCATCCCCCATGTTAGGGTGAAGAGCAGACAAGCTCTGAGGCAGCTAAAGCGTCCCGGGAGTGCTAACGGTGAGTATGCAGGTGGAAAGACTTGCCAGTGGAGCCACACTGCCCAGCCACGAAATTGTGTGATGGCACGGAAAGAAAATTTGGTGGGCAAGGCCCAAAATTGTAAGAGCACCGACGCGTAGGCGATGGGAATTTGGGGTTTTTAGAACCCCATATTTTAACAAAGGCCTCTTGGCAGGGTATAACCCTGGGGACAGTTTAAAAGTGTAACAATATTAGCATAGTTAGGATTGATGAAGACCCCTTTGCACCATCCACTGTCGGGATGATCGCTGGCTGCTGGACCTGCCATCCTGAAGGACTTGATAATGAGAAGCGTCATGATGTAAATGCAAGATTGCATGTAATTCTGCTTTTATTGTATTTTTCCTTTCCATAGAACCTTGGAGGGATGAGGTATGAATTTGGCAATGGGGACAGTGGGATACAGGAGACAAGACATAGCAACAAATTGTAAAAAGAAGGGGGCTAGGGTAGTGTACATGAGGGAAAAGACGTTGGATGGGGCGGACGGGTAGGGCCAACCTCGAGCTCTCTCTCTCCCGGCATCACCTCCACTGCCCCAGGTATGTGCACACCATGGACCGGCTGACCATGTTGGTTGGATCTGGTGTTTGATGGCGTTACCTTTTTTTACCTTTTTCCTTTCGTGCTGTTTTGCTTTGTCTCACTCACTCTTCCTTACAGGGTTTCAAATTAGGGTACAATGCCATCTCATGTCATCCCCTATCCCTACAGGTGATCTTTCTACCCCTGTTAACACTACTTAACCCAACCTTCCCTATCCTATCCTCATTTCCTTGATTGTTGTGTCTGTTTACTTGCTGCCCCACTGCCTTTTTGCCCTCTGTCTCCTTGCTCTTCCTTCGGGCTAAATTTTGAAGACCTTAAACAGGTGAGCGAGTGAGAGTGAGTGATAAGTGTATGCGAGTGTCCTGTGAAAATGGTTCATCTCACGAGACCAACATTCCTCTACTACTCTTGCGGAAGAGCAGAGTAGAAGTGAGAGTGGAGATGAAGGGAGGGGGCAAAAGGACATATTGGGGTGAACAAGCTGCATAACAAGAAGAGGAAGGGGATAGGGGGATGAAACAGAAAAAAAAAACACCAACTGGCAACTAATAAATGAAAAGAGGTGGGGGAGGGTGTGGGGCAAAATAACCTGGAAAATGGAGTGCTTGGAATGGGGTCATTCGGGTAGAAGAGATCATGAGTATATTACGGGGGAGGGGCGAATGGAGGTAAGTGGTGAACAGCTGTCTTGAAGCTCAGACCGAGAGGGAAGAAGGGACTGAACAGACTGGAGAAGCTAGTTGGTTCCAAAGGTGAAAAAGAAGAACAAAAGAGTGGAGTTGAGCAGTGAGCCTGGATTTTAGGAATTCAACAAAAACAGGGATACTGGCAGACCATATGCTCCCTGCAGAAACCTCGGAGGGACAGAGTCAAGAGAGGGCTGAGGGTGCAAGACCAAAAAGGAGGTGGTATAATACAGCGAGGCCACCAACCTGTCTGTGATGTGGAGTAACAGGCCGAGACACTCAGCTTCATTGTGGGACATCCCAATGATTTTTAGGGCCTTGATTTCCAGGGCATCAAGAAGGAAAAGGTGTGAGGCAGCGGCACCAGCCCAAAGGGAAGAGCAGTACTTCATCAAGCTGTGAATGAAGAATGAAGGCCTTGTAGGTTGTCAAAAGTTCAGATTGGCCAAGGAAAGACTTTGCATGATGAAGAATACCTAGTCAGTGACTCGCTTTGCAGGCCATCCTGGAAATATTGTCTGCCCAAGAAAGATCATGGCTGATGGTGAGGCCCAAAAGTTTGAGTGACTTAACCTCTTGAAGTAGGAAATTAATGGGAGGGTTTGCCAGATGTTCCTTTTGGAGAGACAGGGTGAGTGTGTGGGATTTGGCAGCATTTCATCTCCCCAAACCCCTCCAATGGGAATTACAATTAAAGTATATTCTGGATTTGGCTACAGTTAGAGAAACATTGGCCCATCTCCCTTGAAAATCAAGCGATTCTAAGTCCATTGCTGTACATGTGTTACTGTGCTGTGATTAACTTGTGATCTTCGTAGTAATGCCTGGTGACACCGTCAAAGGTGTATGCAACAGGTGAGCATAGGTCTTTGGAATTTAGCCATGGTGCCGGCACACAATGACCTCCTCTTGTAAAAGACACCGTGGGATCTTAAACGTCAACCAGCAAATGCGAGCAGATGTGATGCCTGGCTTAAGGAGGAGGAGATTGGGACCATACTCTCTGCAGAGCATTGGTGCTGTTTAAGCAGTCTCCTTGGCTATTGGGCACAATCCTGGACGGGTCGCCACTCCGACACAGGACACCAGCAAGCTGGCACTCATTTTGCCGACATCGGAAGGATGACACGCCGAGTTAACCCCACCTGGTATTAATTCAACAGCTGAACGGGATTTTAACTCAGGACCCTTGGATCCAAAGCCCGCCACCCTAACCATTAAGCCAACACCAGGCATTAAGATCCCTCCGAAAGGTGGCAGGCTCATTGATTCAACGCCCTGTCTGGAAAGCACTGTGGTGGGTGACTGTATATAGTTTAGTGGGAATTTAATCCAGACTAGACATCACAAAGTACACAAGCTCTCTCCTGTTCTGCCAATTGTAGATTCTATTCGAACGAATCACCATTTATCAAAAATAATCAGAACACTTTTCTTTTTATCCTTGATGAATGTTTGTCTGTATATAGGCACCATAAGTATCAGCTTGCCTTTTAAAATAATCTTCAAACATTTCCTTTAGTTTCATCTCTTAACTATTCAGAAAACCTTTCTACTCACAGAATAGAATATCTGCGCCAAGGCTGGCTGCGCCAGCAGGGTGTATGCAGATCCACCCTGGCCTTTCCTGTTTTGCGTGGTGAGAAATTAAACCCCAAAGAAAGAAACTGGATATCTTCCCACATCTAAACACATGAGCATTCGATAATTCAAGTTGGTGGTGCAGTGGTTTCGACTTTAGAGCGTCCGCTCTGAGTCTGTGACGTCGGCGGTTGGATCCCTGCTTCCTTGCTTGACGCTCAGCATTTAAAAAGGATAGAGGATGGATAAACAAGCATAGGTTGGCAACCATTGCACAAGCTTGATGTACCAAATGGACTACTGTATTGAAGTTCCTCGTAAGGAATGCATATTATTACCTCCGCCACCGAAGGTAAAGGAGGTTATGTTTTCACCCCTTTCTGTCTGTTTGTCTGTCTGTGTACAGGATATCTCAAAAAACTTGTGGATGGATCCGGATGAAATTTTGTGGAGAGGTTGGGTGTGTCGTAAGGACGAATTGAACTTATCGATTTTATTGTAAGGATCCAAATCTGGATCCAGATAAACTGTGGATGGATCCGAATGAAATTTGTGGAGAGGTTGGGTGTGTCGTAAGGACGAATTGAATTCGACTTTTGTAAGGATCCAAATCTGGATCCAGATACGCGAATTTTTTTTTTAAATGATTCTTCACCATTGACCGGGCGTAGTGGCGTGCGCCTGTAATCCGGCTACTCGGAGGCTTGGTTGGAGGATCGCTTGAGGACGGGTGCTCTGCGCTGGGCCGTGCTATGAGAGGGTGTAGGGCAGCCCGGAATCATGGCGAAACCAATCCTTATCCCTGTGTCGTAAGAGGCGACCAGGTTTGCGTCAGGAAGGGCATCCGGCGTAAAACCCGTGCCAAATCAGTATGCGGATACATAACGGATGATCCGCTGTGGCGACCCCTAACGGGAGCAGCCGAAAGACGAACAACAACATCTTACACGCATTGAGAGATAGGGCCAAAAACGACATAATGCTGTATAGCATATTTCAAAAATGTATTGGGCCCGATAAGTTCTCGTGGATCAGGCATTACGTGGTGGAGGTATGCGCTCTACCGAGTTCCCTTCTAGTTATAAGTGTTTTTATCGAAAGCGGGTGCACCACTGCAATGTTTGTGAATCTCGAATTGATGATCAAATTATAGGATCTTCAGTTTGAAAGCCTCCACATTAATATTATATGAAGAAACACTTTCAAATGGGGGAAATAAAAGTATTTTTGAAATGTATTGGAAGAAGAAACTTGTTTTTAACAAAGTTCTAGCCCCTTATCGGAACGAGAGACTCTGATGAAGGGCTATGACCAGAAACATTGGCTTGACTTTGCTTCCCACGGCGGTTTGTACCCCTTTCTCAACTTCTACTTGATGAAACATATTGTTCAAACTTTTCTCAAGACAAACTGACACGAAACTTGACCAAGTCCAGTAATGCTCTCTCATAATGATACATTGTACACTTTAATGGAACAAAAACATTGTCAATCTTGTCAATACCATAAAATCATTCGTCAGACTCTCATATTGCCATTAGACTGAGACATCACATAGTTTTGGTTGTGCCAATCCCCTCTTCAGATAGAATCAGAGGAACGAATTTGTAATTCGGCCAAGGTACCAGCACACTTTCCCATCACAGATAGATCAGTGGTCTCTCTGTCTTCTTTGCCTCCTTTTCTGGTCTGTGCACCCTCTGCCCTATCTGTGCTTTGTTCCCATGCCCCCCCCCCGTTCTACAGGGTGCATGCGATCCACCATCTACCCCCTTCTGGTGAAACTCCTAAAATCCAGAATCGCTGCTCACCTCCACTCATTTGCTTCACTTTTTTCTTACCTGTAGAATCAATTTCCACATTATCTTCAATCTCATTCTTCTCTCCAGGTCTTCAAGGCAGCACTTCACCACCATCTGAGATCATCCCCCATCCAACACTATGATCTTTTCTATCCCCGTTACCCTCCCCCACCCCACCAAGCCCACCTCGTTCCAAATTTCCACTTACTCCTTCCTGAGAGTTTGCTTCTGTATCCATCTTGTCCACCCCATGCATCCTCCCATACCCCTCATTTGTCCAGTCTCCCTCTGTTTTGTCCCTTTGTACTGCTGTTGGTGTCCCACCTTCTCTTTCTGCTTTGTTCCATTCTGTGTTCCAGCTCTTCCACGAGCCTCGACGTTGTAAGCAAAAAGAATGGCAAACTTGAGAATGTACAATTCACCATGTCTTTGAAGCACCATCATGGCAATTTGCTCTCAGATCCTTCTGTGTTGGTAATTGAACTCGAAACAGACAACGCAAAGGCATCTCTAAACTATTCTGCAAGTCGTGAAGTTTGATGGAGTATGAGGGAATGCATGTGTATCTCAATTGGCAGCATGCTTGCCTCTGAGTTATCTGAACTTTAAATTAATTCCCTTCTTGAGTTCAATCTTACCAATGCACTACCTTTCAGATTTACCGACACGGATGCTGCAACTTAGGATGCCATAAATTACAATTTAGGACGTGATGGAACCCTAACAGCTCAGCCTTTGGCCTGCAGACCGGGCTCTGCAATGCTAAAGCTGATACTCCAATAAGTGCAAAACTGCTTGCCGTTAGTCTGATTAAGATACTTGTTTGGTTGCTGTTTATGCTGATGCACTGTGGAATGTCTTTCACTGCCAAATCTTCCTCTGACAATAACTCTGAGGCCACCCATTGAGTCCAAAATGCGAGAGGTCTTGGACCTGCTCAAACTCGCATTAAGCCATTGGGCGCTGGAAGCCTGGGTAAATTTTCTCTCCACAAATTCAGTGGAATATGTATGTTAATTACACAAAGAAATGTGGATGTTACATTTGCTTAAACTAATGGATTTGAATTTAATAAATTGGGAAGGTATATTTATTGGGTTCATATTGGCCAAGGGAGGCCAAAGAGGCCTCCACTTTGACCAAAGTTTCACAAACAAGGTCAACCTAGAGTCGAGAGTCTAGACCCCGTCCTTCGAAACTGTTTACAAAAATGTGTTTTCG
>CM068963.1:83881680-83892151 GCA_035128595.1 Eptatretus atami | reverse complement strand
GTGTGTCCCGCCGTGTGTTCCGCATATCACTCCGTGTCAGGTCACGTACCGCTCGGCATCACGTACTGCTCCATCAGCAGGTATACCGACACTTACATAAGATCATGAGAGGGCTGTTTGACGACACTCGAGAGAAATTGTCGTTACGTCATAATCATCATTTTTATCATCATCATATTAACATTGGGGAAATTTGGTGGCATTCTTTGGTCGATGCATTTAGTCGTTCGGCGAAATAAAAATAATAATAAAACATACTCGTTGATCGTCCCCGCCCTCCCTTTATTTAATTTATTTTATCAAACATCACGAGGAAAAAAAAGATTAAAAAATAAATAAATAATCTCACCGATGCAGGAAGGAAGTTGTGCAGTGAAACTGCTACACCGCTTAAAAAGTATCCCCGTCGGGGACTGACGGTTACTTCCCCAACAGGCGAAACAATAAACCCCAAACTAAACAATAACACAAAAAAAACTAAACAGGAAACTAGAAACGAAGGAAACACGGAGGGTTAGAGAGGTTCTTCTTCTTCATTATTGACGGAATGAATGAAGGAAGGAAGGAATGAAGGAAGGAATGAAGGAAGGAATGAAGGAAGGACGGCCATGCGGTGTATTGAAGTAGTTTTCGCCATTTTGAAATCCAAATCTTGGA
The DNA here is from genome assembly GCA_035128595.1 of Eptatretus atami. NCBI lineage: Eukaryota > Metazoa > Chordata > Myxini > Myxiniformes > Myxinidae > Eptatretus > Eptatretus atami. Next base: position 83,891,494 of record CM068963.1, on the reverse strand, counting down.
CCAGGGATCGCCGGTGAGTCACCACATTCCCACGGATGTAAACGTGTGTTTTAAATGTTTACTGTAGATCCATATAGAAAGATGGCCGGCCAATAATGTTAATTTACACCAAGGGTGGAGTTTATTTGTGTTTTGTTATACATTTTTGAGGTCAGCTCGCTGATATACTGTTGCGAATCTGGAAGCTGACTGCACTCAACATTCAGGTCCCTACAGAACAGTTATATCGGTAAGTGAGTGTTTCTAGTTAGGGTCCCGTCCCCAGTCTAATGGGAATTAAGTGTTCATGCGCTGCGGAGTTATTTTGATCGTCAGGGTTTTTACATCAACAACGCCAACAACAACACTCTGCTCGTGGCATTGTCCGTGCTCTTCGCCGAGCTCACGAAGCGTTTCGTTCTGGCCTGGCGCCAAATAAGGGTATGCGTCATTTTGCGGCCAATGGGCGACGAGCAGATCAGAGCCGGGGCGGTCCTTAGCGAGAAGGCGGAGCCGCGACACACGGTCCGCCCAATGAGAGCAGGCCACGGATGAGCGGACCGCGCCCGAGAAGGACGAGGAAAGAAAAGAAGAAGGAATAATTGTGTCCCCGTCTGCTGGAGCGCGTTTTCGGTCTGGTCGGCGTTTTGACTGCACCACGCGCATCCGAGGCGTCTCGTGTGGCGCCCAACGACGAGAGGTCGACCATCTCATCACGGGAGATCGCCTCGTCTCGCCTCCTCCGGGTTCGGCTGCCCTGGTCCGTTCTTTGGCGACTGGTGCTCCGGGAAGGTGCGGACGTTGGAAGGTGCGGCGACTGGTGCTCCGGGTAGCCAGCCACGTTCTCGTCCCTCAGCTCGACTTCCCTCTGAGCTGAAGGAATAATAAAGACCGTGAGGTCCATCTCCCTTTCTGGTGTGTGTGTGTGTGTGTGTGTGTGTGTGTGTGTGTGTGTGTGTGTGTGTTGTGTGTGTCTGTGCCCGTCTGTTAGGAATTGTTAAGTACTCTTCACTTGTACATGATTGCATTGCTTAGTCGGTTTAACTCTGCTCTTTGTGTGTCCCCCCCCCCCCCCATTATAAATATATATCCCCTGTTAAATGTATCGGCTCGTTTCTGTGTTTTCTTCATTGGTTCACCACGATGGGTGTTGTGGATTAAAAAGGCCGTTGCTGCCGCAGTTGTGCATTTGGACCGACGGGACCTCGGTAACGGTCGCGTCGGGTTACGCACGGGTCGAGCACGGTAACGGCTCGTTCTGCTCGAGCTCCGCCGAGGGTGAATTTCCCGGTAGTTGGACGACGTGGTATTTAGGCAAATTGAAATGGCAATTGACCTATCCACGTGTCGATCTATTGGCGATCTTCGTCCGATAAGGGACCCGTGCTCCGGAGTTATCCGGGTGACGACCTATAATTCCGGATGTTCGGTGGAGCCGACTCTACTGCTCCATCTCGCTGTCGTGCCACACACCGCTACCCGGCCCACAACAATACCACTCTGTTTATTGGTGGCTCTCTACAGCTTGCTGACCTAATAAAACCGTTCGATGTCCTCAGGTCCGTCTGTCTGTGTCTACGTGTCTATCCGTCTATGACAATTTATATTTTCTATCTCCTAGATGTCTCGTCCGATTGAGCTCTTACTTGACACGATGATACCACTAGTTCTCTCTATAGATTTTCTGAGCCTTTTTCACATTTTCGCCTCGGAATCAAGTTACAGGGTCATCAAGTGTAAAATGACCGATTGGTCGAATGGCCTTCAAGGAAGCATCGGACGGTTATAATGTATATTGGGTTTCATAGGATTATTAAGAAGATTTTAATTCGACCAACTAGTTTCTCTCGTTACCTCTGTCGTCTGGCCCTGTTTATTGGCAACACGAGGTCGTTGACTTCAACACGACTTCGCGCGTTTATTTAAGTTCCATTTAATTCTGTTTTCACTTTTCAGTCGCGAAGGTTGATTAACACTCGGTTGCATCAAGTTTTGTGAAAATTGAATGTTTATATCCTCGGTCTGTGTGGAATGCATTGCAGCGAGGAGTATCTTCCATGGGCTTCCATCCGTTTCCATGCCGTATAATGAGGCTGTCTTAAGTTTGAGTTGATTTTTGTTTTCACTTTTGGGACCTTCTGGTGCAGCTACACGTTTAATGAAGATACTTTTTGTGCAAATCCGCTCAGAAACACACTTTCATGATGAAAATATTGTTACGGATCTGGAAACCATTTGCATTCACATACAGGTCCCAAAAGTCAGTTATCGTTAAGTACATGCGTAGTCAGATCCCTTTCCTTTTGTCGAGTGGGAGAATCAAAAACGTGTGTTGCGACTTCTTTTAGTTAGGTTATTAAATCTTTACCATCTAAGACCATCCAACAAACGCACAACACCACTGAACAAGCGCTTCAACCGGCCACTCGCTGTTTCCAGGCAAAATCTTGAAGTACTTTTTGGGTGAGTCCACACGTGTGGAGTGGGCGGGCTTCCCGTATGGCCGAAACCCCACCAGAAAGGGTGGACCCATGGAAGTCGGTTTAACTCTGCTCTTTCCACATCCCGTCGCGTGTCCCGTCGTGTGTCCGCGTCATCTGACTAAGGGGGGTTTTGGTGGGTCTGACGACCATGCCCACGGTCAGGTCACGAACGCAGTTCCAAAAGCGTTCGTCCAATCGGGGCGAACAGTGACGTCAGTTTCACCAAGACCCCTCCCGCTGAGGGAGGTCCATATAAGTTACGACGCCATCCTCAGCGGAGAGTTCGTGGTGGAGGATTTTCACAGTGGTTGGACCAGGAGTTTTCACGGTGGCTGTGAGCAGTCTGGTTCGTTTCTTCATGTGGCTGTTACGTGGAGAGAGTTCTGTGACCCGACTATTCGCCACGCGAGCTCTGCCACGAGCCACGAGTCCCACACGTGCGACTGGGACCAAACTGACGACCTTTGGCAGGTGCCGCACCACAGAGCATACTTCCCTCCGAGACCAGGTACCCACCGAACTCTGACCCCAGCTTGTCTCTCTTCATGGCTGTGAGGGTCAAATAAAGACTCTGGGGTTTCTTTTGTGTGTGTGTGTGTGTGTGTGTGTGTTGTGTGCGCGCGCGTGTCTGCGTGTGGGCCCGTCTTTAAGTAGAATTGTTTAAGTGTTTTTGCTTATTGTAAATATTTCCCTGCTTGTATATTCGCGTCGTCTTGCTTCTTTTCTTTATTTACACTGTTATATAAATTTATTAGAAATGTTCCCAGTCCGTTTCTGTCCTTCTTACATTGGTCTAGTATGGTCCGGGTCTGAGTATAAGCGGGGTTTCATCCGGTAATCGTTTTATCATAGCCGGCACGGCTTTGGCAGTTTCCGCTCGGCTGCACCCGAACCGGAGTTGGTAGTCGTAGTTGGAACTCTACACATAGTCGTAGTGTATAGATGTCGGTAGAGATCGGTAGAGACCCGGTTCGAGCAAGACGTGCCGAGGGCGTGGTTTCCCCGGTAGTCGAAATCGTGTAGTTAATTAGGTAAATTTGTTTTAGACAAAAGACCTTATGCTACTCGGTTGAGATATGGCGTCCACGGTCGGTTCAGCGACCCGTCGGCTCACGGAATTATCCGGAGCGACGGCCTACAATTCCGGGAGTCTGGTGGGAGAGGCGTAACCTGGGCCCGTCTTTAAGTAGAATTGTTTAAGTGTTTTTGCTTATTGTAAATATTTCCCTGCTTGTATATTCGCGTCGTCTTGCCTTTTTCTTTATTTTACTGTTAAATAAATTTATTAGAAATGTTCCCAGTCCGTTTCTGTCCCTTCTTACATTGGTCTCGTATGGTCCGGGTCTGAGTATAACGGGGTTTCATCCGCTTTCAGTATAAGCGGGGTAGTTGGAACTCTACATAGTCGGTAGAGTATAGTCGGTAGAGTCGGTAGAGCCCCGGTTCGAGCAAGACGTGCCGAGGCGTGGTTTCCCCGGTAGTCGAAATCGTGTAGTTAATTAGGTAAATTTGTTTTAGACAAACAGACCTTATGCTACTCGTTGAGATATTGGCGTCCACGGTCGTTCAGCGACCCGTCGGCTCACGGAATTATCCGGAGCGACGGCCTACAATTCCGGGGAGTCTGGTGGAGACGGCGTAACCTGGCCCGTCTTTAAGTAGAATTGTTTAAGTGTTTTTGTGCTTATTGTAAATATTTCCCTGCTGTATATTCGCGTCGTCTTGCTTATGCTACTCGGTGCGTCGTCTTGACTCTACCATACAGTCGTAGAGTACCATAGTCTTGAACTCTACCATAGTCGGTAGAGTATAGTCGGTAGAGTCGGTGAGACCCGGTTCGAGCAAGACGTGCCGAGGGCGTGGTTTCCCGGTAGTCGAAATCGTGTAGTTAATTAGGTAAATTTGTTTTAGACAAACAGACCTTATGCTACTCGGTTGAGATATTGGCGTCCACGGTCGGTTCAGCGACCCGTCGCTCCAGGAATTATCCGGAGCGACGGCCTACAATTCCGGGGAGTCTGGTGGGAGACGCGTAACCTGGGCCGTCTTTAAGTAGAATTGTTTAGTGTTTTTGCTTATTGTAAATATTTCCCTGCTTGTATATTCGCGTCGTCTTGCCTTTTTCTTTATTTTACTGTTAATAAATTTATTAGAAATGTTCCCAGTCCGTTTCTGTCCCTTCTTCATTGGTCTAGTATGGTCCGGGTCTGAGTATAAGCGGGTTTCATCCGCTTTCAGTATAAGCGGGTAGTGGAACTCTACCATAGTCGGTAGAGTATAGTCTCGGTAGAGTCGGTAGAGACCCGGTTCGAGCAAGACGTGCCGAGGGCGTGGTTTCCCGGTAGTCGAAATCGTGTAGTTAATTAGGTAAATTTGTTTTAGACAAACAGACCTTATGCTACTCGGTTGAGATATTGGCGTCCACGGTTGGTTCAGCGACCCGTCGGCTCACGGAATTATCGGAGCGACGGCCTACAATTCCGGGGAGTCTGGTGGGAGACGGCGTAACCTGGGCCCGTCTTTAATAGAAATTGTTTAAGTGTTTTTGCTTATTGTAAATATTTCCTGCTTGTATATTCGCGTCGTCTTGCTTTTTCTTTATTTTACTGTTAATAAATTTATTAGAAATGTTCCAGTCCGTTTCTGTCCCTTCTTACATTGGTCTGTATGGTCCGGGTCTGAGTATAAGCGGGTTTCATCCCCGGTAATCGGTTTATCATAGCCGGCACGGCTTTGGCAGTTTCCGCTGTGGCTGCACCGAACCGGAGTTGGTAGTCGGTAGTTGGAACTCTACCATAGTCGGTAGAGTATAGTCGGTAGAGTCGGTAGAGACCGGTTCGAGCAAGACGTGCCGAGGGCGTGTTTCCCCGGTAGTCGATCGTGTATTAATTTATTAGTAAATTTGTTTTAGACAAACAGACCTTATGCTACTCGTTGAGATATTGCGTCCACGTCGGTTCAGCGACCCGTCGCTCACGGAATTATCCGGAGCGACGGCCTACAATTCCGGGGAGTCTGGTGGAGACGGCGTAACCTCCCCACCTAGCGGTCGTTCTCGCCACCGCCCCGGCCCGCAACAATATATTAATTTCAAATAACTGTGAGACTCTGGAAGGGACACCACATGCTTTCCGTTCACTGCTTCACCTCGTACCTGTCCTGAGGGACTGCTTATTCGAGCGTCTGTGAGATTAATGTTTATAACGGACGTTTTAAATTTTGTTTGGGCATTTCATGCGACGGCGAGCTGGCTGTCACGTAACTCGCGGCAGACGTGCAGGCAGCGAGGATTGAGTCTCTCGGTGGCCGGAGTCCTTTTTAGTTGGGGTCCAGCTCTGTCCTGGATACAGCCATTAAATGCACACACTTAGAGTATTTATTTCACTGCCATAAACGCGGGTTTGAAAATTGTATAATGATGTTGGAATGATTCCTAGAATATGGAGATTTTGCTTTGAGCGGCCTCACGCTTTTCGACCACATAAAAAAATTACTTGTTATCGTCCACCTCTTCCAATTTTCCTGGTAGGAGGGAGATTATTTTTTTTTTTTCATGAATGGAGTGCGGCATGCCTGGAGGACGAAGACATCTAAGGTATTCATGGTCAATATACCACATGGCATCGGCTATGGTATTCACAAATGTCAGTCCCAAGGACCCACAGTATCAGGTGACCAGCCAACACAACTCGTTTCCAACCACTTCAGAATAGCATTCTTCAGCTTGGATTTGTGGGATGGTGCTGTTCAGGGAATGCTGATGGCAATGATAGGGACTTTGAACGTGCATTGGCGTTGGCCATCGACACACTGAACACACTTGGCTTTGCACTGCCATTGTCATCAGAGTCTGTGGTTCATCACCATGCCCATCAGAGTCATCACCATGCCACGGTGGTGCCTTCAGCAGGGATCAGAAACATGACGAATGAGCCAAGTTTTTCACCACATCAGTCACAGATGAACTCGAGGGACCTTTGTCAAGTCCTTGATGGACTTGCTTGTCCCTACTTTACACATGAGAATGCACATCGCATGTCATCGTCAATAGGATCGCCGTCGTACATGCCATTGCAAAATTCACAAATACAGTTCCAAAAGCGTGATATCCAGGCCGGCGTACAACCAAACCAATCTTTAACTGCCACACTGCGTGCCTTCCTTGGCCACAAAACATCAGAAATTCCATTGTCGGTCCATACAAAAGCGTGTCCTACTTTGAAACTTTCCATTCACTCCATCTGTCCTTGACACAGCATGCATTACAACCGGAAAACAAATGGCGTCGATGTTAATGTGCAGGCACATTGGTGAGTACGCCTTTGTCCGATAGAGGGCCATCGTCGGGATGTTCGTCGGTGGTTTTTAAAAGCGCAAACATGATTCTACACTGTTCTGAGGCGGGAAAACGTTGTTTTGACAGTTTTTACACTTCATTTTTAAGGGTTTTTTGAAAAAGAAAAAAAAATCCAGGTCGGGGACATTTCTCAGTCGGGCGGGAGCGCTAAACAAGTATTTTTATGTGGCTATTTTAAATTCATATTGAATTCTGTTTTCTTTCCGTAGTCACGAAGGTTGATGACAACTCGGTTGCATCAAGTTTTGTATCCGAGCTGACCGTCAAACCCCGCTCGGTGTATTATTATATATATATTTGTTTAGAACTGTGGATTGTGTTTTTAATAGGCTGAGTGTGTACGTGACGTGTCAGGTATATGACCCACAATCATATTTGTTTGGAGGTAGAAAACTGACGTGACTGGTCATGACTCATGTATTTTTTTTTGGGGGGGGGGGGGGGGTGGTGGAGTAAAAAAAAAAAAACTGGTGTGTTCGGTACATGATTTGTCGGGACTAAAAGCTGGCGGCCATTTTGGAAATAAAGAAAGAAATAAAAAGGGCCTCCTCCCTTTAAAAAAAGAAAAAATCCGATCAACTGTGTTGTGTAGTAAAATCAGTCAACACGAAATTCTTTTGCTCAATCGTTTAATGGCGGCTCTAACCTCTTCACTCCTCACAGCCCGCTGACGTCACTCTCGGTTCATGTCGTCAGTTCCGGCTCATCATGCAACTCTCAATACCACAAAGTGTTTTTCTTTTATTTCTTTTTTGGCCTTATCCACTCTCACTAAACTTTCCAGGGGGATTAAGGATCAGTCATAATTCAAAAGACAAAGATTGTAGCTACTTAGTTCCCTCACCCTACCTTCCATTTTTTTCTTTATTGGGGGGGGGGGGTCCTATTCCTTTATGGACTGTGCAGTACACAAAATAAAATTGACCCCTCCAGCTCAGTTTCCCAGAAAAGGGGACACAAGCGGCGTGAAGTGCTTAGAACCAAATTTTTGGAGGTCACTTTTGCGCCGCATTGACTTCGCGCTGCGCGCTCGTCTCTCCACCCAACCGCCTCCCTCCTCACCCCAACCCGCCTCCCTCCACCCCACTCCTCCCTCCACTGCCTCCCTCACCCCCACCCGCTCCCTACCCCCAGAGGCCTCCTTCACCTCTCACCTCCTCCACGCCCACCACACCGACCTGCCTCCCTCCAACCCCCCCCCCAACACTCCTCCCTCTACCCACCTCTCCCTCCACCCCCCACCGTCTCTCTCCACCCCCCCCTCTCCTCCCCCCCCCCCCCGTCTCTCTCCACCCCCCACTCCCTACATCCACCCCACTCCTCCCTCCACCCCCACCGTCTCTCTCCACCCCCCTCTCCCCTCCACCCCCCACCATCTCTCTCCACCCCCACTCCTCCCTCCCACCCCCCTCTCCACCCCCACTCCTCCCCTCCACCCACTCCTCCTCCACCCCCCACTCTCCCTCCACCCCACGCCTCCCCTCACCCCCCCCACTCCCTCCCACACCCCCACCGCCTCCTCCACCCCCCCCACTCCTCCTCCACCCCCCATCTCCCTCCACCCCACTGCCTCCCTCCACTCCTCCCTCCACCCCACCTCCTCCCTCACCCCACCCCGCTCCCTCCACCCCCAGAGGCCTCCTCACCTCTCACCTCCCTCCACCCCACCCCCCACATCCTCCCTCTACCCCCACTCCCCCTCCCTCCACCCACTCCCTCCACCCCCCACCCACCCTCTCACCTCTCACCTCCTCACCCCCACCGCCTCCCTCCACCCCACCCGCCATCCCTCACCCTCTCACCCACATCCACCCACCTCCCTCACCACTCACCCCCTCACCACACCTCCTCCCCCCCACCCACCTCCTCATCCCCCCACCCACCTCCTCATCCCCCCACCACCACCTCCCTCATCCACCCACCTCCTTCACTCCACCCTTCCCGTATCCCTTACCTCCCCCCCGTCTCCCCTTACCTCACCACCACCCCTCCTCACCACCACCCCCTCCCCCACCCCCACCCCTACCTCCCGTCTCCCCTACTCCCCCCCCCACCTCTCCAGTCTCCCTTACCCCCACCACCCTCCCCTCACTCATCCCCACCTCTACTTTTGCATCACGATCGACGTTCTTGTTTTAAACATATTTGACTATGAATGAGACATCAATCATGATAATCCAATACGTGTCTATGGATGATGGCCTCAGGTGACGTCCCAAATGTTATTTTAACTTTGTGGAGGATAATGTACAGTAACAGGAAACCTCACCGTGTGGGTCTCGGTTAGCTCATCACGGAAACCTGATTGCTCAGTTTATAACCGCCGGAGCCCGAGCAGCGAACGCCGGAGCCCGGGTCTGGTATTACATGTCTCCTTCCCATCGTGAAGTTCATTGGCTCAATAAGGGATTATATACTTGGTTTTACACTCTCATGTACTATCAGGATGTTGAGCGTGTTTAGGGTTAGAGTTTATAAACTTTGTTGAATAAGAAGAGACGGTTGTTTGTAAAGTTTTATAAAAGCATCCCGACGTTAACCACAGTCCGTGGAAGGTTTGAGTGGTGGCTGCGCGTGGAACTTGACTCATCCACGGTGGGTTGGGACTCTGTCTGTGCACACGGGGCGGTGAGTGCACGGAGCCGCAGCTGTAACTCGAGTTGGTTCCCATGTTCACGTGCGATGACCATGACGTGGCTCTTCTTTCCTCCAGGCTGAACGACCGTAGCTCGTGGACCTCCCCATGTATGGTTTCCCTCTAAATATAAACGGTCCAGATAAGCACGGTTTCGATACCAACTGCAACCGTACTTGACCGGGGCGCCTCTACCATCTGGCTGCGACGACCGCTCCGGACGGGGCCGACAGGTGGCTCTTTGAGGAGGGCGCAGTGGTGTCCCCAGGTGGGTCGATCTCCTGAACATGATCTCCTTTAGTCCTTTCCATATGCGATCGCACCCTCTCGAGTCGTAATGACTGTTTGTGTGTGTGTGTG
>CM068963.1:83867996-83880719 GCA_035128595.1 Eptatretus atami | reverse complement strand
TTGTAGGGTTTGTTTCTACAATTAGTACCCTCAGTTTTTTTTTAACCCCTTGGAGTACTAAACCACCATTTAGATTTTTGTTTTTCTGCCAATGTCCGAGCTGTATCTTGGACGGAGCTGGCTGGGACTTGCAGAATGAAAGTTTGCATCAATAATTGGAATACAAAGTATGCAGGGTTGACATTTTTTTTTGACCTTGACCTAATGTTAAGGTCATGACCTAATTATAGACATTTTAATATTTTTCTCCATAATTTGACTCAGGTTTGTCTGACCGGAATGAAAATGCCTTCTCGACAGCCTTAGTCAAGGTCCGTTGAATGTAATTCATAGACTTACATCCACCACGGACTGCCGCTCTCCATTCCAAGGTGTACAAATCATGGCCTCATTAGAAATTGCGGGGTATCCGCCTCCCGCCCCACTTCGGCGTCCCCCCATCCCCGCAGCAACGCCGGAACTTGCTAGTTAAGAAAATTTTATCAACAAAAATTTGCTGACACTGAAAGGATCACTAAGACACTGTCATAGGTCACATGGTTTGGCAGCCATATTGGATTTACCCTAAAATCTATTAAAAAAATATCTTCTCCAGAATGGCGAGACAAATTGAGGGGAAACTTCACACAAATGTTCCCCAAGCCATGGGTGTTCAATTATTATTCCTTAACAAACTTGATCGGTCACATGGTTTGGCAGCCATATTGGATTGTCGAGAACTATTAAATAATGTTTTCTCTGGAACCGCTTAATCGATCGATGTGAAACTTCGCATTTATGATATAGTAGTCATGGGAATACATGTTTTAGATTTCATCTTGATCGGACGCATGGTGTGGCAGGCAGGATTATTTAATTTTTTATGTGGGTCCTTTTTTGTTTTTTGTAATTTGTTTTTAGGTTTGTTTGTTTTTTTTGTTTTTTTTTTGTTAGGTTCACATTGGCTGTGCTTGGATGGGTTTGAGGGAGAGGAGTCGCAGCTGAAATGCAAATCCTACCCAGGTTCCTCTTGATGACTTCATCTTTGCTTTTTACTTGTTTGAGTTCCTTCGAATGACTCCAATGCAGGACTTTACCTATCTGGTCTTCCATTTGATTTTAATTGAATTTATTTAATCACATTTTAAATTCAATCGAAGAATGAATAATAATGAAAAACGTCATGGGTCAGGGTCAGGTGTCCAATCAAAGTGGAACATCTTGGTACCCGGTCATCAATGGCAGCAGTTATAAAGTGGCAGTTCTGATTATGTCTCATTAATTACGTAACACACCAGTACACAAAAGCAGTCCTGGCGAGCGTCTGCAATCTCTGATTGCTCTTTTTCTTGTTTTTAGTTATACTATCTTCATCACAGGTAGCCTGGTGTTGGCTTAGTGGTTAGGGTGGCAACTTGGGATTCCAGGGTCCTGAGTTCAAGCCCCGTTGGCCGCTGAATTGATGCACCAGGGGGTTGACTCAGCCTGTCATCCTTCCGAGGTCAGCAAAATGAGTACCAGTGTGTACTGGTAGAGGGGTACTGCATCAGTGACAGTCGCGCTTCTAAGAAATGATAGCTACCCCGGCAGCTAAGTTGCCATACGCAAGAAGAAGAAGATCTTCATCACATTATTTGATCTTTTTACATCTCTTCTTTATTTCCTCTTCTTTAACGGCCACAATTATTCCCACGTTCTTGTGGGGTTTGCTAGGGAAAGCTTGGCCCATTGGCCCAAGTCTTTCACAAACCAGCTAGCTTGTCCTGACGTTCGATTAAGGCTACGGCAGGAATTTGTAATTTGTTCAGGGTGTCGGCGATAGCTCTCCTACTCCTTGTGAAGGACACCATGGGATCTTTAGTGTCCATTAACTAATGCTGGCAGATGGGATGCCTGTTTAACTTCCATCCCTGGTACGGCACACACATCGATGCAACTTAAACTTAAGTCTACTACCTCTGTAAGAAACTGTCGGGCAGTTAGACGTACGAGGTGTGTTCAAAAAGTATCCAACCTTAATTTTTCGTGCGTAAACAAATGAAGCTAGGGAGGCGTGGTTTGGTGCACGTATGTAGGCGATCCTAATCCGTATGCGTGAATATTTTCCCGCCTGCAGAAGCTGTCAGTCGCCGACAGACCACCGATGAGTGAGGAAGTGTAAGTGAGCGCCGTTGGATTTTCGTTTTTGACAAAATGATGGAAAAACTTGAACAACGCTACTGCATCAAATTTTGTGTAAAGGTTGGCGATTCCCAAGTGGAAACGATCCGCAAGATTCAACAGGCCTTCGGGAATGAAGCAATGGGCACCACACAGATAAAAGAGTGGTACAACCGCTTCAAAGATGGTCGCACATCAGTGGAAAGTGAAGCACGTTCTGGTAGGCCCTCAACATCCCGAAATGAGATCGTCATTGACCAAGTGAGGACCCTGCTGATGCAGGATCGTCGAATCACGATCAGAGAACTTGCAGACGAGGCGGGCGTCAGCATTGTATCCGTTCATTCCATTGTGACTGAGGATTTGGGCTTAAGGAGAATCTCAGCGAAGTTCGTGCCAAAGCTGCTAACGATCGAGCAGAAGCAACTCCGTTTGTAGATCGCACAGGACATGCTGGAGACTGTGAACAGCGATCCCAGCTTCTTCAACACAGTGATCACTGGCAATGAGACCACAGTGATCCATCATTTTGTCAAAAACGAAAATCTGACGGCGCTCACTTACACTTCCTCACTCATCGGCGGTCTGTCGGCGACTGACAGCTTCTGCAGGCAGGAAAATATTCACGCATACGGATTAGGATCGCCTACATACGTGCACCAAACCACGCCTCCCTAGCTTCATTTGTTTACGCACGAAAAATTAAGGTTGGATACTTTTTGAACACACCTCGTATATGTTTATACTGTACTATTCATTGTCTTGTTCCAAAATGTATGTCTACAAATGTCAGTCTATGATCAAGAAACTACTTAATTTCAATTGAAATTTACATTTTGAACATGAACCTGCAGTTTAGCATTACTCTGGCTCTGAATATGACAAATTGTATGGAATGTCATCCCAACTGTTAATTGTTTTACTCTGTCTGCCTATCTGGTAGTCAAACAAAATTGAAAATCATTCCAAACAAGAAACTTACTGGATTTAAGGACTCTATAAAGAACACAAACAACAGTCACAAATAACTAATTTAACGTGTGGGGTTGATTCAGCTACGGCAGGAATTTGTAATTTGTTCAGGGTGTCAGCGATAACCTTATTATTAATAATAATAATGTGGTGTAAAAGACGGTCCATCAACGGTGGTAAACTTCGGAAAAACTATTCTTGTTTCTTTCCTACAGCCTACAGCCTCGTGCGGACCCGTAGGTGCGTGCCAGTATGTGCAGCTTCGTTCCTTCGCTCTCGTAAACGACGACTGGATTGGGGCATTGTTTCAATTAGATCGACCAACCGTATCATAAATGGCCATAACTTGGGAAACATACTCAGGTCCCAGTGTCAATTGTGACGTCATATCAAACGAAGAAGAAGAAGAATTGTGACGCCCCTCTCTCTCGCCCCTCTCCTCCCCCCCCCTCTCTCACCCCCCTCTCTCTCCCCCTCTCTCTGCCCCCTCTCTCCCCCCTAGTCTCGCCCGTCCTCTCTCGCCCGTCCTCTCTCGCCCGTCCTCTCTCGCCCTCTCTCTCGCCCCTCTCTCTCGCCCCTCTCTCTCGCCCCTCTCTCTCGCCCCCCACTCTCACCTCCCCTCTCCCGTCCCCTCTCTTGCCCCCCTCTCTCCCCCTAGTCTCGCCCGTCCTCTCTCGCCCCTCTCTCTCGCCCACTCTCACCTCCCTCTCCCGTCCCCTCTCTTGCCCCCTCCTCTCTCCCCTCTCCTGAATTGTGACGCCCCCTCTCTCTACCCCCCCTCTCTCTCCTCCCCTCTCTCGCCCCCTCTCTCGCCTCCTCTCCCCCCCTCTCTTGCCTCCTCTCTCGCCCTTCTCTCTGTAAATGTATTCACAAATGTCTACCAAGCACAACAATAATTCAAACCTTGGGAAAAAACAGCTTTCAAACCCTTGGGAAACAGTCTTTTCGCTTGGGAAAATTCAAACTTTGGGATTAATTATAAATTTGAACAATGAATTCAACCTTTGGGAAAAAACAGCTTTCAAACCTTGGGAAACACTTGGAAAACAGCTGAAACGGATGAAGAACGATATCAAACCTTGAAAAGGCACATACTCAGGTACCCAGCGTCGATTGTGACGTCATACCAAACGAAGAAGAAGAAGAATTGTGACGTCAATCGTGCAATAAAAATAAATAAATAAACATAATTGTGACGTCATTCGTGATGTCATAGCACCGTGTCTTGTTATTGGTCGACAGATAAATGGCCGTAACTTGGGAACCGCTTGTCCTATTAATATCAAACCTTGAAAAGGCACATCCGCGGGTCCCCAGCAATATTCCTGGCAAGTTTCAATCAGATCGGACGGGTGGTCGTCGAGAAACCCCGGTCGCAGACAGACACACATACAGATACAGACAAGCCGGTAGGCGACGACTCCGACGAGGGATCCGCTAGGATCGAAGCGCTGGATACGATGCTTTTCATTCTGACCGATCCACCGACGAAGATTCATTGCCAAGACGTATTGGCTCGCATACAATCTGCCTGGCAAGATTTTTCCTATTGCGTATTTTGCCAACTGGCACTCCTCATAAAAAATGACGGTAAATAGACACCCTATTTTTGAAGGACTACCATTTGAAAAATAAAACCTAAATCAAAAATCGGCTCAAGTGAAATTTTCTAAATATCTCGAAGTGTTTAATTCAAAGTCTCGTTTCTCCACATTCAAAACTGTAGGACAAGTATTGAAAATAGTGAACGCGGTTTTTCGGCCGCTGCATAGCAACGGGTGGTTGCTTAGCAACGAAACTCAAACGCGCACATCCCAGCCCATATAGTCCAGTAAACCAACGACTTTTGATTGGAAAAAATAGGGGAGAAATGAAACTTGGCAGGTACCTTCATGTGATTATCAGAAACAACATACTAAAAGTCCCCGAGTGTCACGTGTGACCTAACGTCGCTACACCGGAAGTGACGTCATACCTTTATAAAACCACTTAATACCTGTGGTAAGACTAGGTGGATTCCATCTACTCATGTCATTCATGGGTGCTGTTGGAATCATAATGAGTGGAAGTGGACTCAAGATTTGTGGTCACTTATTTACGCAACTGACTCAGTTGATAAGATGTTGACAGGTCATGCATATGCTAGGGCATTGCGCGCGCATTACCTCACCCAGGCAGCATTAGCGGTCGTTTTCTTGAGTGAAATTGAAATCGACGAGGACTCTTGTGCACAACTTGGTTCCCTTCATGGAACTGTCACAAATGAATACCAACCTATGGAAGACATCACCAACAGTACTGTTTTGAACATGGTCATTGAAAAGCTGGAGGCTGTCAAGCTCCAGGCTGCGAATACTAGCCGAACAGCCAAACTTTGGGTTCAGTATTTCAATCAGGTAACACTGATGCGCGAATTTGTACATGCCGACGCGATGTGGTGATTGGCAATTGCATCTCGAAACGATTCGCGGAATGATTCCACATTTCCATGCGCCGGACACTTGGCTTATGCAAAATATGCTCACTTGTATCTTCAGCAAATGTCCAAGTTGGATGCCAAGATGACACCAGCAGAGTTCCAGAAGTTTTCGTCCATGGGTAACTTCACAATCCGACGTAGTGATAAAATGTGGGCGGGAGTCTGAACTGACATGACAATAGAACAAGTTTTGATGCGCGCAATAAAAACGTCTGGAGGCCTGACACGTGGCCGAGGCATGACTGACAGTATTTTGAACCGGTGGGTGCTCGGTATGCCTGGCTGTACAGAGCTAAATCATCGTTTTGAGAGTTCTGTGGCGTCAGTTTCACTACTTCTGAGGAACATGTTGAACTTAGGAAATCTCGCCAATTTCAGGATAACCAGGATGTAGAAAAACTCTTTGTGTGGCTAACAGTCCATTCACCTTTGCCACAAAGTCATGAATTGATGTCAATAGGTTCCGGTGTTGTAGGCAACGATAGCATCAACTGTGATTCCGCAGTAGAGATTGGTACAGAAGCAATGAAGAAATTAACGGGCATGACTTTCGGTGATGTTCAGTTACATCGGAAAGATAGGGTCCTTCCATTGGCAACCGTCGGCAACTCCGTGAAAGTGTCGGCAACGTCGGCACCGAAATCATACCCGTGAATACCATGCAACTGTTCAACAGGATTATCTGCATGTAAAATCAGATGAGGACTTCGCTTCATGCCTAGAGTATGAGTTAGCCCTCGCCCCTTGTCATTGTTCGATGACATATCCATGAGAAAGACAGAGAAGGCCGTCCTATACCGTGTGATAGAATCATACGCCGCAAGTGAACAAACTTATCCCAAGGATAGCATGTGCGTTGTAGACGGAGGTTATCTACTGCGACGGGTGGTATGGCCACAACATGGGACATACAGCGACGTGTACAGCGCGTACGTATCCTATGTACAAAGACACTATGGTACAACCAGTTATGTCATATTTGACGGCTACGGTGATGTATGTAGCACAAAGACCGTTGAACACAATCGAAGAGCTAAAAGGGTCGAATCCGCAGAGATATTGTTCACTGATGACATGCCTATTACCATTCGACAAGATCGATTCTTGACAAATGGAAGGAACAAGACCAGGCTAATTGAGGGTTTGAAAGTACAGCTGGAACAAGCGGGGATACGAGTAACAAATGCGGAGGCAGATGCCGATACAATGATTGTTCGCACTGCAATAGAACTGTCACATGATAAGGACGTAGTAGTTGTAGGCACAGATAGCGATTTACTAATTTTGCTGACTCAACTTTCTCAACCAGAACATTGCATCTGCTTCTTTAAACCCGGGAGCAGAACAACCCCTAACAAGGTATTTGATATCAGACGTGTCCAACGTCGTCTACCAGAGGGATTCTCCCACAATCTGTTTTTCTGCATGCGATGACTGGTTGCGATACCACTTCGGCTCTCTATAGACAAGGGAAGAAGAAAGCATTCAAGCTACTACTGAAGCGTCCAGATCTAAATACGTGCGTGGAAGTTTCAATAACCCCTCATCATCAGAATGCTCCGTTACATCTGCTGGAGAAGAGTTCCTACTAGTGCTTTATGGAACTCCGAGGACAACATTTCCCTGAACAAGCACAGATATCACTGTTTAATGAAAGCAGTTGCAAAGTGTCCAATTCATACCAAACTCCAGCTCGCGTCCCTACCACCTACGTCTGCAGCAGCAAAAGAACATTCCATGCGTGTTTATCTTCAGGTACAACAATGGTTAGGTTGTGATATACCACCGACAGAATGGGGTTGGGATTTAGTCGATGGACAGCTGTATCCAACTCTTACGCGCAAGCGTCCAGCCCAGACACTCTTTTAAATTTGATTTCATGCAACTGCAAGACTGAATGTGAGCAACGATGCGGATGCAGGAAAGCTGGCATTCAGTGTTCACCGCTATGTGGTCAGTGTCGCGGGTGGTGGTTGCAGCAATTCTGAAAAACAGACACTGATGAAGAAGTAGCGATGAGCCAAGCCGTGAGGTCCAATGTGAAGAATCCAGTGAGCTTGTGCAGTCTGACAATAGTTCTGACGATGAATATGATGAAGATGACACAGGTCTACAAGAGGACGATCTCGCTAGTTCGGATGTTTATTCGGATGAACCTACAGCCTCAACGTTGACCAAGGGGGTGCGAAAGAGAAAACTAAGCATGTAAACAATAAGCAGTGATGCCTTCTGCCGAAAACTGATACCTTTGTTGATCCTGTGAGATTTACTGCGTGTTTGTGACCGAGAACAATTAGATTAAGTATGAAAAAGTCTCTAAAAGTCATTTTACAGTAATGACGTCATTTCCGGTATAGTGACGTTAGCTCACATGTGACATGCGGGGACTTTTAGTATGACATTCTATAAGGTCCAAAGAAGATTCCCACCAAGTTTCATCTCTCCCCTATTTTTTCCAATCTTTGCCAAAAAAAGTCGTTGGTTTACTGGACTAATATGGCACCTGATCGCCAAGTTTCATCGAAATCGGTTTGCTGGTTTGTGCTGTGTAGCCTCGCCTTGCAGACACACACACACACACACACACAACAACACACACACACACACACACACCACACACACACAAGGAAAACCCCCGACAATAAGGGATATCTAGCGAATCAAACAGACACACACAGAGATTGCTGGAATTATAGATAGATGCTTTAACATGGTACAATGCAAATCACCTGGTTGGAACTTTCAAAAATCTCCAGTTTAGAAGCACTTGGAAAATAAATATGCCATTTTATGCCTTTTCAACCAATCAAATTTGCCATTCGTGCTCTCATCGTTGGGGAATATCGATATTCAGACAAAATCATAGCTCGTAGGAAATATATATATATGTTGTGCTCAGAAATGCAAAGTAAGCATTTTTAAAGGACCCTTCCCGTGTCCTTTTTCTCAAGACTGATTGGGGTAAGGTGTTCTATGAACTCTTGTTTTTCTCAGTTTTTAGCCACGTCTCTCGTAGCGAATGAGGCTCTAAGAGAGCTCCGCGTTGTTGTTGTTCTTCTTCTTGTTCTTCTTCTTCTGGTGAAGACAAAACCTTTCGGACTCGGCTCTTTTATATACGGATCCGGATCTCCTTATAACAGTCATGCGCCACTTAACGACGGGGTTACGTTCTGAGAAATGCGTCGTTAAGCGACGTCGTCGTTGTGCGAACATCATTTTTTTTTTTCGTGTTTCGAACATAGTACTTGCACAAACCTAGACACCTAGGCTATATGGTATAGCCTATTGCTCCTCAGCTACAAACCTGTACAGCATGTTACTGTCCTGAATACTGCAGGCAATTGTAACACAATGGTAATATTTGTTGTATCTAAACATAGAAAAGGTATAAAAAGTTAAAAAAAAAAATGGTACACCTGTATAGGGTAGATTATATGTACATTTTATAAACACAGTACACTTAGGCTACACTAAATTAATTTTAAAAAAAATTGTTTCTTCAATAATAAATTAACCTTAGCTGACTAACTTTTTTACTTTTTGATGAATGCTTAGGGTCCATGATGAACAAAACAACACGAGATGAAATCAAGCACACGGAAAAAGTGATGCAATCAAGAGACGCGGTAAACACGAGATGTACAGTAGAAGAATGCTGCGTGACATGCCATGCTGTTTTACAGTAAACTTTTTTTTTTTATAAGTAGAAAGAGTACACTCTAAAATAACGATAAAAAGTACAGTATAGTAAATACATAAGCCAGTAACATCGTTGTTTATTATCATTATCAAGTATTATGTACTGTACATAATTGTATGTGCTATTTTTATACGACTTGCAGCGCTACGTCGGTTACATCACTCGGTGATAGGAATTTTTCAGCTCCATTATAATGGAGCTGGCAGATCTGTCGTATATGCGCTCACCGTCGTATATGCGCTTATAGGACCACCGTCGTATATGCAATCCGTCGTTGCCCTAAACGTCGTTATGCGGCGCATGACTGTACTAAACACCGTTACACATCCTCGCATTGAGGGTGCCTTTTGAGAGCGTGTATCATCAACTTAAATATATTCGGACATTTGCTTTAAAGTTTCGAAAAGTTCACGTTACTATTTAAAGATTATTCCATTTAATGTGTTGTAATTTCGTAAATGCACGATTTTCTCGTCATGAGCAGGAGTCTCCATGACGAGTCTCGCTATTGGCTCCATCAAGGCACGTGACCAAATATCGGAAGTTGTTGTTATTTATATATTTATCTATTTTTTTATTTTTGTATTTATTAGCGGTGTGGCATTGCGAACGCTGGCTCTAAGAGAGCTCCGCGTTGTTGTTGTTCTTCTTCTTCTGGTGAAGACAAAACCTTTATGACGCGGCTCTTGGACACATTTGTCCTTGTTCCTAATGTATCTGCCATGTTGCTAATTATGGTTTAGCAGTTGGTGTTGTCTGTGGCCCTTGTTAGGTTAATGGTAATGTGACAGAAAAAACTCTGAAGATTATGTAACTGCATTTCTCCTGACTGGTGTTCTTTGTTTTGTTGTTTTTTCCATGACTATTATTGAAACAAGTCACAGTCCATTCAACGTACACCGCCCCCATGCCAAATAAATAAATAACAAATCCTCCAGCGCACGACATCGGCGATGCCGCCTTGCAGCACATGGAGTCGGAATTGGGAGGGAGCGTGGTGTACAATAATTAATTGATTAATTCCATATTTAATATAAAATATACAAATAATAATGGTAAAATAATTAATTTCTCAAGCAATTCCCGAATCGCATCCCTAAACCACCACTGTTTCATACTAATCTGTAACTTCGAAAATTAATTAATGGAAAAATGAATAATTAATTGATTAATCGATGAATCAAAAGAACCTTTATAGCAAAATCACTTGGTCATTGTCATGTCCAAATATCAGCTTTCTAGCTCAAAATATGCCTGAGATATTTCCAGAATGAGAAATAAAATATATAAGTAATTCATAAAACGCTAATAATTAAGTAATTAATCAATTAATTGATGAGTCAAAAAATAAAAAAATATATCGTTTTTTTTCAAAGCACATCTTCACTTTTGGCCCCAAATTTCAGCTTCCAAGCTCAAAGGATGGCTGAGATATCGCCGAGACAAGCAAAAAAGAAAATAATTTATTGATTAATTGATGAATCAAATCAAAAATACCCCTTAAAGCCAAATCACTTGGTCACAATTATGTCCAAATATCAGCTTCCCAGCTCAAAAGGTGCCTGAGATATTGCCCAGATGAGAAATAAAATAAATAAGTAATTAATAAATCGCTAATAATAAATTAATTAATCAAAATATATATAAAATACTGTTTTGCCAAAGCACATCTTCACTTTCGTTCCAAAATTTCAGATTCCTAGCTCAAAGGATGGCTGAGATATCGCCCAGACAAACAAACAAACAAGAAAGCAAGAAAACAAACGGAGTAAAAACTTTTTTAAAAACTTAAAAAAAAAACTCCCATCCTTCGGTGCCCGGCAATGATGTCACGCATCGCCTGGATATGGAATTGGGAAGGAGCTGTGTAAAATAAAAGCGTGTTGTCGGCAGAAGGCAAGACGAATCTGAGCTATAACCTCCCTGAGCTATAACCTCCTGATTTTAGGAGAAATAAAGGGAAGGAGAATATTGGATAGATATTTTTGGATTTGGGTTTAAATGTAAACTCAGGTCATTATCTAAGGATTTTTCAGAGTGATTGGTGAGTTAAGCTTCAAAGAATAACATCGTGTTACAAGTCTAAGTTGGACAGTAGATAACTATTTAGGGACATCTCTTATACTGAAGGACACTTTTGTTGGACAATGTCCAACAACCACCACTCAACACCAAGCATGAACAAATTTTAACGTAAGTGAAACATTTTTTTTTTGTTACCTCCGCCATTGAAGGTGTATGAAGGTTATGGTTTCACCCCTGTGTGTTTGTCTGTCTCTTTATCTGTGAGCAGGATATCTCAAAAAAGGTGCAGACGTATTTGGACGAAATTTAGTGGACAGATTGAATGTGTGACAAGGATGAATTGATTGGATTTTGGTGAACTATCCACATCTGGACACGAGATTATTTTTTTTTCAGTGATTCTTCACCTTTGAGAGATTGAGCCAAAAACTATACAGAGCTTTATATCGCAATAAGTTGTTGACGGATTTGGACAAAACTTGGTGGACAGGTTGGGTGTGTGAGAAGGAAAAATTGATTTTTTTTTTTTTGTGTATACACTATCGAGGCTCGTATAAGAGCTAACACACATAGCGTACAACAAGGGAGTAGGAGACGAGGGCGGAGAAAGGGAAGGAAAAAAAACAGTGTGGAACAGAGACGTGACGAGATTTGTGGAAGGGAGAGGAGGGTCGGCGTAAAAAGGGAAACAAGATGACACCACAGGGACTTTCAGGAAGGAAAGCAGGAATTTGAAGGAAGTAGGATTGGGGTGGATTCGCGGTGTTAGACAATCGTGGTTTTTGATACGGGAAGATAAGAGATGGTGTGTGAACAGCTTTTTTGAAGACCTGAAGGAAGAGTGGGATTGAAGAGAGTGTGGGAGTTGTTCCATAGCGGAAAAAAGAGAATGAAAGAGTGAAGGTGAGCAGTGATTCTTAATTTTTGTTATTTTACCAGAAAGGGTTTGCGTGTTGACTTGAGCGCCCTGCCAGAAATATGGGACATATTCACAGACAGAGCGGTGGGGGGGGGGACGAGGCCGGAGAGGACATGGTAGAAGACAGAAAGACCACCGACCTGCCTGCAGTGAGAGACCCAAAGACTCATCCTCATCGCAGCAGATATCAATGATCCGAAATGCCTTGGTTTCCACAGCGTGAAGCTGAGAAAGGTGAGAGCAGGAGCACCAGCTCAGAGGGGAGAGCAGTACTCCACCAGGCTGCGGACGAAAGCTTTGTACGTGGTCAAGAGCTCAGGTGTGCCAAGGAGGGACTTTGCACGATGGAGGATGCCCAGTCGGTGACTGGCTTTCGAGGCCAGGTTGGAAATGTAGCTTTCCCAGGTAAGATCATGGCAGATAGTGAGACTCGGAAGCTTGACTGAAAGGACTTCTTCCAGAGGATTGTTGAGAAAGTATATGGGGGGG
>CM068963.1:83842346-83856506 GCA_035128595.1 Eptatretus atami | reverse complement strand
TCCTCACCGTGTCTAATGGGAACTTATTCGTGTGATCAGGCTGTGATCTTTGAGATAGTGATTTTTTCTTTTACGATCGTTATTTTGGACAACCCCGCCATTTACTACACCACAAAGCGCACCAACCACGATCAGCCACCACCACCCCTTCTCCACAACGCCCAACACACCACCCTCACGACCACACACGAATGCCAGCCTCACCTTCTCCACAACAACCACAACCACCTTCTCCACAACCGCATTTAACGACCACACCACACTACCCTCAAACCAAACTTACACCACTACCTCAACAACCACACACCAAACCTATCCACATCGAATAACATCTTACACCACGGGATACTCATCAAGGAAAGGAACAAAGGCAACGGTAGGAAAACCGTTGGCCCCTGCGGAGTGCGGGCAAACACAGCGCGAGGAGAGAAGTTCTGATAACGCTGGGATTTCCCCTCCCCCTTTTTCTTGCTTTTCCCACGCGCCGGGACGGAGGGAGGGGTGAATTGGCCAGGGGTTCAAGTTTAAGTAAAGGAGGGCCTGATTTTGGGAGGAATAACGGCCCTTGGCGCCACATTCCCTTGGGGCAACAACCCCAACTTCTGGAAGTTTCCCGCGCGTGCTGGAAGTAGGGAGGGCGATGCATGCGTTGGTATAAAGGACGAGCTGAGGAGGAGTGATAAAGGACAGACAGACCGGTCTCGAGAGAGACCCGGTCTGTCTGTTTGGTTGGTGTTGGGAGTCTCGCTTGAGGTCTGTTCGGTTTGTTTGGAGTCTCTGCTCGAGGTCTAGTCGGTTGGTTGGGAGTCCTCTCGAGTCTTTTTTTTGGAGCTGAGGAGAAGGACGTCTGTTTGGAGTCGAGAAGGTCGAGTCTCTGTCTGGAGGTCCTGAGGTCGTGGCCACTCCACCGAGTCGTGGCCTTACCGTGGGTCGTGGAGACGGACGGCGCGGGTCGCCCCAGCCGAGGTGAACGTAGCCAGGCCCGTCTCGCGGAGCCTCGCGGTCTACATGGCTCCGTGGTATAAAGACCCCAAGGGGTCAGTCTACCCCCTTTGTCTTTGAGGGGGTTTTTCCTTGCTTTTCTTGTATGAAAGTTTGTGGCCGCCGAGTCCGTAAGTTAGAAACTGTGATAAGTGACTGTTACATAATAAGATAAAACGGTCGTAGTTTCCTTTGCATTTGGTTTTTGTTGGCTGTATAACTGCATAGTGCATGCTTGAATACGTTGCTTTTCTTGCATGAATACCTGACTGCATTTACGTGGTGTTTAAATAAATGTGCTTGTTCAAATGTTCACCCGTTCGTTGTTGGTCCTCTTTCCCCAATTTGAACTGCCATCTTGTCCTCGGAATATTGTTGG
Source organism: Eptatretus atami (assembly GCA_035128595.1). Classification (NCBI taxonomy): domain Eukaryota; kingdom Metazoa; phylum Chordata; class Myxini; order Myxiniformes; family Myxinidae; genus Eptatretus; species Eptatretus atami. Next base: position 83,855,146 of record CM068963.1, on the reverse strand, counting down.
CTTTTTTAACAGCCGGTTTTTAAAAGCGATCGGGTCCAAACGGGAGTCGCGATAACACCCCGCTCGGTTATCCCAAAACGGAGCGAGCTGCATTAAGCTGGCTGTGTCCCAGCGGCCCCACCCCATTGAGGTACAATCTCTCGGTAATCTACCCCTGCGCGATATTAATTAGTATATCGGACAGGTTCGGCGCATTGACCCTGAAAGCGCGGGTAGAGTGCGGGACAACGGTTGTGGTGTGCTCAAAAACACACCATGGGCTGGTTTACTCGGCATTGTCCGGGGAAAGCTCGACTGGATGTCCGTCCGGCGGGGTACGGCCGCGATTCGGCTAAAAGCGGCTGTCCGCACGCGGCGGCGAGAATTCGTAAACATATATTGTTGCGGGCCGGGACTTGGTGGCGAGAACGACCGCTAGGTGGGGGGAGTACGTTCGTCTTCCCAGCAGATCCCGGAATTGTAGGCCGTCGGCTCACGGATAACTCCGTTGAGGGGCGGTCGCTTAACCGACCGTGGACGCCAATACCATCCACGCGTAGCGTTAGGTCTTTTGTCTTGAACCAATTTACCTTACTTCATCCACGCGGTGTCGTCTACGGGGAACCACGCCCTTGGCAGTCTTGACTCGAACCGGGTCACGCTACCGACTGCGGGAGTTCAACATACGCTACCACTCCGGTTCGGTGCAGTCCGAGCGGAATGCCCAAAGCCGTGCCGGCTAGGATGAGCAGATTAACGGGAACAAGACCAGCTAAAAATCAGATCCGACTATGCTGGACCAAGGAGAAGGACGAAACGAACTGTGAAACATTTCTACAATGTGTTTTATTTAAGCAAGAAGGACACAGACTAGCTTTCGTGGATATAACAGGAGATACCATGATCGAAAACACTTATGCAGTTGTACTTAGCAGACGGTGCCCAACACACAGACGAAAATAAACCCAGGTGAATTCCAAGGAACCTTCACAGCCAGCGAGAGGACGAGCTTGGGTCGCGGCTCGGCTGGTACCTGCACCTTGGAGGGAGGGGTGCTCCATGGTGCGGCACCTTGTCAATGGTCGTGCAGCTCGGGCCCGCAGTCACACGCGTGGGGCTTCGTGTCGCGGAGGAACTCAAGCGGAGCAGCGGAGTCCAGGCAGGGATCAGGTCGCAGACAGGACTCTGCGAGACCCGTCGAGGTTGGGTGTCCTCGGTCGTTATCGAATCGACCGACGGATCGCTCCACCAACGAAGAACGGCCATGCCACCACCACCCACAGACTCGTGAAAAGCTCTCAGTCTGTCATCTCCTCGTACACCGAACTCAAGACTCCAGCAAGCTCCAACGAACGCCCCCAGCGAATGCAGAAACTGAACTGAGTCTTTTGACTGAACTCCAACGAACGCGTGTCTCAGAGGTCCTTCATCGTCCATTCGACCATCCTCAGCGCGGGCGGGGCCTTGGTCAAAACTGACGTCACTGTCCACCCTGATTTGACAGGCCTCCAGGGTCCGCCCCCTTTGGACGGATTTCGGCCATGCCGGAGCCCGCCCCTCACGCGTGACTGCACTCGCCAAAAAGGTACCTCACAAATATTCGCCTCGCGAAAGCGAGAATAAATAGGGAAATAAAAGGAGAAATAAAGATTTATTACCCTAACTAAAAAAACATCGCACGCATCCCTTCGATTTCCCACTACACACAAGGAGGGGTTCAGTCTTCACATATACTTAATGGCATAACTAACTTCGGGCACCTGTTATGGTTGGATGATGCGGTTCCTCGAACCGTAACTATATTATATATATACTTATATATATATATATATATAATATTATATTATATATATAATTTAATATATATATATATATATATATATATAACCACACACACACAGTATATAAGTGTGTCTTTCCCCTTCATAAGTACGATTTCAGTGTGGTTTTAAAGGACTCTTTTAACATGACTGTTTTATTGACCCTCCGCATTCGAAAAGATGGACGTTGGTTACGTTTTTCACCCCTGTCTGTTTGTTCGTTACTTGACGAAATCTACGATTTGTCAAGTATGTTGGATTTGTTTGTTTTTGTGTGACGTCTCGCTCTACAGGTCGCATTTCGAGTCGAATGTTCATGAACTTCACCAATGGACTTATTGGCCACCAGAATAGAACCCTATAACTTTTGGCATGTCAAGCGGCAGGAAAATTCCTGAAAACGCGAAAATCCGTATTCTTTTAGCATGGGCCGATTTTCCAAATTCATGTTCCCGCCAAACCTTAACGGATTCCTTTCAAATTTTGAACACGGACGTAGGAGGGAGATCTTTGACTGGAATTAAAATTGCACATCCGTTACGGATTACGGAGCTGACAGGTATTTAATTTTTAACATGGTAAGTGCTATCTCCGGTTTTCATGGTGTCATGATCACTTATGAATTTTGTCAAGTCCTGGCCCTATGGGCCATTTTTATTATCTTGCCAAAACGAAGTTTTGCAGATATGTTAGTCAGTCTGTATGTTTTTATTTTATTTTTTTTAATTTTTTTGTTTGTTTGTTTGTTGTTTGTTTGTCTGTAATCACGAAAAAAAAATTCTGCAGACCACAGTTTTCATTGGAAATTTTTGAACTTCGCATATCAGAGGCCTATGGAGGTCCCTTTCAGGCCATAAAATTTTGAAGGTCAAGGTCAAAGGTCAAGGTCACTTTTCGCAAATCAGGGTAATCGACCAAACCCTCATTTTTGAGTAATTTTGATGCGGTCGTCTTCAAACTTCATGGGAATATAGTTCATGGTCTGGCGCTCAGCTGATTAATTTTGGTGGCGATTGGCCTTGACCTTCATGTGTTTTTTTTTTGTTTTTTTTTTTTTTATACTGTAATCACGTATAAATCACTCTGCAGAGCACAGTTTTCATTGGAAATTTTTGTAACTTCGCATATCAGAGGCCTATAGAGGTCCCTTTCAGCCATAAAATTTTGAAGGTCAAGGTCAAAGGTCAAGGGTCACTTTGTCGCCAAATCGGGGGTCGACGAAACCCTTATTTTTGGAGTAATTTTGATCGGATCGTCTTCAACTTCATGAGAATATAGTTCATGGTCTGGCATTCAGCTGATTAATTTTGGTGGCGATTGCCTTGACCTTCATGGTTAACGCCTAGGTCAAACATATTTGATTTTTTCAAGGTCAAAGGTCAAATTTCAAGTTTTAGGAACCATATCGTGTAGTACCTCAAATTGAACACCTCGATGAGTGCTTTCTAGATATATACAGCTTGAGACATTATGACGTCAATTTGGTGACGTTATGAGGCAAACACATATTTTCATGGTTACTCTGTAGAACGATTCTCATCGGAATCTCTGCTAGGCAGATATTCCTCAAGAGTCGCTCCTGGTGGATAGCAGCTCTGTTCACCTCAGTGTGACCTTAAAGAAGTCACACGTGGTCACCTTTTGGCAAGATACGGATCACCCTACGGTGACATTGGTTTTTGTTTGTCGTTTGTTTTGTGAACAGTATTACGGAAAACTCCTTGACGGATTTCCACCTAACTTGGTGGGGGATTAGGTATGGTCCAAGGATCATGCCATTAGATTTTGGACTTTTCCAAAGTTCAATATGGCCGCTATGGCGGCCATTTTGAAAAAATATTTGAATTTTTGTTTGCATTTCTACATGTTTTAAGTGATTTCCAACCCCCCCCCCCCCCCCCAAAAAAAAAATTGTTAGAGAAAAAAAAACAGAAAATTTTGCAACTTTTTTTTCAACAAATTTCGATTTTTTTTGCATTTCTACAATGTATAAGTGATTTCAAACAAAAAACATGCCAAAATTATAATTGCGGCTGATTTTGGAACTTCAGGTGGATATTACCCACGTAAAATCAATTCTGTCTCAAGGAATCTAGTTATGATGAATGAATTATTATGTAAAAGTTAAAAGTAAAAGGGAAAGTTGCAAACTATAACTCTGTGAGCACTGTTGACATCAAATTTGAATGAATATGATATCAGGTTCACTTGAGTGACCTAGCAGTATTGGCGGCGGAGGTTTGCGCTCTACCGAGTGCTCCCCCTCTAGTTATGCTCTGTTTTTGAGGATTAAAAAAAAAAAACTCGAAAAACTTTCCACAAAGGAAATTATGTTTCTTTCTTTGGAAATGTAGACGGTGACTTGCAAACTAAGCCTCAATGGCGGTGTACAGAATGTGTTTTTAAAATAATAATAAATACAAGGCACATGGTGAAATTCGCTGCACATGATGTGTGACGTGCGCAGAGTAAAACGAGTGTGCATTTACATTCATCGGATGTCTAATAAATAAATACGATATAAGCACACCTGACGCAAGGCCAAGGCTTCAGACTTTGGCATGCTCACGAGACTGTACCGTCAAAATTAAGCGTCCCAGAAGATGAAGAAAACAGGATCACATTTGTACATGTAGTGTTTTAAAATAACGCTTCTTGCTACGGAACATCATTTCTTCCAGTTTGCTTGAATATTTTGAATAAAATAACTCCAACACGTCATTTTTGATGGGCTTTTATACAAGTCTCTTTATAATGCATGACCTGACGGTGTGGCATATCATAAAATGGCATTTGCATTTCTCATCATATTTGGCATGCAAGACCTAAAATCAAAACATAATTTGTCTATCACTCAAACTTTTGATCCTCACTCAAAAACCATTATCTTTCTTGGTCAAACCACATTTCTAAGTTGGCATTCAAATCTATTTGCCAACTGGGCATCCTTCTTCATGCAAAGTCCTTCCTTGGCACACCTGAGCTTTCCACATATAAGGCCTTCATCTGCAACTTGATGGAGTACTGTTCTCCTCTCATCTGCAGCAGAGGCTAGTGCCTCTGCCTCACACTTTGCTCAGTTTAATGCTGTGGAAACCAAGTCCTTCAAGTCTTATTTGGTCCGCGTGAAATGAAAGCTGAAGTTCATACTAGCCCTATAACTTTCACATCGCAAACAGGATCGCTATGTATCTCTCGTCTATCCAACCACCATCATTCTGTTTACACCCCCCCCCCCCCAAAAAAAAATTCTGCATGGTGCATGTGTCTACCACCACCCCTTCTGGTGAACTCCCAAAATCTGAATCACTGCTCACCTTCACTCATTCGTTCATTCCTCTTCAACCCCCCCCCCCAACTGTGAACCAACTTCCACATTCTCTTCAATCTCATGCTTCCCTACAGGGCTTCAGGTTAGCTGTTCACACAATCTCATATCATCTCCATCCAAAACCATGATTTAACCACAATCAAAGTTCACTTCTTTCAAGTTCCCAGTTTTTCTCCTGAGAGTTTGCTTCTTTATCCATCTTGTCCTTCCCCCCCCCCCTTCATTCTTCCCCACATCCCTTATTTCTTCCAGTCTCCCTCATCCTGCTGTTGTCCTACTCCCCCCCCCCCCCCGCACTTTCTACTCATCCTTTTGTTCTGTTACGTCCGTATGCTTCAATATTCCAGCTCCTCCATGAATGCCGACATCGTATACCAAAAATAAATTGGATTTATGAGGACAAACAACCCTTTCCTTGTAGGCTACTTTCTCCTTAAAATGGAGTTGATGCTCGTCTCCCAGGTCTTCAACAACTAGTTGCCAGGCCTGACTTTAATGAAAGTGGCAGGATTTTAATTTTTTTCCCCCAGGGTGTGAGCGATAACTCGTATACTCTTTTTATCAAAAGACATGGGATCTTTGACATCCACCAACTAATGCTAGCAGAGGATCCCAGGAACAAACACTTTCTGATGCAATTCGCTGCCTGCAAGCACCAATCTGACAATTTTCAGTCAGGCCGGAAATGTTACAGACTAGGCAGTTCAAAGTTAAGTTTTCTACCTCTGCACCATCCTATCGGACTTGGGAATGCAAACTACTGATGCACTTTTATGCAGAAACAATACAAGTCTGGTTTATCACATTTCCATATCTTTCTTCAAAATATTCAGCATGCCAACTTTCTTCAGTAAGAGCAGTAGTTAAAAGTACCTCGAGCACAGAGCCGAAACCACACAAGCTCGGTGCGGCATTGATCAGCAAGTTTCTTCATCATCTGTTCGACGAACTCGAGTGTAACCTTTCAATTGCTTGCCACTCCATCTACTCGGTCGCTACACTGGTGATCACAACTCCTGCTAGTATGGTTTTATGTTTGTGGTTCCATCCACTACTTAAGTTGATAAAAAGCTAAAGAACCTCATCTGTCCTATTTGTGTGACTACCCTCTTGTCTGGCCTCTTCCCTTTGACTTGTCGCCTCGGTTAGACCGACCAGTAGCTTCACATCGGGAAGCAAAATGGCAGTCACAGCAAGTTTTATAACAAGACATTGAAGGTGGCTTTGCTTTCGTGACACTTGTTGCATGTGATGGTGCCAGAAAAGATACTGCAATCCCAAGCAGATTATTCTGTTCCTTTTCTGTGTATGATTTGTTCTCTTCATTTCCCTGAATTTCTCGATCTGGTGTTATTATATGAGGAATATATATATTAATACTGAAGAACCAATTTTGTGCTCCTCCTAGCGGTCGCGTCACGTTTTCTCGGTACTTGACCTACTGAAAAGAACTTCGTACCTGTAGAGTGCATCGCACATCGTGCCAATAGTCAAACTTCAACTCTGAAGCAGAATAAACACTTTTCGTTTTCATTCGTTTACATGACGACGTGTGACGTCACCGCTGAGAGGCGTCAGGACGTCATGACATCATCGGTCATTCGCTGACGTCATTACGTCTGTCGTCGACAGACCGTCACCGCTGAGAGGTGTTAATTGCACTCCTCCGAAATAGCGTCTGCAATGTAAAACCCTCTTCTGCACATGCTGACTACCTCAGAATGTGAATTTGACACAAAAAAATGTAACAAGAAACATTGTATCTTCATATATATTAATACTGAAGGACCAATTTTGTGCTCCTCCTAGCGGTCGCGTCACGTTTTTCTCAGTACTGTGACCTGGACTGAAAAAATCTCGTACCTTAAGAGTGCATCGCACATAGTGGCAATAGTCAACCTTCAACTCTGAAGCAGAATACACTATTTCGTTGAGACGGGGGCAGGGAGTGAAGAGCGGGGGCAAGGTAAGCAAATTTTTTGGGGCGGGAGAGTAGCAATTGAAAGCGGGAAATGGGGCGGGGCTGGGGTGAATTAAGCAGGGTTGATAGTGAGGGGGTGGACAGGGGCGGGGCAAGTGGCGGGGAATCAAGAGACCAGTGTGTGTGTGTGCGGGAGTGAAGAGGCGGAGGCGGGCCGGGGTAATTAAATTTTGGGCGGTAAGCAAACTGAAGGGGGGGGGGGTGGCAGGGCGGGGATGAGTAGGTGGGGCAAGCGCGCCCTGTCCAGTCCATGTCCCTCGAGTATAGGTGAGCTGGTGAGGGTGTTGAATGAACGGAATCCGTCTGTGACGGGTTTCGGTCAGTATATATTTATTTTCATTGATACAACGTTCACATTCCTCTGTGGGTATGCCGGTGTTGGCTTAATGGTTTGGGTGGTGGGTTGGATCCCGGGTCCTGAGTTCAAATCCCGCTCAGCTGTTGAATTAATACCAGGTGGGGTTACATCGACCTGTCATTCTTCCGAGGCGGCAAAATGAGTGCCAGCTTGCTGTTATACTGTGGCGGAGTGGGCCCCGTCCAGGATTGTGCCCAATAGCCAAGAGGACTGCTTCAGCGCACCAACACTACACAGAGTATGGTCCCAATTCTCCTCCTCCTCCTCCTCCTCCTCCTCCTGCTGGTATGAATAATAGACATTAGAAGCACCACACTTGGCGGCGACAGGCGACGCATGCATACACGGACACAGGCAGCCAGACAAGTCCTTTAATTGATACTTTAGATTTGTGTGATCAGAGAAGTTTTGTTTATACCTGGGCTGCTTTAAACAACTATTGGATTTTATCAAATGGAATTGGAGTTTTAGCGCTATAGAGAAACTATGCATCTGACTGTTGAGCATTTGGGGGGGGGGGGAGAATAGAGCATTTTTTTTTCTATACAGAGTCGAGGCTCGTGGAAGAGCTCGAACACAGAATGGATCAAGACGCAACAAGAACAAGAAATAGTACAGAGAGGGGGGTGGGGGGGGGGACACAACAGCTTAGTTGAAGGACAATAAAGAAGACTGGACAAAACAATGGGTGTTAGGAGAAATGAGGAGTAGGAGGATGCATGGAGTTGACAAGATGGATGCAAAAGGAACTCTTAGGAAGGACATTGAAATTTGGAAGGGGGTTGGGGTGCTAACAAGGGATATAATGATCAAGGTTGTGCATTTGGATGATAGGAGATGGTGGTGAACAGCTTTCTTGAAGACCTGGAGAGAAGAATGAGATCAAAGAGAATGTGGAAGTGTGTTCCACAGGCAGGAAAAAGGGACATATTGGTGGAGGTAGCTGTGATCCTGGATTTTGGGAGTTTCACGAGAGCGGGGTTGCTGTTGAACCACGGCCTCCTTGTTATAAACCTAAGGGGGGTGGGGGGGGGAGGAGGCAAAGCATGGAAAGAACAGAGGGTGCCAGGAAGGAGGCAGTAGAAGACAGAGACCACTAACCTGTCGGCGATAGCAAAGTGATAGGCCCCTAGACTCAGTTTCATTCATTGCAGGAGATTCCAATGATCGTGAAGGCCTTGGTTTCCATGGCATCAAGCTAAGCATTGTGTGAGGCAGGGTCACCAGCCCAGAGGGAAGAGCATCACTCCATCGAGCTGCGTATGAAAGCTTTGAAGGTGGATAGGAGTTCAGGTGTGCCACGGAAGGACTTTGCACGACCCAGGGGATGCCCAGTTTGCAACTGGCTTTGGTGCTCAACTTTGACATGTGGTTTGCTAAGAAAGATCATGGCTGATGATGAGACCCAGGAGTTGGAGTGACTGAACTTCCTCGAGAGGGGTTGTTAAAGAGGAACCCAAACACAATTTTTTCTTTCTTTCTTTCTTTCTGAAAACCATTGATAATCATTAATCACGGTCTAATTTTAGGGGGGAAAAAAAAATTGAAATTTTTTTGTCAATCACAAAATGTCAAAAAAAAGCCCGAGCCTAAAGTGTTTATTTTTTAATTTTGCCAGTGACGTCACACGCTGAAGCCATATTGTTCCAAATGGTAACTTACATAGAGAAATGGTGCATGTCGAGTTCAGGTTCAGATACTGATTTCACCATGATAAGCAACACCGATGGTTCTTTGAATGTTGAAACTGATCAGTGGGATTTTGAAAAATTGTTGAAGACAATTGGTGGTGGAAACGCTTTTGGGGAAACTGTGGAGCCGAATTGTTTCGAACCTTGTGCAAGCAATTCAGAGTAAGAAGGTGGAAGTGTTCATGAAGAGGAAAACGCTGGTCACATGATCACTTCAGCTCGGGAGGGTTTGATTTTTTTCCCATTCAATTAACAGTTTATAAGGGAGGGATTTCATATAAATTGATAAATTGGATTATATATTACTCGAGCAGAAATACCCATCATCGCCCGACAGCTCGGGCGGCGCCCAGGCAGACGCGGACACCGTGGACAAAATGGGTGACGAATGCTTTGTCCCACTGTCACAGGCTGACCAGGTGTCTTGTATGTTATGGGACCGTGTCCCATTTCATACTTTTCCCGGATGCCATTTGTGTCCATCCTCGCCGTGTCCCACTGTTGTGTCCATGAGGTGTCGATGTCCTTCTCCAGTGGATGGTGGATTATGGATGGGGGAGGAGGGGTGGAGTGATGGGTGTAGGATCGTGGTGGGTATTCGTGGGGGGGGGGGAATGTTGGAGAGGGGGTGTGTGATTGTGGGGTGATGGTTGATAGGGTTGGTGGAGGGAGAGGTGTGAATGGTTGATGGAGGAGGTGGAGGGGGGACCCTGAAAGTTTTCGTGCCTCGGTAAAATCTCGCGGGTAGAAGATACATTTACCTACTTTCCACTTTAAATAGATGGTGGTTCTTTGGACTGACACAATTTGTGTTGATAATAGATAATTATTTTCAGGCGTCTTGTGGTAACTGGTGTGGAGTTGCTCTTTTCATCAAAGACTCTATTCCTCACTCTCCATGTACTGCCCTTACTCCCCCACACCCCCAGAAATACCTCTGCATATGGCTTCCCCTCCACTCCCACCTCATGTTTATATGTGTACTGCACCGTCACCAAACAGTGATGACTACATTACATTTCACTATCCGAAACATGGACCAACTTCTATTCTCATCCGAACTCTCTCTTCTTCCATGTGGTGACTTCAATTGTCATCATGCCAGTTGGCTGAGTGTGGGTACCTCTCTCACCTGCCATGACACTTCAGCAAAAGACTTATGTGACTCATTGGGACTGACACAATCTGTCAACTTCCTGACCTGGATCTTAACCTCCATCTCCATCTCTTCTGGATCTGATTTTGCCCAATTTCCCTGAAAATATCTGCTGTTCTTCCTCCACTCCAATTGGTTCATCTGACCACGTGCTTTCAAAGTAGACATCTCTCTGGCTGTTATTAGAGAACCACAACAGCACCGTTGAGTCTGGAATTTCACTCAGGCCGACTGGCAGGGACTTCAACCAGCCAGCAAACTTCTACACTGGTCTCTCATCTCTACTTTCTCCGATATCAACTCGTCCTGCGAATTCTTTCAAAGAAACTTGCTCTCTCTCATGCACAGATTTATCCCCTCTCGTCTTCAGTTGTCCTACCCTTCCACCCACCCAGGTACACTGAAGCTTGTGGTGAGGTCGTTGTCCTGAAGCAACTTGCCTTCACCTCATGGAAGGCAAATCCAACTGAGGGTAATCTCAGTTCCTTCCAGAAAGATTGGAACAAGTGTGTGTCTACCCTCAGGAGTGCCAGGAAACAACATCCTTCTAATCTCAAGTCTGAACTCTCAAATCTGTCTGCCTCCTCCAAATCCTGGTAGTGTTTGCTTGTCTATTTCTGGTATATGTTCCCCCTCCATCCCCTCCCTTAGCTCAAATAGGCTGCACAGATGACACTGCATGTGAAAAGGCTGAATGCTTAAACTCTGTGTTCTAAATCTTATGTCCCAAACACATCACTTTTTGTACCCACCTTATCCAGTCAAACCCAGCTGTCCCTGGACTCTGTGTCATTTTCTTCTAAAAAAAAAAGTGGAGATCTTGCTGTCAAACCTCGACTCAGATTCTGCAACCGGTCCAGACGGCATCGGCCCACGTGTCCTAAAAACCTGCTCTTCTGCTCTTGCTCACCATCTGTCTGTTCTATTCACCCTCTCATTTGCTCAAGGTCATCTGCCATCTCCTTGGAAATCAGCTACCATTAGCGCTCTGCATAAAAAGATGCGAATACAAATGCCTGCAACTGCAGACCAATCAGCCTTCTCCCAATCATCATCAAGGTTATGGAATCCATCATCGCTTCAGACAACAAATCCTTCCTCTTCTCCAATGGTTTGATTTCCGATCATCAATTTGGATTCAAACCAGGTCACTCGACCCTGGATATGCTGCTTCTGCTCTCCCATCAATGGATGGAGATCCTCAATGCCAGACATGAAATCAGAGCCATATTCATAGAAATATCACGTGTCTTCAATACGATCTGGCACCCTGTCCTGCTCACCAAACTCTCTTCCTATGGTATCCAAGGACATCTCCACTCATGGCTTGCAGACTTCCTCTCCTGTCACAGCCAACATGGGGCCCTTAATGAAGTTCTCTCATCCCCTCTTCCTGTGCAGGCTGGAGTTCCTCAAGGTAGCGTTCTGGGCCGTGGTCTTTTTCTGGTTTTTATCAATGATCTCTCCGACTCTCTTGAAAATCCTCTTTATCTCTTTGCTGATGACTCCACCCTCTGCCGTACCATCTGCCATCCCTCAGATCGGCAAGTAGCAGCCTCTTCACTCTGCAGATCTGGATAAAATCACAAGCAAGTCCAACACTTGGAACATGTCTTTCAATCCTGACAAATCTCACACTCTCTCTATGTCTCTCCGAAAGGACCATCTGGAAAACCCTCCTATCTACTTTCTCAACAATCCTCTTGAAGAAGTCCTTGCATTCAAGCTTCTGGGTCTCACGAACTGCCATGATCTTTCCTGGGAAAGCCACATTTCCAAGCTGGCCTTGAAAGCTAGTCACTGATTGGCATCCTCCGTCATGCAAAGTCCTTCCTCGGACCACCTGAGCTCCTGACCACATACAAAGCTTTCGTCTGCAGCCTGATGGAGTACTGCTCTGCCCTCTGGGCTGGTGCTCCTCTCCCACCTTTCTCTCGCTTCAACGCTGTCGAAACAAGGCATTTAGGATCATCGCAATCTCCGCAATGAAGCTGAGTCTTTGGCCTCTCACTCATACACGAGGTGGTCGTGGTCTTTTCCTGTCTCTTCGTCTCTCTTCCCAAGCCTTTGCCCCCCTTGCTCTCTCTGCGAATTAGTCCCGCACCACACATTTGCACAAGCGCTCAGGGTCCAGGCCAACAACCCCTTCTCGGTAAAATACCAAAATCAACGATACACTGCTCACCTTCACTTCCTTCACTTCCTCTTTTTCCCGCCTTTGAATAAACTCCCTCACTCTATTCTCTTTCCAATTCTTCCCTCCCAGGCCTTTCAAAACAGCTGTTCACATCACCACCTCTTATCATCCCCATTCCAAATCCTTCGATCTTTTCTACCCCCGATCAATCCACCCAAGCCCACTTCCTTCAAATTCCCTGCTTTCCTTCCTGAAAGTCCCTGTACTGTCTGTCCATCTTTTTTACCCCGTGTACCCCGCACCATCCCTCACCTTTCCACAGATCTCCTCATATCTCTGTTCCCCAC
>CM068963.1:83753434-83825434 GCA_035128595.1 Eptatretus atami | reverse complement strand
CTTTCGTTGTTCTACCCTGCCACCCACCCAGACACTGAAGCTTTGTGAGGTTCGGTCCGAGCCAACTGCCTTCACCTCAGGAAGGCAAAATCCAATGATGTAATCTCGTTCCTTCCAGAAAGATTGAACAAGGTGTGTCTACCCTCAGGAGTGCCAGGAAACACATCCTTCTAATTCAAGTCTAACTCTCAAATCTGTCTGCCTCCTCCCAAATCCTGTAGTTTTGCTTGTCATTTCTGTATATTCCCCTCCATCCCCTCCCTTTAGCTCAAAATAGGCTGCAACAGAGACACCTGCATGTGAAGAAGGCTGAAGATTAAACTCTGTGTTCTAAATCTTATGTCCCAAAACACATCACTTTTTGTACCCACCTTATCCAGTCAAACCACGTCCCTTGACTCTGTGTCATTTCTTCTAAAAAAAAAAGTGGAGATCTTGCGTCAAACCACTCAATTCTGCAACCGCCCATGACGGGCATCGGCCCACTGTCCTAAAAAACCTGCTCTTCTGCTCTGCTCACCATCTGTCTGTTCTATTCACCCTTCATTTGCTACAAGTCACTGCAGTCTCCTTGGAAATCACTACCATTAGGCGCTCTCATAAAAAGATGCAATACAAGCCTGCAACTGCAGACCAATCAGCCTCTCCCATCAATCACAAGTTATGAATCATCATCGCTTCAGACATACAAATCCTTCCTCTTCTCCCAATGTTTGATTCCGATCATCAATTTTGGATTAAACCAGGTCACTCGACCCTGTATATGCTGTTCCTTCCCATCATGGATGAGATCCTCAATCCAGGACATGAAATCAGAGCCATATTCATAGAAATATCACGTGTTCTCAATACACTGCACCCTGATCCTGCTCACCAAACTCATTCTCCTATGGTATCCAAAGCATCTCCACTCCTGGCTTGCAGACTTCCTCTCCGCAAGCCAACATGGGCCCTTAATGAATTTCTCTCATTCCCCTCCTGTGCAGGCGGAGTTCCTTCAAGTAGCGTCTGGCCGTGTCTTTTTGTGTTTTTTCAAATTGCTCTCCGACTCTCTGAAAATCCTCTTATCTCTTCTATGACTCCACCCTCTCCTTACCATCTCCTCCCTCAGATCGCAACAGTAGGCAGCCTCTTCACTCTGTCAATCTGGATAAAATCACAAAGCAAGTTCCAACACTTGAACATGTCTTTCAATCCTGACAATCTCACACTCTCTCTAGGTCTCTCCAAACCATCTGGAAAACCCTCCTACATACATTTCTCAACAATCCTCTTGAAGAAGCCTTGCATTCAAGCTTCCTGGTCGCACGAACTCGCATGATCTTTCCTGGGAAAGCCACATTTCCAAGCTGCCTTGAAAGCTATTCACTGATCATCCTCCGTCATCGCAAAAGCCTTCCTCGGACCACGCTGAGCTCCTACCACATACAAAGTTCTCTGCAGCCTGATCGAATAGCTCTGCCCCGGTGCACCGCTCTCAAACTTTCCGCATCACGCTGTGGAACAAGGCTTTTAGGATCATCTGTAATCGCCCCCCGGCCATAGAGCTGATCTTTGGTCTCTGTCACTCTCACTAGCAGCAGGCATGTTCTTCTGCCTCTTACCCTCTCCTCTTCGGCATCCCCCCCCCCCCCCCCGCCGTCTGCAACTCTGTCTGCGGCCCCCCCCCCCCCCCCCCCAATATTTCTGCAGGGTCTCAAGGTCCGCCCACACCCCTTCTGGTAATAACTCCGAAAATTACAGAATCACTCCATCTCTTCACTCTTTTGCGTCCATTGTTTTTCCTGCCCTTCTGAAAACTCCGCACTCTTCAATCCCACTGCTTCCTCCAGTCTTCGAAACATCTGTGTCACCACCATCTTTAATCTCCCCCTTCCAAAACCACATCTTTACCCGTGCGTACTCACTCATAAACCACCCCTTCAAATTCCCTGCTTCCTTCCTGTATGTCCCGTCTTAAGGCCTAAGTCCTAGTTCATTGTTACACCCTGTTGTACCCTCTCCCATCCCCACCTTCCACAGATCTCCTTCATTCCTCCTGTCCCACTGTTTGTTCCCTCTCCCACCCCTCTTGTCTCCTGCTGCCCTTGTTTACGTTTTTTGTTTGTCTTCATACGAGCCTCTACAGAACAAAACAAAATAAAAAATAAAAATTCCTGACAATGGCAACATGTTGTCATTCACACTAAATCATCCTTGACATTTGCGTACAGATCGAATGCTTGGTTAAAGTTTGGATGACGGGCCTTTTTCTGATTGATTGTGGAGGACATCCTCTCCAATCGGTGATAAACCACAATATTGCCTTTCTCTGTAATATGTACCGTAGCACAAAAGCTTAAAATTTTCTTACGCCCGAATCCACGCTCGTGTATTTCAGAAAAACCGCGCACTAATTCTGACAAAACTTCAGGTGTTCCATTGCTGTAGCTTAAACCATCATAATCTATTTGAGGAGTATCAAGGGATGAATCGCCTCGAGGTGGGCTGATTAGATGGGTGGGTGGGTTGGGAGTGGTGCCAGACATTCCTTTGGAGAGATATAGAGATATATAGATTCAGATTGAAAGACACTTCCAATTGTGTTGACCAGCTTGAATTTGTTTTTCCAAGGTCTGAAGAGAGGAAGAGGCTCAGCCTGCCTTCGAAAGTATGGGATGACGCAAAGGGTGCAAGTGGTTGACAGGAGGATGATCGTAAGAAAATCCATTAAGGATTCCAGAGATCGAAGAGATCATGATAAGATGATGAATAGACTGGACTCAAACACTGCCTTGGCACTCCAGCCTGACAGAGAGATGAAAGGATTCCATTGAGAGCTACACATTGCACGGGAAGTTAGAGTAAGTCAGAAGCCTCGTGTGGAGTTCTGCCTTACGACATCTTGTGTGATGATTTTCAAGAAATTAGTCTTTGGTAAACAGTATATGTTTGAGCTTTTATAATTTTTTTTCCTGTTTAAAGCTTGAGGTCCTGTTCTTTAACCATGAGGGCTTTGAATCT
The DNA here is from genome assembly GCA_035128595.1 of Eptatretus atami. Lineage (NCBI taxonomy): Eukaryota > Metazoa > Chordata > Myxini > Myxiniformes > Myxinidae > Eptatretus > Eptatretus atami. The sequence goes on along the minus strand of CM068963.1, from coordinate 83,822,431 downwards.
ACACACAGCATATTGTTCTTACTCTTTCTACTCAACTCGGTCACACAACCTAGCCGGAGTTTAGCCACCTTCATTCAGTCATTCTTGATGATATCTATACGAGCTTCCTATCTCACTCGCTCTGATCTGCTATCCTCGTTGAATTCTCGGTCCAGTTTACCCTTTTTGTCTTGTGTTCTTAAGGCGCTGTCACACCTTGACTATTTAGCCAGCAATGCAATGTATAAAAATGTATGTAAAACGTGCTCTACGCTGAAATTTTGATCTGTTTTTTAAGTTATTGGTCGTATTCTAAACCGTGTTGTCGTAGCAAAGCATATTAAACGGCACAAACGTTTCTTTGTCTTAAAGAATAACTTATTCACCAACGATGAGCTAGCCTGTTTCGGCGTTCACAACCTATGCCCACGATCAGTTTAACTAGCAAGCGCGTGCACTTATCGCCACATCATCGTGCGTTGCTGTTAAAAACCTGCCGCCGCCGATTGTAAATGCATAACCGCCTTGATAATTGGAAGTGTCAACCACGCAGTCACACCTTACGATTTTACCACGTATGCCACCTATAAAAATGGTCTAAACGCTGGCTCACGTCGATATCGTATTATTAAGTTTTATACGTTGAAAGCACGCGAAACGTATGAAGTACGCGTCATATTTCGTGGTACGTCAGTACGTCGTGAAATTTCAAGCATGCTGAAAATTTTTACACGTACTCGCCGTATGGCTCACACGTTCCACTACGCTGGAATAATTGTAGGCCGATTATATCATCGTGACACACGTCGACACAATTTCCTTGTAATACTCATAAAGTCGAAACACTCGAGGTAATGTTAGCATACCCGCAAACTTATTTCTCCGTCAGCACATTTTTTTTTTTTTCCTTGGCTCCGTGAAGCACGTGAACGAAATATCGAAGTTGTGTTGTTGGTTGTTTTTATATTTTTAGTCTATCGACGATTTTAAAATATATTCGGACTATTGCTTTTTAATTCGACATCACTGACAATATCCTCAAACAGAAAATAGCACAAGGAAACTAAGAATAAGACATGAGCAAACTAAGAGCAATCGGACGTGACGTAACGCACGTTGGACGTCAATATCGAAGTTATGTTTTTTTTTTTTTTAAAAGCTGCCAATACGCCATTATTGGTAAGCTGTTTAAATTAAAACACGTTCAGTAAGTCTGTGTCTCACGGAAGAGTCAATTCAAATACGATCTACCATACGTCAATATGCAGTTGGAGGTACGTTACACAGGTTCAAAGCACGTTACTCATTAGTTAGAAAAAGTTATTGGGACGTAGCATTACCTCTGACGTTATCGACTTCATGATTACTACAAGGTAAACGTGCCTCACGTTTTCAAGATCTGTACTGCCTACAACCAACGCATAGTATAAATAAGTTTCGGTACGCTTAATCAGTTAACTCCACGTGTTTGACATGAGTAACTTACAAGTAACGGTGATCGATGTGTGTCAACATCGCGTAAACGTGCCATAAACTATGGCCAGTCGTAGCGGAACGGTGGATCATACGTGCATATGTCGTTAAATTTCAAGCATGCTAAAATTGAGACACCGCAAAGTACAACGATGAAAGCCATGTACTACGGACTAGCGGTGAGTTTTTCACTGCTCTAACGTTACAACTTTATCCATAACGTATTCACGGTGCCAGCGTTTAGACAAATTTTCATAAGTCGCATACGCTGGCTAAAATCGTCAAGGTGTGACGGCCTTTATCAGCGAGTGTGTCACGCGGGGTACAATCTGTTGCATTCATGAGACGTTAAAACATCACAGTTCCTTTGCAAAGACGTGGCGAGTAATCCCCAGCGCCCGTGCCAATTAAAAATACCATCTTTTACCGACTGTGGCACTGCCACAGTGACCGAGCCATGCTCCAATCAAAAGCTTCGATGCATAATCCGCACCAATGTGCTGCATACAAAAGAGAGAAGAACTGTATTCCATATGTTTTTTTCATAAAACCGGAGTCCAATTGCAATCTACTTAGCATATTTTGCTCCTTCTTCTTCCTTTTTTTTTTTAATTTTTTTTTTCGGCTCATAATTTTGCTCAACACACCATGACATACTGATGAGACAAACACTGAACATAGCCACTTAGTTTTGGAGAGTTCCAATCACTTCCCAGAATTTCTGCGGTACCAGCGACTACCAGCGACTCACAACAATGGCGCGCCCTTTTCGCACTGAAGCTCAGCCAGCATTTCCTCTCCTCACTGATGCAAGTAATGGGATCGTCTATTGCTCTACCTTTTAAATGCTGAGTCATCAAGCAAGGGAAAGCAGCCACGTACCATTTTTTTAAGTCTTGTATATGACTTGGCCGGGATTGAACCGCTGACCTCCCAGACTCGAGCAAGATCTCCTAACCATTCACCACAAGTCTGCTACCTATTATACCGCAGATCCCTGCCTCCTATTTGCATAATCTACCTACCACTGATGATTTGCCAACAAGCTTAAAACCGTATTACGGCGGTGAGAGGGGTGTTACCAGTATTGGATTCTCACGCCAGTATGTGCTACTTGTGAATGTCTGCAGCCGAAAGAAACCTCGAGTAGGGTTTGAACGCAAGCGTTTATCCTTGTGTCATCTTCTTGGTTGCTTATGCAGCTTACTTCTGAAAGAGCATTGGCTTATACACAATTTATATAGACAGTGTCTAATTATTTCATCTTTGATTCACTAGTTAATATAAACTGACGTGCTGGTGTATTTATCCCAAAACAAGTTGGTCCAACGATCCAGATCTGGTCACTTAGACTTGAGTAGTTTGTTCATCAAGAAGATTGTTGTTAGCAAAGATAGATCAAAAATAAGCAAAGCCATAATACATCACTATGTATTTCAGGCTTCCCATTACCTTGCTTTCCATTCGGCTAGACTTTGTCGCAAAAGTAATGTTTCTTTTTCCCCAAAAGTAATTCAAAATTGTGCAAAAAATGATGTTGAGTTTAAATTTGTTCATCAAGGGAATGTCTAAGAACGTTTTCCCTGGACCAGCATTTCATTTTGAGAACAAAGGCCCTGCAATCCTCCTGTCAGTATGTGAATGCATTATTGAAATGCGGGATCACATTATCTGATTGAAACACACCTTGGCTCCCGTTTGAGTGGGAATGGCAGTTGATCTTCTGGGACAAAAGCAAAACAAAACAAAAGCATTAGCTTCATTTATATTACTTTGAGTATTGGAGATATCTATTTCATTATAGCTGGCACGGTGATAAATCGACATCACGTTTACACGGTGATCGCTGCGACCCTTTTCACAAGCACGAATCACGTACACATGGGATTGTGTGTATCATCGCATAATGAAGAACCTATTCTTCAAGCATCGGAGTAAATGAATCGATGATCAGTTTGTCACAATACATGGACGTTGTATTAGATGATGAGTTATTTGTCATTCCTACGGATGGGTTCCCGAAATATTTAATGATAGAGAAACATTTCATGGGAGTACGTGCTCAGTATCCAAAGTTTTCATGGTTTCCAGTCTTGATCACCCCTGAATTTGATCACACCCTTCACCAACTCCACTGTACCTGCATTCATGCAACACACTGAACTTTATATGTATCATGTTTGAACAACTAAACTGAGATCGCCTGCTCCTCAACCCTGAGTATTTGTATTCCCACCTTCCTTGTTGGTCGTTTCTGCTTTTCTGGTCAAAAAATACAAGGGAAGCAGTTATTTGAAAAAAAAATAATGTACTCTTATGTTTAACAAAAATGTATTTGCTCTTTTGGGGAATGTGTCAGTGTGTCGGAGAGAAAACAAATGCTGCGTAGACGTGTGTTCTTTTGTAACAAAACCCCACTGAACAATTAGATTTTCTCGCATTGTTTGTACTTTTGCTTTAACCGTTTATGAGTGGGGGTGGAGGGGTATTTCCCTGCTTCCAAACTCAAAGAAACGTCAACACTCCAGCTTTAGAAAAGTGATAGAATATCTGGAAGGAGGAATACAATCAGGAAATGGGGTTGGACGAAAAAATATTTTAACACGAGTTCAGCTTGTGAGTATAGTGGGAAGGTTACCCGAATTTGTACTCACGGCTCATGAGTCGTGTCCCAGCTTGTACTATTTGAGAGACTTGAAGAGCTATCTTAGCCCGGCCCATGTTCCCTGCACTGTGTGATTCTCTTGTACAGTCTATTTATCTTCCATGTGCATTGCAATATAGTAAAGTCGTTGCATTTCTCTTGTGCGAGATACGCTGTGCCCAGCGTAAGGGTGATCAATCTCTGGTCTGATCGTCGAATGCTTGTGGTTAAATCGACGTCCTGGGAAGCACTTCTCTGAATGTAACACGTTTCGGTTTTTCACTTCCCTCTGAGGACTGCCCATCTTATGTTGTTTTAGGCTCTATGTACTTCTTTTTTTTTCTTCTGTTTTTTTTTGGACTACTACCTTTCACCCTTTGTAGTTTGTATGGTTCTTACTTTGTCGGTCGTGAAAGTTCCCTGGGAAAGGTTGCGCGTCTAAACTTTTTCTTTATTCCAGTACATTCCTGATTAAAGGAGGAGTTTTTTGGGGGGATTTGGAAGCCTTCTCACTTACCCCACCCTTAAAGCATTTCAAATGTCCTTTCCCACTAAATATTTTACCTCATACAGTACTTAATATTGTTCATGACGTTGAGTTGAAACAGGTGAGTAAATTAAACTTGCTACCTCCTCCTCTCCGTTGCACTTTTATCATATATTTTGTTGTAAAGTATAATGACGTTACGTACGTATATATGTGATTTTAAAAAATACATTTTGATTTGAATGCGGCACGCCAAATAATCATGTATAAAACGAAATAACAAGAAGCTATAGCTTGGTAAATCTTTAATTTGTTTTGTAAAAACATTATTCCCGGTTTGTAATGTTCCCATTGAGGAAGGGGATTTGTCCAAATCTTTGATCCCTACCTGCATTCACCTCATATAAAGGACGAATGCAAGTGAAAACCGAGCTAGTTCTAGTTTTATGCAGTTTGTAATTCAAAGCCGTACCTTTTTCACCAAGTGGTGCTGATTTTACCATTGTATATGCTTTTGTGTCTGCAGCCACATTGATTGCACCGTTGTTTTCCTTGTGTCTTTTCATAGAAGCGAAGTGTGCAGTTGAGACTTTGACCATCGCCATGAGGTTCAGGGGCAAGGCAGCAGTGGGCACTGACAAACACATTCAGTTAACTCGTACATGTTTGGGACACCTTACAAAATAACTGCCAATGGTTCCGATGATTTACGAACCGTCCTTCTCACATATGAAACCATTTAATTAATAGCTTATTCTTTTGATCAAAATGTTGTTTGTATATAAACAGCTTTTAATATAAAATGTATTTGTAGATGGATGTTTCGTTGCGCTGGTTTTGTTGTGTAATCGTGCGGAAGGTTGCTCAATATTAAAAAAACAAAAAAACTAAAGCCTGAACTCCACCGTATGCTGCCACCCTCTTGCACTCGGCCCTTGATGAATGCATTGGGCACACGAGAGAAGCCACAAATGGTGTGGTGGGTTGTTGAGATTGGTGGGTTTCGAAATTCGATCATTGGAGGTATCACCAAATTTTACATGCGGGCATGATGTCATTCATTTCTCACCGCAGTTTGAAAAGCTGAAAAGTACATCAAAGTTTGTAATTGTCACATTAAAGTTTTGCCCACTTTCCAACTATTCAAGGATGTAAATGCTTTTAAGCAGATTTTGGATAACCACGTGAACTTGCGTGACATCGATCTTGTCCTGTGTTTTAAGTTAGAAACTAATTTTAACACTGGTGAGACATGCGTGCTTCTTTGGAAGTTCCTGAAGCACTTCCCACTTTTAAAGCTACCTTTGATCGGGTGCATAAATATTGATGTTAGGTGTGTTCACTTCAGGAGACCTGAATAAATGACTGGTTTCCTTATGTCAGTGTGATTACAGCAAGCAGAATTGGATTGAAAATCAAAGTGGATTTTCTTTAACATAAATATTTGGAACAATTAGAATTTATCTCATTGGCCACGGGCTGGCACCATAGACAGGATTCCCATTTGTTCCCGGGTCCCGACGAGGTCCAGGACCTCGGCTGGCACTTGAAGGATGCCCCCTGCTCCGGGGTCCATGAAGAGGCACACACAATTCCAATTATTCTTATTTCCAAGGGGTTATTAATTGAGCTGTCAGCAATGCTTATACATATACTCGTAGGATACAGTACCTGGATCCAAAAGCATGTTTGTAATACTCTACCTTCTGCCCAAACATTTCAGCATGTGCGTTAATTTCATTCTAATGTCTAATGAATGCTTTTCCAAACAGCCAGTTTAACAAACCATTTTTAAGAGAATGTCAATGAAAAGACACAACTTAGACGATGAAACTGATGTTGTTTTGCTTTCCATGATCAACTTTTGTTGTAATGTCAAAGCAAAACTATTTTGCAGGAATAAAAGCATGCCTTTATTTTAAAAGTAAGTGTGAATGTGTGATGAAGTTTGCTGCGTGGTTTGAGTACTGTGCTCTGCATACTGAGCACCTGGCTGCAATGGGTTAGTTAATATATGTTTCGAGCAACTTCTTGAAATGAGTCTTTAAATGGGAACCGTAAATTATTGTCACTTGATACTATGTAGAGTAAGGTGCTGCAAGATACCCTCTCTGTAAAACAAACTCTTCCATCCTGTTCATTTGAAACATTTTTCATTTGAAATGTCAGCCAGAGAGCTGTTCAGGATACATATATAACAGACCGAGGAGGTTATTGTTGTTAGGGGTGGGTTGTGGGGGAAGCAGGGATGAAAGGGGAAACTTGCTCCAGCTTATTTGTGCGATTTGCCTGGATGAAGTATGTCTATGTATGGCCTGGATGAAGCGCAACGTTGCCTGAGACCGGTTCTGCTGTCGCTTTTTGCTCAAATTATGAAGTCGGTCTCGTTTTTTTACTTTTTGGTGAAAGCACCTTATTCTTCTTGAAAATTGGGATCCCACCACCCCAATCATACACAAATGTCTGTATGTGTATATATATATATATATATATATTGTTACGAATTTGGAATTTGATTGCACACAACATACAGGTTCCTTAGTAGCTATGTCGATAGTGCTGTTCCCTAGATAGCTCACACCTTCCATTTTTAAATGTTCAGAAATCGATAGATGTGCTGCGATCGATTTATAGTTAGGAAGCGAACAATGGAGACGTCCTCCCCTCTTTCAAGAGAGAAGAGCCCTTCGTCCCGTGATTCATGACGTCAACAACTCCCTCCCACCGTGTTGAAGCGGGATGGATCACGAGGGCATGAGTCCGCCGGGCGCAGGGGAGGGCGGAGAAGGATAAAGAGGAGATCCTTCTTTGTTCGAGTAGAGTGGTGTCGTTCAGCAGGCGTCGGTTCCTGTGGCTTGGAGTTAGGGTTTTTTCGGAACTTTTTGGCTTTCGCTGAGTAGTTGTCAGCGGGGCCGTCGGTCCTGCTTGCGTCGGAGAGCTTTTTGCTTCGAACTGCTTTCTTGGAAGAGAGTTGAGCTGGTTGCTCGGCTCAGCGCTGTGGTGCTTCTTCTTCTTCTTGGTTCGTGGAGCTCTTTGTTCTCCGTTTTGGTTCCCGGCTTGGTGCGACTCATCGACCTCATCTTGGAGGTGGTTCCTCGGGGAAGCGGCGCATCGATGCGAAGGGATCGGCACCTCGCTCACCAGCACGTGTTGAGAAGCGCGGGAGGATTCGCTGGAGGAAGTTGAGCGGTTTGCTCGCTCTAGCTGCTGTGGTGGTTCTTCTTCTTCTTGGTTCGTGGAGCTCTTTGTTCTCCGTTTTGGTTCCGGCTTGGTGCGACTCATCGACCTCATCTTGGAGGTGGTTCCTCGGGAAGCAGCGCATCGATGCGAAGGATCGGCACCTCGTCTCACCAGCACTGTTGAGAACGCGGGAGTTGTTGGAGCTCGGGAAGGATTCGTGGTCACGGCGATTGGGTCCAGCTCGCTCTCGCTGGAGCCCGGGTCCGAACAACTTAAGACCACACGAGGGAGAGGTTCAGATAGGCTCTGGGTTTCAGCTCACCTGTCCTCCAAGCTGGAGCCCGTTATTAAAGCTCAGCCACCATTTATGGGTGTGTGTTGTGTGCGAACGTGTGTCCGTGGGCCCGTCTCTAATAAGTAGGAAATTGTTAAGTGCTTTGTGTGCTGTAAATGTTCATTGCATTTCGTATAGTCGTATAGTTCTGCTCTTGCGTGGCTTCCCTAGTTGCCCATTATTATTAATAATATCCCAATTGTTAAATGTTTTCAGCTCGTCGCGTCGATTCTTTCATTGACTGGGAACTCGTGTGTTTGGAGTTGAAAGCCGTTGTTTGCCGTAAAAGGGGACATTTGGACCGACGCGTTTCCGGAGATTAAGCCGCTCGGAATCGCCACGGGACAGGCTCGCCTCAGCGGCTTGTTCCGTACAAGTTCCGTCGAGGTGGATACCCCGGTAGTTGGATCACGTGGGTATTTAGGTACATTGAAGATTGGCAATCGACCCTACCCCACGTGGTCTGCCCATTGGCGTATTTCGGTTCTTGTACAAGACCCGTCGACTCGGACTTATCCGGGCGGCGATCTATATTCCGGCGATCGGTCGGCCGACTCGACTGCGGCTCCGTCGAGCGGTCGTCGGTCGCGCCCCCCCGGCGCCGTACAATATATTTGCAGGGATCTTCGGAACATCCACGCAATGTAGATGTGACTCCGAATCCTCAACTCCCCTGCCTTCTGCCTCCCACCCCTAAGGATTAAATCACCTTGCCACTCCAACCTTCAAACCCCTCCCAACCCCCATCCCCCCCAAAACCTTAACCCCCCCCCCATCCAACTCTGTCCCATCTTTATCTTACCTCCCCAACCCCTCTCCAAGCCTTAACCTCCCCTCCACCCCATCCAACTCTGCCCATCTTTGGTCTTACCTCCCCAACCCCTCCTCAAACTCACTCTCTCTCTGTCGTTCCCTCCTCCACTCATAAAAGCAAAAAGGCATTCCTGCATCGATCATTACATATTTTCTTCATTCCCACATCGAAACAGGACAATTTTAACTCTCTCCCCTCTCATATCATGCATCACCAACTTCACAGAAACTGCAATTAAACAGCAACAGCATGGCTTCTACATGTCGTGGCTCATCACAGTCGCCTGTCTAACTCACAATCCAGAGACATAGACGGATAACCCATGGAATTGCAACTCTCAAGTGACCATGAACAGCTGAATTGTGCTCATAATTACCCTAACCAATTATCTTCTTCCTGATGCATATATACACACATTAAAAGAAATAATGAAGGATGTTTTCTTTTTGCAATCTCAGGAAATTCCCAGAACTCATTGGACAAAGACCTTCATGAAGACATGGGTTTTTTATGGTCCCTGGTCAAGTCATTTAAGAGACAATAGTCGGAAATAATTGCAAGGACCCTGGAACCTCCGTGGCTAACAGCCCTTGCTCGAGAGAATGCCACATCATTATTTGGGCGGTGTGGAGGCAACAAACCGCTGACTATCATTCCCGAAGTTTTTTTTTTTTTTTTTTAAACCGCGGTTTGAAGCAAAAGCATGCCCTCTGTCATGTGCATATATATACATCGTGATAATATACCTCGGATATATTCCAATTGCACTGGCCCATAGGCTTACATCACAGACCTGATGCCTAAGGACTGAAGCCTGAGCTTAGACTTGCTGTGGTCTTCACAGGCCCCACGACGCCTCTCGGCTCCAACCTTTCAATATTTCATGATCACTGAAGGGAAAACGTGTAGGGAGGGCATGGCGATTGTGAATATGACAGCTCCGAAGATGTATTTGGCTTCACATCGCACCAAGTCGTGGCCGTATGATTATTATTTATATGATTATTTATCATGATTATTTTTTGATCGTATGATCATGATTATTTTTTCAGGTTACATTTTGTTTGATGCATCAGCTGTCCAACCATAGGTGGAAAGGAGTTTACAGACAGACGAACAAGCGTATTATATTATTTTAGTTATAATATATATAATTTATAAATAATAAATATATGTTTGATCATCTATCTGACATCATAGTACTGTCATAAATTAAAGCATAAACTCATTTATTGTGCCATCCTTTCATGAGTCTTGATCTCAGACTATGAAACGTATTTTGGTGTGTTCTCTTGAGCAATGCAAAAATTGACTTTCTCAAAGGCTGGAGAGCCCAACCAGAAATTATTCCTTTTGCTTCCCACAGAAGAGCAGCGGACGATAAAGACCAACAACCAAGAATTCAATGAACAATTTGAGTACGCTGTGAGTTTTCTCAAAAATATCCAAAAAAAAGCTCCTTCGCACTGACCAGCTGATTACATTTTAGAATACTGCTCCTCCTTGTAGACAATACTTCCCCCCCCCCCCCCCCCGAGTAATTTGTTGAGCCAGATGGAACTGTCTCTTGATATAATTAGGTAAGTGTTCACAAATTGATAACCTTGGTACTAATCATTCTGAGTGTTGCTATGTCATCCTTGGCGTAAACTTGATGATTGCATCAATAACACTCTTTTGAGCATTAATTGTTGTTGTTGAACCAGTTTTTTTTTTTGTGTACACCATCGAGGCTCGTATGAGAGCTAACACACAGAACGTACAACAAGGGAGCAGAGACAAGAGCGGCGGTGCGGAGAGGGAAGGAAAAAACAGTGGGGGACTGTGGTGTTGTGCATCGACTGGACGCTAGAGGGTGCGATGAGAAAGAAGAAGGTTCGGGGTGAGAGGTCAGGAGGTGTGTACTGCAAAGCTTGTTACGTTCCCATGTTCGGTTGAATAAAACCGTTGGAGAATATTGAATTCCTCATTCTTGGAGTATTTTACGACACAACGGTAACAGAGACACGAGGAGATCTGTGGAAGGGAGAGGGACGAGGCAGGGTACACGGGGTAAACAAGATGGACACTACAAGGACTTTCAGGTCCTTACACGACAGGGACATACAGGAAGGAAAGCAGAGAATTTGAAGGAGGTGGGTTTACGGTGGATTAGCAGGTGTAGAAAAGATTGTGGTTTTGGAAAGGGGGGAAGATAAAAGATGGTGGTGAACAGCTGTTTTCAGAGACTGGGGAAGAGGGGATTGAAGAGTGCGGGAGATTATTCCAAAGGTGGGGAAAAAATAGGAATGAAAGAGTGAAGGAGAGCAGTGATTCATGATTTTGGTAGTTTTACCAGAAGGGGTTGCTGGCGGACCTTGAGCACCCTGCAGAAATATTGGGGGGGGGCATATCTCAGACAGAGAGGGGGGGCAGGCAGAGAGGAGAGGAAGACGAAAAGCCGGTGCGGTGAGAGAGGGAGAGACCCAAAGACTCGGCCTCATCACAGGAGATACCATCGAGATTGTTGGGATGACTTTTGAGGTTTTCTTTATTTGTACCTCCTCCTACTTGAGCCTTCTTTTTGTGCATCTGGTAGGAAATGTTGTCTTTTTGTCCAAAAAATTGATTTATTTGAATGCTTTGTGAGCTAACCAAAATTGGACGTGGCAATGAAGCCGTCTCCTTCCATCCTCAATAACAAGTTCCATTCAAGACATCTGTTGCAATATATACATTTGATGCATGCAGGTTATAATACCATGTTTTTTTATATTTGCTTCAGAACAACAGTATTAAGACATCCAAGTACAATGTCATCACTTTCCTGCCTATAAACCTGTTTGAACAGTTCCAACGAGTAGCCAATGCTTATTTCCTCTTCCTCCTTATCCTGCAGGTGAGTGGTTTTGTCAGACACAGTTTGGCACACTGGAAATCACACACATCTGTTTAGTTCCTCCGCAATCATCTGACCAACCTTCCCAATTATTATTGGCAGTCACTGTGCCCCTCGTTTAATTAACCGTCCTTCTTTTCTTCTGCGGAACCGATGTGACACAACTTTCCAGGCAGTTTCAATTTCCTTTTTTTCTTCCATCTCTTAGAAACCCTAATTTCATTTATCTGTCAGGCATTGCTATCCATTGTGATGCATACCCATTGTTACAATTACGTGTAGACCTGTTGTGCAGCTTCAACTGTGCTTTGAGCTTCTTCATAAGGGGCCATTTATTTATTACATATGCACAGTGACATTGGTGGGTGGTGGTTAATTTGAGAAAAGGAGGATGAGTATGGTTGAATAGAATGTATGGGTTTGCAAGAGGAGTGTCGAGGGAAGGGAAAATGGTTAGGTAGGACAATGGAGTGAGAGTAGGGAAACGAGCATGGATGGGACATATGGGGTGGGGTGTCGGGATGTCGCAAATTCCACTATATTTGTGTAGGTAATCAGTAGATGGCCCATTATGATTCATATGTGCATTGTGTTCCATCATTAACATCACAGTCAAAGCTCTTCATCCCTCATCTCCCATGCAGCTCATCCCGGAAATTTCCTCCCTCTCATGGTTCACCACGGTCGTGCCTCTTGTCTTCGTGCTCATCGTTACGGCAGTGAAAGATGCCTCTGATGATTATGTGAGTCTTTTTAGGGGTTTTGTGATCCATTGTTGATGCTCCTTTCAAACCCCATCGTGGCACATAAGGTCTATTTGTGAACGTTGCAAATTGCAATGTTTTTTTTTTTTTTCATTGTTAATAATGATAGCTGTTGGAAGAAATTGAAAGTGTTCCCGTGGAAGGCAATCGTCAACGTCGTTATTCGGAAGTAAAATTGTCTCTGAATGAAATGAGCACCTTGAAAACTGCATTAGTTATCGCATTCGCCTTGCTCGCCGAGGTGCATATCGCACATAACACGCCATTCACTGATATGCTACTTGTTTGTTCTGTCATTGTGTATTTAGTAACGAGCAAGTCTTTACTCAGGATCCCTCTCTTGATTGTGCAGGAATTGCCTTACAAAGCAGCCCCAGGCATTTGTGCAGATGGCAATGCATCAGCTCTTTTTCTGTCTTACATTACCCTCGTCAATTTCTGCTGCGTGTTCACCTCTCCCCATGTTTTAAACACTTTTTGCTACTATGTGCCATGTCCTCATTGTTTGCGTTTCCTGATTGTTGTTTTGTTTTTTTGCAATGTATTGTGTACATCTTGCCCTACAATTTGGCCACGTTTTTTTGACAATATAAACAAGAAAAAGAGCAATCGGAGATTGCAGACCCTCGCCACGACTTCTTTTGTGTGGCGTTTGTGCACTGGTGTGTAAGTAATTAATGAGACAAAATTAGAACTGCCACTTTATAACTGCTGGCAGCGATGACCGGGTACCAAGATGTCCCGCTTTGATGCAACCCCAGATTTGATCGGACACCCGACTCTGACCCCTGATGTTTTTTTTGTTTTTTTATCATTATTCTTTTTATCAGTTGAATTCAGAACGGGATTAAAATAAATTCAAATCAAATGGAAGACCAAATAGGTACAGTCCTGCATTGGAGTGATCAGAAGGAACTCGAACAAGCAAAAAGCAAAGATGAAGTCATCAGGAGAAACCTGGATAGGATTCACATTTCAGCTGCTACTCCTCCACCCTCAAACCTAATTCAAAATAACAAAAAAACCCAGATCAAGAAATTAAATAATTCTGGCTGCCAGACCATGCGTCCAATCACGTTGAAGTTTAAAACGTTTTCCCCATTGATACTAGATTATAATTGTGAAGTTTCACATCATTTAATATAGCGGTTCCAGAGAAAACATTTAATATTTTTCTTCAAACCAATATGGCTGCCAAACCATGTGTCCAATCAATGAATCCTCAACAAACTTGTACACACATGGCTTGGGGAACATTTGTGTGAAGTTTCCCCTCGATCTGTCCAGCCGTTCTGGAGAAGATTTTTATAGGTTTTTGGGTAATTGCAACATGGCTGCCAAACCATGTGACCTATGACATCATATGTGTGAACCTTTTGTTCCTCATGGATAGGCGGTCATACATGTAAAGTTTCACCTCGATGTGTTCAGCCACTTCAGAGAAGATTTTTGAAGTTTTTTTTATTATTATTTATTATTTTTTAAACAATATGGCTTCCGAATCACATGACTGATATGATGATATCATCAATTTTTTTTTTTTGTGGAGCATTTTATCCCGAGATGACTGTCAAAATTTTTCATACTGATCAGATGTAGCGTTCTACATATGCAATTATGACGTCATAAGGAAAGCACCTATGACATCATTAAAAAAAATCTCTTATTCCCCATGAGGAGGACTTTCCATGTGCCAAATTACAATTTATTTCCTTGGTGCGGCTATAGAGGTCCAAAGTTTTTGCATTTTTCCAACATGTCTGCCACACCACGTCACCTATAACATCATAATTATCATTGAAACATTCTACATGAGTAGTCGCCCCTATGGGGAAAATGTTGTCTCGATCCAATAAGGGGTTGCGGAGAAAAACACAAAAGTTCTGTGCAGACAAACAAACAAACAAACGGACCCAAACTCAATACCCTCTCCTTCGGTGAGGGTAATTATTGACGTCATGCTACTAATACTCTACTCCTACTTTTGTTAGCAGATGCCATACCCATCTTAACGTCCGTCCAAGGGACGGTGCACTTTGTGATGCAACTCCTGAGCTGCGAGGCACCAATCCAACAGTTTATGTGCTCGGCAGGATGACATTTATCAACATTTGAGGATGAACAAATTGGCGATTTTGCAATCTCTAGATCTGCTACTTTAGCGATGTATTTTGGTGTCGTCTTCATTCTTGTTAGTTATGAAAACGTTTGAGAAAAATACAAGTTATGCCTTTTTAATGCTTTGAATTCACTCAATGCTAGTTTTATGACTATCATTTTGTACACATTTGAATGGGTGGCCATTTTTCCCCGCCATCCCCACGTATGGAGGGAGTACTGTCATACTCCATGATAATCAGGCCGGGAATCTAACTCGCACAAAACGGCGAAGTTGCCATTTGGCTTTCTCTGCATCATCTTGTCAGGACTTAAATTATCCATGTTCCTTATTATATTATTATTATTATCATTATTATTCACGCTGAGAAAACTGCTGGAGAAGAGGTTGGAGGGGCAAGGTGAGATGGCATTGGGATTTATGGACCTGGAGAAGGCCTACGACACTGTCCCGAGAGAGATGGTGATGGCGATACTGAGATGGATGAGAGTGCCGGAAGCAGAAGTCAGGTTGGTGGAAGGGATGTACACGGGAATGAAGGGAAGAGTTTTGGTTGGTCCTGGGATTTCTGCGGAGTTCAGCATGAACATCGGTTTGAGGCAGGGAAGCTCTCTCAGCCCACTCATGTTTATCATTGTAATGGAGCTGGTAAGCAGGAGGGTAAATATGAAAGGTATTCTGGGGAGGATGTTGTGGTGGAGAGTGGGTGGGAGATGCAGGAATTACTGGGGGAGTGGAAGGAAGCATTTGGGAAGCATGGGCTGAAGATGAGTGTGGAGAAAACTGAGGTGATGTGGGTCGGGCAGCAGAGAAAAGAAATGAGTATCGGGTTAGAGGGGAAGGACATCAGTCAGGGAAATATGTTTGAATATCTGTGAGAAACAGTGACCAGGGATGGTAAGTCCAAGGCAAAAGTACAAAGGAGGATCGAGGTGGGTGTGAATGTGTGGAGGCGGTTGAAGGGACTAAGTGGCAAACAAATATATCAAGAAAATTGAAAGGGAAGATTCTGATGTGTGTAATGCCAACCTACCTTTACGGCCTGGAGATGGTGGCGCTGATGGAGAGAAAAAAACAACAAAGGCTGCAGGTTTGCTAGAACAACTGGGTCAGGAGGGTTGTGGGAGTGAAGAGGGTGGATAGGAGGAGGATGGATGAACTGAGGGAAGAGGTTGGTGTTGCAGATGAGCTTGACAGGGAGATTGGTGAAATGCCGGCTGAGATGGGCTGGACACTTAGTGCGGATGGGGGAAGAGAGCGGATCGATTGAGGGAGCAAGGTGGGAGGAAAAGAGGTTGACTGTGGTTGAGATGAGAGGATTGTGTGAGGAGGGATCTCCATAAGGTAGGGGTGGTTGGAGAATGGAGAGAGTTGGCTGAGGACAGAGTGGGTGGAGGAGTATCATGGTCAAGGCAGGGCAGAAGTGTGGTGCCATCCGACCTCACCCCTTAAAATGGTAAGAAGAGGATGAGAAGAAGATTATTATTATTATTATTATATAGATGATTACTCTTGTTATTATAGCTTTATATATGACAAATAATAATCTGGCAATAGATTGGTGATATTGAAATCTGAAAATCCTTGGGGGCACTGACAGGATAGCTCATAGATACTGTACTTCCCTGTTAGCTGCCTAGTTTGGATTTGAATGTCAGGGGGTTTTTTTGCTTCCATTGTTTCGTAAGTTTTCAACTCTGAAATGCTAATTACTTGCCTTCAGCACCTTGATGCCATGAATGTGCTGTGGTGATACCGACGACTAATTCTGATACCTTTCCCATATCTGGGTAATACAATAATTTATCTCTCTCACGTCTTCTCAGTTTCGGTATCGAAGTGACAATCAGGTGAACAACCGACGGGCCGAGATCTTGCATGATGGACAGTAAGTAAGGCTGTATATCGTACCTTCATCGATGTTATTGCACCTTACAGTGTCCTCTTCACCCTTACAGTTTGCACCTTAATTACTATATTGCCTCCATCCTGATAGTCCCCACTTTATTCTAGCACCTGTATCCTTGCAATCTGCAACTCGCCTTACAACCTTGCATTCTGTTCCTTCTTGTATCTTTTCCATCTGATGTTGCATGAGAGCCATAATACTTTTAGCTATGTTCACTTTTTATGCGGACCAATTTTCTTCTCCTTGCCTAAGATTCATGGAAGACAAATGGATGAATGTCCAAGTGGGAGACATCATCAAGATGAAGAACAATCAGTTTGTACCTGTAAGTACACAATGTTCATCTCGTAACTGGAATTGTTTGAAAGGGGGAAAAGGAAAAACCAATTATATGGTTTGGAACAGATAATACACACACTCATTCTGCGCTGTATTACCGTACATTCTAACACCATCTGATGCTGCACCTGTTAGTAGACAATTACACGGAAGATTTATCTACAGTAGTTGCTCAGATGTGGAAGCATTGCTATAATTATATCATCAGGAGATATTGTTTAAAAAAAAAATGTTTTTTTTTTTATCACTTACTTTGTCTTCTCTTTAAAAAAGTTTTCTTTATATTGTGTAATGGTGAGAGTGTCCACTCTGTCTGGGAGGTTGGTGGTTCAAATGCGATTGCATCATACCAAGACTTGAAAAATGGCTTGTGCTGCTTCCTTGCTTGATGCTCAGCTTTAAAAAGGGATAGAGCATGGACAAATAACCATATGTTGCCCATTGGTAATAACTAGTGCGTGCCCGTACGTGCGTGCCCTTATGTGCAAAAAAAAATAATAATAGATAATAAAAAACTTTCAAACGCGAGCCAGAAATAACAACCAACAGGCTGTTCTTCGCTCTCGCATGCCAATACGTGTGTGGTCGTACGTGTGTGCCCGTACGTGCGTGCCCGCACGTGCGTGGCCGTACGTGCAAACCAAAAAAAAAAAGAACTTTCACACCGCGAGCCAGAATCAACCACACAGGCCGTTCCTTCGCTCTCGCGTGCCCTTACGTGCAACCCCCCCCCCCCAAAAAAAAACTTTAAACGCGAGCCAGAAAGAACCACACAGGCCGTTCCTTTGCTCTCGTAAATGACGACTGGATTGGGGCATTGTGTTTATCTATAAATGCGCATAAGAAATCGAGAAATTATTAGAATACATTGTCATCACTATCCGAAGTGGTGCGTGCCCGTACGGAATGTTCACATCATTCCACGAATTATCGCTTGCATTGAAGTAACAACTGCTGTGATACTTCCACACACAGAGTTAATTAAAATCCAAATTAAAATCAAGTTTACCTCCCTGTCTTTGCTTGCCATGACATTCACTGCCATTGACCATTGCCACTCCTACACCACGGTAACTAAGGCACCGATCCCCATCGTAACCGGCACGGCACGTGACGTCATCATCGGCCGGCCGCGCCACGGCCTACGCAGCCACGCCTACGCAGCAACGTGTCCTGTGATTGGTTGGTAAATAAATGGCCATAGCTTGGGAAGCACTTGTCCGATTAATATCAAACCTTGAAAAGGGCCACATACTCAGGTCCTCAGCAATATACCTGGCAAGTTTCAATTAGATCTGACCATTGGTTGTCGAGAAACAGCGGTCACAGACACACACACACACACACACACACACTCACACACACACACAGATTGCTGGAATTATAGATAGATAGTGTAATCTCGATGGGCCTATTGGCGTCCTCCTGTGTTGATGATACTTGGAAGGGGACTTCTATTAATTTATGTGACTAGTCACTACCCATTCCCTCTGCAAGCAAGAGGATTTATTTTTAGACCCTCAGTACCCCCTCCCACCAACAGAGGTCAGTGGTTAAATAAACCACTTGCACTATACACATGCGCAGTGGCAAATCGAAAGTCATCTCCCTATACTCGGGGGTGGGGGGGGTCTATATATGCCAATGACTGACCATGGGTACCACAAGCAAGAATACAAAATTTGGTGGACCTCGTCCAAGCCGTTTTAGATTCCACTAGTGCGTGCCCGTACGTGCGTGGCCGTACATGCAAAAAAAAAAAACTTTCAACCGCGTGCCAGAAACAACAACCACACAGGCCGTTCCTTCGCTCTCGGCGTGCCCGTACGTGCGTGGCGTACGTGCAAAAAAAAAAAAAACTTTCAAACAACACACAGGCCGTTCCTTCGCTCTCGTAAACGACGACTGGATTGGGGCATTGTGTTTATCTATAAATGCGCATAAGAAATCGAGAAATTATTAGAATACAGTAAGTCATCACTATCCGGAAGTCCATACGTTGTAACCCGTAATGGGGAACGCGGCTGAGGATCTCTTCCCCAATGGCCACGCCTACGCAGCAACTTGTTTTTGTCTGGTTGGTAAATAAATGGCCATACTTGGGAAGCACTTGTCCGATTAATATCAAACCTTGAAAAGGCACATCCTCAGGTCCCCAGCAATATATGTGGCAAGTTTCAATTAGATCAGACCAGTGGTTGTCGAGAAACAGCGGTCACAGACAACACACACACACACACACACACACACACACACACACACACACCCACAAAGCACACCCGCACGACGCACATTGCTGGAATTATAGATAGATAAGGAACAGACGTACAGTACGGCCATTGCCTTATTTTATTGGTAGGATGAGCCACAAGGTGATTTATCTCGACTATTACGTAAAAGTATATGCAGGGAACTTTAATACAGGAGGAGGCCATTTCGGCCATCAGGCCTGCTCTATATCAACACCACTAATTGAAATTATGACTCCGAGGTAATGTATGCAAATGTAAATTGATCATTTTATTTTGATGTGCACCCGTTTGATTCTCACAACTTTACCCTTGATTGCTAATTACTTGCCTTCAGCTACTTGCCTTTCACCGATCTATCTTAACTTGATAATCCATTCTGTTGTAAGACGTATTTTAAGTGTTCATTTTTGGCCTTCTTGGTGCTCCTTCTACCATAGCTATGCTCACTAACATATTAATCACCCATGTTTGACACCAAATTATAATGAAAACATTTGTATCCACCAGTGGGTTGGCAGAATGGCCTAGAGGTATGCAATTCACCTCCAAGCTGTTTGAAAGGGGGGGAAAGCGAAAACCAATTCCAAGGTTCAGAACAGATAACACATCTCATTTGAATCTCAATCCAGCCATAAACTGTCATTCCCGGTGTTTCACAAGTAGGGTGGTTTCATCAATTTGTGTGCCGTCCCTCGGATGGACATTAAACGAGCGTCCTGTCTGCAGTCATTAGTTGGTGGATGTTGAAGATAATGCGGTGTCCTTCACGGAGTAGGTGAGCTGGCATCATGTAAAATTTCCAAATTCCTCCCCTAACTACTGCTGGGAAGTCAATGGCAAACCAGCGAGTATAACCCTTGCCAAGAAATTGCTTTGGTGGCACCGATACTCCGCAACATAGTACAGTGAATCAGAATCAGTCTCCGGTGTTATTTTTTTCAATGGAATGCAACTTACCACAGTACATCTGAGGCTCATAATAACATTCCAAAACTAGAAGGGCACTCGGTAGAGCGCATACCTCTGCCACGCAATGCCTGACCCACGAGAACATATCGGGCCCAATACATTTTTGAAATATCATGCTATACAGTACTATATCGTTTTTGGCCCTTTCTCTCAATGGTGAAGAATCACTTTAAAAATCAAATAATTCTCGTATCCAGATCCAGAGTCAGATCTTCACCAAAATTTAATCAATTAGTCGTGGTCACACACCCAACTTGTCCACCTAGTTTCATTCAAATCCGTCCACAACTTTTTGACTTATCGTGCTATATATTCGTTTAGCCCTATCTCTCAATGGTGAAGAATCACTTAAAAAATTAGAGTTGTTCGATCCGGATCCAGATCTTCACTAAAATCTATTCAGTTTGTCCTTGTCACACACCAAACCTGTCCACAAAATTTCATTCGGATCCGTCCATGTCTTTTTGAGATATCCTGCACTCAAACAGACAAACAAACAAGAAGTCTTCGTGCAGAGCATGATACTTGCAAAATCCATAAAACAAATTTGACCTCAAAAATAATTGTTGGTTTAATTCAATGACCAAATATGCAACTCCTCTTCAAATTTCAAGTCAATCAGATGAAAATTGACAATTTTAGAAATTTGGCCTATGTCCTTTTGGCCTATGTTGTCCTTTTGGCCTATGTTGATCTCAAAAATAATTGGTGGTTGAATTCAGTGACCTGATATGCAAATTCTCTTCAAATTTCAAGTCAATGAGACGAAAATTGAGGATTTTAGAAATACCTCCTGAGTTGTTGACCTTGGACCTATGTTGACCTTTTGTTCTATGTTGACCTAAAAAAAAAAAAATTTTGGCTGGTTGAATTCAATGTCTGGAATATAAATCCTCTTCAAATTTCAAGTCAATCAGATGAAAATTGACAATTTTAGAAATTCGGCTTTGTGACCTTTTGGCCTATTTTGACCTCAAAAATAATTGGTGGTTGAATTCAGGACCTGATATGAAATCCTCTTCAAATTTCAAGTCAATCGGATGAACATTGAGGATTTTAGAAATCTCACCGAAGATGTTGACCTTTTGGTCTATGTTGACCTAAAAAAAAAAAAAAACTTGACTCGTTGAATTCAGTGACCTGAAATATAAATCCTCTTCAAATTTCAAGTCAATCGGATGAAAATTGAGGATTTTAGAAACACCACCTTAGTTGTTGACCTTTTGACCTCAAAAATAACAGGCTTCTTCCTTGTGATAAACTCTACCATGTGGTGAAGTTTCATGAAGATCGGTTTAAAATTGTCACCTGTAGGCGACAAACAGGCAGAATAACAAAATCGACTGACCCAAAAACTTGAAAATCTTCAATTCTGAAAGTAACAAACAGACAGACAGGGGTGAAAACATAACCTCTGCCCACCTTCGGTGGCGGAGGTAATTAAGAGGAGCTTTTATAGACACTCTTTTGATGCTGTGAAGCCAAATTCTGATATGTTTGCTCGTGTTAAGAATAAAACAAAGTGAAAATAACACTAAGTGAATACCGTATATGTACTCGCATCAGTGCCATTTTATGCAGGGCATATTTTGATCAATGCCAAATGGGTACATGGCCTGGTGTGAATATGTGCCCGCAGTCATACATGAACAAGATTCTCCATGCTTCGAGATAATTTTCGAAGAAATGTGTGTAATTTGTGTTGTCGGGTTCCTCTCATCAGATTTATCTTAACACCAAGCTATTACAATATACCTGTCCTTAGATCATACATTAAAACCAATAGGCTCTGTGAAAAAATAATTAATCCTTTGTACCCAAATTTGTTCAGCTTTATCATGGGGTATACACACTGACAAGGGACAAAAATGATATATAATTGCTTGTTTTGGCTCTTCACCGCATCTTTCAGAATTGTTCATTGGTATCAATTCTGGGGGGAAAAGAGCTTTTGAAAGATGTTTCACCAAATGGATTGTTTTCTGTGTATTGTACTGCACATTCAGTTATGTTTGTTAGTTGCAAAATCAAAGATTTTTCAAGTATATTGCTCAGTCGATTTTGTTATTCTGTCTGTCTGTCTGTCTGTCTGTCTGTCTGTCTGTCTGTCTCAATCACCTACAGGTCACAATTTAAAACCGATCTTCACAAAACTTCACCACATAGTTGAGTTTGTCATAAGCTAGAAGTCTATTAGGTCAAAATCAAAGGTCTCAAAAGGTCAACATAAGCCCAAGGTCACCAACTTGGGTAGTATTTCTAAAATCCTCAATTTTCATCCGATTAACTTGAAATTTGAAGTGTTTATATTTCAGGTCACTGAATTCAACCACCAATTATTGTTGAGGTCAACTTTGTTTTATGGATTTTGTAAGTATTCTTATTGTTTATTTATTTATTTATTTATTTGCCTATCTTGATTGGCACTACAACAAACATTTGTGTGGTTTACCTCTAACTATTACAATTATTTATCAGAATGCCATAGTCTCACAAAGTTGCTGAAATAAATATCAAAAATATAACTCTTGATTTGTTTTTGCTATTGTTTTATTGATCCTCATGTCACGAGACTGCTGCTCATTACGAGACTTAACTGTGTTTGAAATTTGCACGTTTTTGATCTCTTGAACGTGAAATATAACTCCGCATCTGCAAACGTCTAATCAGGTTAAACACCAGTGAACATCCACCCACTCCAACCCTTCTCAGTTTTAACAACCTTTGATGCTTCTTGATCGCTGTCTTACAAAAAAAAACAGACTCTTTTATCAGGAATTGCTGTTGGACGTGACTGCAGACATACCAATTGGTAGATTTCTTATTATTTTGCCTCCAAACAAATTCATTGATGTTTATTGCACAGAAAAGTTTTTTATGTGACGCTGATATCATGAGGATATCTATTTGGTGCATTTATCGCTAGTTTCATATGAATGGTTCAGTAGTTTCCACCGCATCCCCTTTCAATCACCACTTGTATGTTTTTATCGGTGGCGCTGACAAAAACCTGTCGATTAGGTTGTGAGGTGGATTGAAAAATATGTTTGCAATTCAGTCCGAAAATGTTTCGGCCAAATCCAAATTTATTTTCACCAAAAACAAGTGAGGAAAAATTAACCCAACATGCTTGTATCTTTCACATTTCTAAGTACTGAACACGTATCTATGCACACAGGAATGTGTTACCGGTATACTCCATCTCGATTACCTGTCATAAAGAGCTTTGCACTCATTTTGCTAACTTCAGCACTGGAAGGTTTAAAATAAAAAAAATTGCAATTCAGCAAACTATCTATTGGTTACTATCTCCATTTCAGAATTGAAACTGGAAGTCACCTCGGCTTAATCGGTGAAACTTGTCTGTGAGTGGTGAGAAAATAGCCACAAACACACAAAATGTGCATGCTTCTAGGTTAGTGAAATGCTTGTAACATGATTGACCCATGCCCATATATTTAACAGGCTTGCTTCTCATTAATGTTTTGGTGAATTTATGTTCAAAGCTATTTGCCGGATTCAACTTTTATTCCTATTTGGCGCACGACGGCTTAAACCCTCGTAAGTTATCAAATTGCTTGTATGCAGAATTAAAAAAAAAAAATTGGTTTATTTTGACAAAATAAAACATGTGTTATGTATAAACTAGTTAGTCAAAAATAAAAAAGTCCGTCAAAACTGACGGGTTGGAATTATTGCATTCAAAATATTCAGAGACTGGAAGATATTTCATTTTTACGGTACAGTCTCGTGAGCAAGCCAAAGTCTGAAGCTTCGGCCTCGCGTCAGGTGTGCTTATATCTTCCTTATTTATTACACATCCTACGGACGTAAATGAACACTCGTTTTACTGTGCGCACATTGCACATGTCACCTCCCTGTACCTCATATTTATTGTTATTTTTTTAAAGTTTCTGTACACTGCCGTTGATGCCCGGTTGCAAGTCACCGTCTACATTTCCAACAGAAGAGACGTAATTACTCTAGTTGAAAAATGTTTTTTGAGGGTTATTTTTGTTTTTTATCCTGAAAAATAGACCGTGGTGAACTTGCGGTCGTGTTAAAAAGATTGGCCTTTGAAACCTTACTTAAATCGTCCTCATAAAGGGGGACAGACAAATACACACTGTCTTTTATATAGGTAGGTTGTTAAGATTCATTGAGTAGCTTAATAGAACTTCGCTGTCATTGTGATTTGAGTATTACAAACAAAGCAAAACACACAACCATTGCAGTCTATCGAGGCTAAACAAAAGGGTTACATCGGAGTGAGGGTGAGCAGTAGGCTTCAATTTGGGAAGCGTGACAAGGATGGGTTACTGTATGAATGCATGCATCATACTGAGGCTATTCATGGGCAAGAGGTAACTCGATGCTGAATAATCCATTTGTAGCAAAAAATCAATATTGTGTTTTTGAGTAACGATAGTGGGTACAGATTGTGCCAGGGTGTTTACAAGCATGTACTTGTTAATGCTTCAGTCACATTTGGCTCGGCGGCCGTAGGGTCTAAAAAATCTACGGCCACTAGCAATTATAGGGCGGCCGCAGTATTTCCACGGTCACACAATGTAGCAGTCACATATGTTTTTATTTTTTGGGTAGCCGCACGGGGTATTTAGAAATTGTGGAGACCGAAAACGTGGGGGTGCCGTACGGTCTTTGATTTGATGTCGCACGGTGACCTTAGGGCGTCCCTGCGGCGGCCATAGAATTTTCAAGGGAGACGCAAGGTGCCCGCAAGGTGACCTCAGAGGGGCCCTAAGGCGAACGTGGAAATAGTGCGGCCGCTGTAATTTTTTGGGGGTTGGCAAAATTCATTTTCATTGATAAGAGCCTACGGAAAACGCACGAATAACGCAAGCCCACCGTACGCCCTACGTACGGTCGACGTGGAACACATCTACGTCATGGCTACGGCTTGTCGAATTGCTACGGCCAACCTAGAAATGAAAAAAGTTATAACTCCGCGCTTTAATTCCACGGAGACCCCTACGGCCTGTAAAAGATAGCCATAAGCGGCGTAGGGCCACCCTGAGGCCACCTCAGAAACTCTGCGGCCGCCGCACGTTTCTGTCAATTAAGGGGGGGTACGGCCGCCGTATCCTAGCCGTAGAGCAAATGTGACTCATGCTTTACAGAGTGCTGTGGATTGACTTTCAATGAATGGAATTAATTACTGCATGCTTGACTATGTATTAATTTGCTCCCCACTCTAGGCTGATCTGCTGCTGCTATCTAGCAGTGAACCCCATAGCCTGAGCTACATTGAAACTGCTGAACTCGATGGGTAAGATATTTGGGGGGCTTTACTTCATTAAGGGAGCAAGAAAGGGGAAAAAGTAATTTTGGTTCATGGGCTTTTTACTCCTGCATCCCACCTTTCCCAACCTTATCTCTTTATAGATTCCAATCTCTCTCCTCAATGCCTCACTGTTTTATCCTATGGACACTCCATCTTCCCTAAACCATATTTTTCTTCTATCCTCCTCCTTTTCATTGTTTTTATCCATTTTATTTCATCTAAAAATGTTCCCACTTCTCTCCCATACCTATCACTCTCCTGCATATACACAATACGTAGATGCCCCCTTAATGCTCATTATATAAATCTGGATTCAATTCACGAGTGAACCTGCTGATTGTACGTGGACTCGTCCTTTGGTTTTGATCTGGCCACATTCATGTTCGTTATTTCCTTAGGCCAAATGTTAGGCGCATTTGAGCTGATGTAACTACTCCTACGAACAATAACAACATGCATCGCTGCTAGGTGCTTATGTTCTCAGCACCCAGATAATCTCAGCCCACCACTTCCTCCTTTTCCTTCCAGAGAGACCAACCTGAAGGTGCGGCAGGCTCTGCCAGTTACCTCTGATATAGGAGATGATGTTCACGATCTTTCAACTTTTGATGGTAAGATATTTTCAAACATTCACAGACACAAGTAGAGTTCACACAAAACGAAGGTACGAATTAACATTGTATAGATACGGTATGCTTTATATATCTCGGCACTCGTACATGCTTTGAGACTTGCCCAACTTGAGCATAACACTGCAGGACGATAATTTAATTTTGCTTGTAAAACGATAGTTTGGAGTTGTTTTAGCCATTGATAAAAAATTGAAACTGCTAAGTAGTATGCTGAAGTTTTGTATACCAATACTGACATGTATATTTGTCCATTGAAAAGGAAAGAAAAGGAAAACTATCCCTTGAAAGGCACTGACATTAATAATGTTTGACCATGACATCTTTAGAATGTCGTGTGTAAAATGGAGAGGGAAGGTTTGTGGTCGAGCTGTGGCCGGAGTGGGATATGATGCCTGAAACCTGACCTACCCTCAGTTGTTACACCCATCTTGCATAAGGTGATAGTTTGGTGGATTATCTGAACATGAACTGTGAAAAGGGAATGGATGAACTCCAACAGTTCAGAGGCAGAGCTGTATGTCGTGTCCAAGAATTGCTCGTGATGTTTGTACTGTTGTCAGGCGTTGTCCCTCACGGTGACAGTTTTGTATTATGGATTTAAATTGTCCAAAAACTGAAAGGCATCCAGTAACAGAGTGCAGCACTAAAATGGCATTTGTGCCCTCGGCAGTAAACTTGATGTGATCTATGCATCCCGGAATGGTGTCGTTTTCTTTTTTTGTGATGCGTTACAGTGAACGAGTCTAAAGTGGATGCAAGGGTAAAAACCATTCGACTGTAGATAAAATCTCTGTCATCTTCATTAACCTTTACTTCCTTTTCTTCTCTCCTGTCCTCTGTTCTCCTGCTTTCTTTGTATAAAGATTATTTATTTGCTTTTATGGTGCACAATTTTAATTTGCCTTTTGTAATCATGCCTACATTCGTTTACAGAACCCTCATGCCAATCACGTTCCGTTCCGTTTTGTACAAATTTGTTTATCTGTCATTTGTTGGGTTTTTTTTCTTCTCTTTTTCTTTTCATGATATTTTGCTCTAAATCAACCAGACTCGGTAGCTTCATGGTTAGAGCGTCCACTCTGAGTCTGGGAGGTCAGTGGTTAAAAACCTGGTCGAGTCATACCGAAGACTTAAAAAGTGGTACGTGCTACTTCCTTGCTTGACGTTGAGCATTTACAAAGACACAGCATGGACAAACTGCTTGGAAGGCAATGGCAAACCACCCAGTATAACCCTTGCCAAGAAACCACTTCGGCAGCACCAACACTGTAAAGAGTTCAGCACATCAAATCAAATAATTCCTGTAAAGTGCCTTGAGACATTTTGTCGTGAACGATACTCTGTCGATAACACTTCATTATTGTACACCACTCCTTCCCAATTCCATATCAAGGCGATGCATAATGTCATCACCGGATGCCGAAGGAAGGGAGGACTCAGTTTTTACTCCGTTTGTTTTCTTGTTTGTCCAGGCGATATCTCAGCCATCCTTTGAGCTCGGAAAAGCTGAAATTTGGGGACAAAAGTGAAGATGTGCTTTGGCAAAAACGATATATATTTTTTGATTCATCAATTAATTGATTGATTACTTAATTATTAGTGTTTTATTAATTACTTATTTATTTTATTTCTCATCTGGGCAATATCTCAGGCACCTTTTGAGCTGGGAAGCTGATATTTGGACACGACAATGACCAAGTGATTTTGCTATAAAGGGTCTTTTTGATTTTTGATTAATCAATTAATTATTCATTTTTCCTTTTGGTTATGCTATTAGCCAATTGAATGAGAAATCAATTATTTTACGATTATTATTTATTTTAATTGCACAATTAATCAATGAATCGATCAATTATGATTGTACACCGCTTCACCCCAAATCCATCTCCATATGCTGCACAGCGAGTAAGTATAATTTGTACACATTCGCCTTAGAAGTACACCGCTCCCTCACAATTATGTCTCCACATGCTGCGCGGCAGCATCCGCCGGGCACTGAAGGCACCCCGGCAATTTTGCACGCTTGAAGATTTGTTATTTATTTATTTGGCAAGGGGGGGGGGCGGTGTACTTTGAATGTACCTCTACTTGTTGTTATTATTATTATTATTATTTATAACCAACCATTATGCACTGATCCCATCATAAGTAGAGGTTAGTTGTCACAAACTTGTTTGTCTTGCAGGGCAGGTGATATGTGAACCTCCAAATAATAGGCTGGACAAGTTCACTGGGACTTTATTTTTCGCTGACAACAAGCATGCACTGGACAATGACAAGATCCTACTGCGTGGATGTGTGCTGCGGAATACAGAGTGGTGCCACGGTCTTGTGATCTTTGCAGGTACCAAATGTTACATGAAGGACATTACTTGATATCTCCCTTTGTCATGTTTCACTTCGCTCACTATTAGTTGGATGTCATATTCCAGAAAATCAAGTGCTTACAAATTGCAATTAGAATTAAAATTTAAAACCTCCCCCCCCCCCTTTTTTTTATAATTACAAAAAAAGCATCAATCTAATACAATAACCCCATGGTGCTTAATTAACTTCTAATTGCAAATTTATCCAATGCACCGGTAGCCTATCACCAGCATTTGTGTACATGTGTAAACCTGGCTGTATACGGAAGTTTGTTTGTCTGTCTGTGGGCAGGATATCTCAAAACGTTACGGTTGGATTTGGATAAAACATGGTGGACAATTTTGGTGTGTGACGAGGATTAATTGACTGGATTATGATGAAGATCCAGAGCCGGATCTGGATACGTGAAATTTTTTTAAGTGATTCTTCACCATTGAGAGTTATGGCCGGAAACTATATAGCACACGATATCTCAAAAAGTTACAGATGGATTTGGGTGCAACTTGGTGGATGAGTTGGGTCGGTGCCATTAACAAGCCGATTCAATTTTGGTTGAGGTCCGGATCCAGATCCGGCCTCTCAGTGGGATACAAAACATAAACTGTTCAGCCTGGCGGAGGTATGCTCTCTACCGAGTGCCGTTCTAGTTCATTCATGTCATTTGGTGTGAGATTTCTGCGCGTTTTGTCTCAAAACGATCTGCTCTTGAGATTAATGCAAATGTCAAAAAACAAAATGCTTGAGGGATCGGAACAGTGCTGAGTAACATATTGTTACTTGCCTAATTTACTTGACCATACAGTGAATATCAAGCATTGCATCCCTCTTACTAAGTTTCTGACATCATAGTAATGTTTTAAGAAACAAAATATGCCATGTAGTAAGCAAGCTATCAATTTCAGAAACACACAGCCAAGAGATGCCTTCGTTACTCAAGAGACTCAAGTTACTGCATACGTCACAACTATGTTTGGCTTTGAAGCATATGGTGTCATCGTTTGCACGTGTACATTGTAAACTCATGAGACTCATTTTATCAATATTTGTTCAAAAAGCTGTTAAGGAACTAATGCTTAGTTCCTTCATGTTTTTTTTTTGAACAAATATCGATGTTGTGCGTTTGCTGCATTTGCATCACAGGTTCTACATCACCAGAGGAATGAAGGAAACTAAATAAATGACATGACATCACCAGGAGACTATACGTATACAGGGATTCAAATGAATTCAACTTTAGAGCAAGCAATTATCATTATAATCGACACAATTTGCAATTCTTTTAAAATTATTCTTCACTCGTTCAAAAGACGTCATGTTTAGTTATTTAGTGGTTGAACATTCAGTAAATATATTGCACTCACACATCTCTGTTTTCTTTCATGCTGTACTAATCATACAGAGATTCTCACAACTTGCCGTCACATTGTTAAATACAAGCTATTTATTGATCAATTCTGTACTTTTTCATTCCATAACTAAACCTTCTTTTATAAGACTGGCCTGTTTGAGTTGGCTCTTTGGTGTTCCCATCTGATCACAGAGCTCAGGATATTGGGATCTCAGATTCAAATCCCTATCACTGTGTTGATTTATCCAGTGTCTATACATGTCCTAGTTACCTCCGCCACCAAAGGTGGGCAGAGGTTATGTTTTCACCCCTGTCTGTCTCTCTGTTTGTATGTTTTTTGTCTGTGAGCAGGATATCTCAAAAAAGTTGTGCATGCATTCAGACGAAACTTGTTGGAGAGGTTCGGTGTGTGACAAGGTCGAAATTAATTGATTTTGGTGAAGATCCAAATCCGACTTCGAGAATTTTTACAGTGATTCTTCACCATTGAGGAATAAGTCTAAAAACGATATATAGCACAATATCTCAAAAAGTTGGGGACGGATTCAGACAAAAATTGGTGCAGAGGTTGCGTGTGTGACAAGGAAGAATTTATTTCATTTTGGTGAAGATCCGAGTCTGTATCCGAGAATTTTCAATGTGATTCTTCACCATTGAGTGATGCACAGGCTACTTCAGGATCCTGCGAAGAAGCTGACCTTCAATTTTGTGTTTCACTCGAGATTTATGAAAACATATTCTATTATTATAAAAAAACAACTGGAAGATTCCTAACGTTGTTTAATTCCTGCATTACCGGTGCATACACATCGAGAATAAATATACATTTTATTACCCCATGTATCAGTTTGGTGCTGTTCTTTGAAGCAGCATAAGTACTGCATTAAATTACTCCATCATTTAACACGTGATGAAATGTTTAAATTCAGATGATTGACCTTGTTGTTTGATATTTTAAATATTAGAAACATTTAAATGTCTTTTAAAAAAAAAAAATATTTATTTATTTTCTAATCGTCCAATAAAAATTGACGATCTCTTCTTTTGAGAATTTACCAAATCCAACTGGATGGTGTGGAGGTAATTTGCTTGTGCTTACCTTTGACCTGTCTTTTGTCTGGGTTTGTTTCTCAACCAAACAATGAACTGTCAAATTAGTGCTTGGATGTTAAGCTGGATGCCCTGTCCCACGTTGTCTTTTGTGAAGAGTGGGCGAGTTATCGCCGGCATCCTGGACAGATTCCAAATCCCTGCCTAAATCTCCTTCAGTGGAATGTTGTCAGCTGGTTGTGAAAGATCTAATATATATATATATATATATATATATATATATATATATATATATATATATATATATATATTTAATTATCACAATTTTGCTCTCTAATTTACGTGCTCAAAACAGTTTTGAATGTTATAACAACACAACATTGTTTTCTTTCTTTATCTTTAAACATTTGGTTATTTGTTGAAATCAAAATTATTTTGTTTCATTGAAGTTATTTCAATGAAATCTCATTTGCAGTTACCTTAGCAAAGACCTCCTATGACTTTAAGTCGGTGCTCTTAATGGAAATATGACTCGAGGGAAATCAAGGGAAATATGACTCTACTTTTGCGGCGAATGAAAATCTGTTTCCCACACTTGCAGTGGCCCAACCTGCCCAAATTACACAATATGAACCACACCCATGCTAGAAACACACCTGCAAAAGCTAAAAATGTCATCACACTCGTAAAAACGCTGTATTTAAAGCATTAGTAACAGTGCAAAATAAATATTTGTCAGGGGAGGAAAAGGTATAATTTTGCATTTGAATACCTTGCAACAGGAATTAAAATGCTATTGCGACATCACACGTGTCATGAGCGTTACTGTGCTCTCATTTGTACTGAAACAGGTACCTTTTAGCATAGCAATTCCTTAAATCAGACAATTATTGCTAATGAGAAGTACACACCCCTACAAAAGAAAAGTTTTTAATTTATTTTATTTTATTTTCCCTTTGCTGCACAGTAACTACTGTGCTGTTTTCTCCATGTTGTGACTCTCGACAGGACAAGACACGAAACTGATGCAGAACAGCGGAAAAACACAGTGGAAAAGAACGAACATTGACAGACTTATGAACACACTTGTCCTCTGGGTGAGCGAGGGGGTGTGTGAGGATCGCCTGGTTTCTAACCCCTCAGTGCGTACTCACGTGCCGCAGTCTCTCCACGATTCACTCAGGCCTTATGCAGTTACACGTGCCTGAGGTTTTCTTTTGTAAACAAAGCATTTCAGTTTCCTGTATCGCGTAACGCATGAATTTTTGATGTCAGCAAGTTGAGACCAGAAGACTTTCTTTTAATCCGTTTTGGTCCAAAATGAATCAAAAGATGAAATGTTTCCTTCCCTTACCATGGGGTAACATTATCTTGAACTGTCTCCATCCACAAAACGAAGCGATATTGTACTGAGCTCACACCGCTCCATTAGGAAACACCTGTACATGTGACAGGAAAGGTTTAGTGTAATTTCCAGTGAAAAGAATGGTGGGAAGAGGTGGGTGTTTTGTTTTAATTTATTTTAACTGATGGTGTATTCAATTGATTTTCATCGCTGGCCATTTACTTGTTGTACTTTTTTTTCTTTTCTTTTTCTTTTTTTTGTATACATAGTCTTGGCTCTTGGGAGAAATCAGGATGCAAAAGGAACAGTAGAGATGCCCATAAAAGGGGCAGTTGAGAGAGGGCAGAAACGCCAACAGCCGAGTTGAAGGCCGAGATAGAAGGAGACTTGGACAAACAATGGGTGTGGGGAGGAATGGGGGGGGGGGCAGAAGAGGATGCAAAGGATGGACAAGATGTATTGATGCAGAAGGAAACTCTCAGGAAGGAAAACTGGAAATTTTGAAGGAGGTGGGATTGGAGTCGGGTGAGGGAAGAGCAGTACTCCATCAAGCTGCAGATGGAAGGCCTTGTAGGTGGATAGGAGTCCGGGTGTGCCAAGGAAGGACTTTGTACGACGGAGGAATCCGAAGATTTGACATTGATAATGATTTGACATTGACTCTTGTTGATATTTGACATTGATAATATTTGTACTTTGCAGCCGTGCCATGGAGTTCTCATAATTTTTAATTGCTGATTGGACGTTTGTTGTTCTTGTTTGCAGATATTTTCATTTCTCATCTTCATGGGTATCGTTCTGGCTGTGGGAAATACCATCTGGGAAAGTCAGATTGGTTTCGACTTCCAGCACTTTCTTTCGATGGACTCGATTGGTCCAGACTCGGCCTTTTTTTCAGGATTCCTCACCTTCTGGTCATACATAATCATTCTCAATACGGTCGTTCCGATCTCCCTCTACGTCAGGTACAGACAACTCTGTTTCTTTGGCTGTCTGGGGGCATCTGTAAACCTTTACATAATTTACTCTTTGGAATGGAGATGTTCATTTTAGAACTTGATTTGCTTTTTGAGACTTTTTCCTGTTTTTTGCACAATTTTCTGCATTTATTTTTCCTTTTTTTTTTGAGATTATAAATCTTTTTTTTTTTTGAAATGTTAAAATATATATATTTTTAGATTAAAATTCAAAAAATTGATAAAATCTCGTTTTAAAATAAAAAAAAATTAGATTATAAATCTCATTTTCATGTGATTGCTCTTTACAATTGTGGAAACTGGAGTGCATTGGGACACTGAGCCAATTGGGAAATCCACTCGATCAGCTATTTTTGCGAATTATATAATTTGGTGCCCATATCATGATGGTTGCATTTTGTTGATCAACGAAGATAATATATTGAAAGAATGTGTTGTAATTGCTCATATAATGAGATGAAACAGCTATAGATTATAATTGTGTGAATCACGAGACCTACCCATTGTCCGATTGGATCTGGGATTATATATTCTAGGCTTACTCACTGGCACTTTTGTCACCTGTATGGCAACTCCACATGTGCACAGCTTCATCTTTATGATTTGGTGTTAACATATTTCCTGATATTACGCCATCAGGCCTGCCTATGTATTGCCACGTGCTTCCGGGCAGCAGTAATTTGCTTTGACCTGATGGTTTTGAACTCGGATGGACGACAGGTTGGGCGGACACCTGTTCTCTCGATCTCTCAAAGGGTTTAATTTTGAGTGCAATTGCATGACGGAAGGAAACGAATAACGTATTGATTACAAACTCTTTTTATTTCAGGCATAAAACAAAATAAACTAAAAGGCACAGAATAATAAATATCCAAAGGTAACTAATTACAATGTTACTGGCAAGTAGAGGAAGCTATAGGATTCTATTATTTTATATGCAACAAACAGCTGTGGATTTGCATCATTCCATCATTTATCCCATATTGTTTTCAGTTGTG
Source organism: Eptatretus atami (assembly GCA_035128595.1). NCBI lineage: Eukaryota > Metazoa > Chordata > Myxini > Myxiniformes > Myxinidae > Eptatretus > Eptatretus atami. The sequence goes on along the minus strand of CM068963.1, from coordinate 83,788,268 downwards.
CCACCCTTCCTCCCACCCATGGTACACTGAAGCATGTGGTGAGGCAGTTGTCCTGAAACAACTTGCCTTCGCATCATGGAAGGCAATTCCAACTTAAGGCAATCTCAGTTCCTTCCACAAAGCTCGGGACAAGTGTGTGTCTACCCTGAGGAGAGCCAGAAAACCAACATCTTTCTAATCTCAAGTCTGAACTCTCAAACCTGTCTCCCTTCTCCAAATCCTGGTGGAATCTAGTTAAGTCTGTTTCTGGTGTATGTTCCCCCTCCATCCCCTCCCTTACCTCAAATGGCTGCACAGGTGACACTGCATGTGAAAAGGCTGAATACCTAAACCCTGTGTTTGCTTCTAAATCTTGTGTCCCAAACCCAACTTTTCTGTACCCACCTTACCCAGTCCCACCCAGGTGTTCCTGGACTCTGTGTCCTTTTCTCCTGACAAGGTGGGGAGCTTGCTGTGACACCTCGACTCAGATTCTGCAACTGGTCCAGATGGCATCAGCTCTCATGTTCTAAAAACCTGCTCTGCTGTTCTTTTTCTCTCCTCTCTCCTCTCTCCTCTCTCCTCTCTCCTCTCTCCTCTTTCCCCTCTTCTTTCCCCTCTCGGTCATCTGCCATCTGCTTGGAAATCAGCAAACATTACCACTCTGCATAAAAAGGTGCAAAAACGGATCCCTGCAACTACAGACCAATCAGCAAGGACATGGAATTCATCATCACTTCTGACGTCAAATCCTTCCTCTTCTGCAATGGCTTGATTTCCAACCATCAATTTGGATTAAGACCAGGTCACTCAACCATGGACATTGGACATGCTACTTCTGCTTTCCCAACAATGGATGGAGATCCTAAATGCCAGACATGAAAAGAGAGCCATCTACCTCGACATATCGTGAGCTTTCGATATGGTCTGGCATCCCGCACTGCTCACCAAACTTTTTCTTATGGTGTCCAAAGCAATCTCCACTCATGGCACGCAGACTTCATCTCCTGTCACAATCAACGCATGACTCTTAATTGAATTCTCTCATCTCTTCCTCCTGTCCAGGCTGTGGTTCCTCAAGGCAGTGTTGCACTGGGCACGGTGCTTTTTCTGGTTTTCATCAATGATCTCTCAGATTCCCTGGAAAATCCTCTTTATCTCTTTGCTGATGACTCCACCCTCTGCCGGACCATCTCTCACCCTTTGATTGGCAAGCAGCAGCCTCTTCACTCTCTGCAGACCTGGATAAAATCACAAGCTGGTCAAACACTTGGAACATGTCTTTTAACACTGACAAGTGACAAATCTCATACCCTCACCATGTCTCCCCCCCCCCCCCCCAATCTACTTTCTCAACAATCCCCTTGAAGAATTCCTTTCATTCAAGCTTTCGGGTCTTATTATCTGCCACAATCTTTCGTGGGAAAGCCACATCTCCAAGGTGGCCTCCAAAGCCAGTTGCCGACTGGGCATCCTTTATCGTGCAAAGTCCTTCCTTGACACACCTGAGCTTCAAACCATTTAGAAAGCTTTCATCCGCAGTCTGATAGAGTGCTGCTTCCCCCCTCTGGGGTGGTGCTCCTGCCTCACACCAAGCTTGATCACGGTGAGGTAAGCAAGGCTTTTGCGATCATTTGTATCTCCCGCAATTAAGCTGAGTCTTTGGGTCTCACTCTCTCACCTGAGGCAGGTCGGTGGTCTTTCTGTCTTCTACAGTCTCCTCTCCGGCATTGCCCCCCCCCATCCCCTCCACGCTCTGTCTGTGATCCCTATATTTCCTCAGGGTGCTCAAGGTCCGCTAAAATCCCATTTCTGGTGAAACGGCCAAAATCTAGAATCACTGCTCACCTTTACTCTTTCATTCCTCTGTTTGTCACGGCTCTGTAACAAACTTCCACACTCTCTTCAATCCCACTCCTCCCTCCAGGTCTTCAAAACAGCTGTTCGCCACCATCTCTTATCTTCCCCCATCAAAAATCTTGATCTTTTCTACCCCAGTTAATCCACCCCCAAACAAACCTCCTTCAAATTCCCTGTTTTCCTTCCTGAAAGTCACTGCAGTACCACCTTTTTTACCCTGTGTAACCCACCCCATCCCTCTCCCTTCCACCGATATCCTATTGTCTTTGTTCCCCACTATTTTGTGCTTCCCTTGCCTGCCCCTCTTGTATCCTGCCTTGTTGCATGTTTCTGTGTATTGGCTCTTACATGAGCTGTTATATTCAATTATTGGTATATTTATACTTGGTGTATTAAAAAAAAACGATTCCTGGGAGCCCGGCAGTGCCTCTAATACATTGCCTTTTGTAGGTTAGAGCAGGAGTTTTGAATTTGGCCAAGGTGCTGACAATAGCTCGACTACTCCTTGTGAAAGACTCAGTGGGATCTTTAACTTCCACCAACTAATGCTGGCAGACAGGTCGCTCAGTTTAATGTCCCTTTGAGGGACGGCACTCACATTGATCACCTGCAAAGCATCAGGATGATAGCTTTCAGCTGTGCTGAGATTCAAACCTCCAGGAGAGACAATTCAGAAGTGAATGTGCATGTCTTTAGGCTATCCCACAACCTCAGATATAGGATGAAAGGAAGCAATAAAATCAAATTGGGGGGGGGGGGGGGTGGAAGGGCTAAATGAAAATAACGGAGGTGAATTGAAACTGTTCAGAGGATCTTGAGAGTGAAAGGACATGGGAAGCGAAAGCCACGGATAGCAAATGGAGGGAGAGATGACCGTTATCATCCACAGCTATGTAGAGAACTGCTGCGGCAAATAATGAACCTTTGCCACAGCATAAGAACCTTAAGGGTTTTGCCAGCACTTACCTGGCCCAATATAAATATAAATGCATGAAGGGAGACACAACTGCCGTGCACTTTGAGCTCCATGCTGAACTTTTCTTGATGTGCTCCATGGCTATTAGATGAACCAAATCCAAAATATAGACATGGACTCCTCTCCTCTCAATTCTCAAATTCCCAAAAATTCAACTCTCCAACACATTTTACCAGAATTCTCCTGACTCTTTTCTGTGCCTCAATTGTACTCCAATGACTCTCTGACTCATCTTTTCTTTCTCTCTCTCCTTTCTCTTTTTCTTTCTATTCTTTCCTTTCTCTCAAATGTCAGGGCACATTTCTTAGATGATCTATCCCTGTGCTCCACCCTTGATTTCCCTTCAAACCAATTCATAAATTAATGGTTCAGCTTGAGCAAAGGCAAGCAGCCACGGACATGCAGATGCATGCTCAAATGTGCAGCCTGTCTCCAGGCTGGCAGATGGTACAGATTGTGGGGAAGAGTTTGGAATAAATTGATAACAGATCGGAGAACAAATAACCAAGTGCTGGCTATCTAACACTTATTCCTCACGGCCCAATAATGTAATATATTCACATTCCAAATGGAATTCTCATCACATATGTAATGCACAGTCGTTTATCTAACGACGGTATTGACACTAATATCACTTCTTTTCTAACTCTTCCCTCCCCTGACAGTCTTTTGCATCTTGACAAAGTCTCTACAAAATTTCAGAAAACCCTCATACCTACATGGAACTACGTTCACAAAATGAAACACTACGTGGAATAAACTTATCACGCATGTGCTCGACACTGTTGATTAGGAAAAAACCAAAGTAAATCTATTTGAATGTTCTTTGGGTGCTTGAATTCGAGCTTAACCCTCATCTCCTGATCTGGGACCCTCAGCTTGGACCATAACCAGCAATCATATCCTGGTCCTGATACTAATTGCCCATTCCCATTCTTCAGTAGGAAGGTTGCGATATGTGATCCTCACGACCTGCAGCACTTTTGGAATGGTCTAATTTGAGTGCCATTTGTGATTTTGCAATGGAGACCAAACTGAATCACTCCAAACCCTTCATACTCCATGCCAAGATGGCGATTTCGGTCTGCATTGATTGCTTCGCTCCCTTTACGCTCCTTTTGGGACCACGTTCAACCCATTTGTAGCCGATTCAAGGAAAGTAGCCACCGAATTACTGATTCTTTCGGCCTCTGTCCAACCATTCGTTGGCGAAACACACCCGCACTGAATCGGGAAAGCTTCCGGGTTCTCGCTTAAAGTTGGCCAATGGAATGGAATGGCCTTGCCTGAGACTGTACCCCACACTGCCAAATCCAGCCATTAATTATTACCTCTACTGTCCCTTTTCCCCAATGCTCATCTGGGCCTCATTTGGTGCAAATCATTGGGAGAAAGTCTGAAATAAATTTTTAATGGACTAAAATTGAAACGTCACCTTCTGGCCAGAAAAAAATTACTCTGAGTGGTCCAATAATGTAATTAATATTTATATTCCTGATGGAATTTTCACGACCGACATGGCAATGGCAGTCATTTAACAATTGTATGAAAATAACTATTCGTGTAACAATTTAGTTCACTTTCTCTTCCACTGAAAGAATCTTAAAAGACTGCATTTTACTTGTGTTTACCTTTTTAATAGTCTTTCATTCACTGTCCTCCGAAACCTTCACTGCGTACCCTCGTAAAGAATGTTGAAGTCGGGTCGGCGTGAATCTCCCGTTTAACATAGATGTTGAGGCCTCAGATACTTGAACACGTGTAGTCGGCAACCACGATCATCCTATCAGGCACATCAGTTTGGAGAAATTATTCTGTTCTTCTTGGATAATACTCGCACACACCTGCCGGCTTACCCATGTGCGGAACTTTTCTGTGTGCTCTGTTCCTTATTTTTTTTTCCCTCTACCTCAATTCTTGTACATGTTTCTGCCTTTCCCACTCTCTGCAGCTGTCTTCTCTCTATCTCTGCTGCCTTCTGGTAGAGCCAGCAGATCGTGTTGCCTGGTAAGGCCCATCTAGAGGTAGATTATGTCCCGGTGTTCAAGGTCCCGTTGTGAGCTTAACCATTGACTCATTACTTCTTGTGCTGTCTTATCGACTAATTAACTTGTACTTTGATGTAGCAATACTAACGTTTGTGAACAACTTACATGCACAATCTTTGAGCCTAACTGCTTCATCGATCCAAAGGGGTAGGTGTCGATGTTTGGTCAGGATTCAAACGTGGAACTTTGTGACCTGAGATTCTTCTCCATGCAGTACATATTTAGAAGCTGTAATATTTTCCTCCCCCCCCCCCCCAAACCAAAACAAATTCCTCTTTTTCATTTTTCTCTTGTCGTTTTCATCTTTCCATTTTGATGTGCATTCAAATGAATGGTGTGTGTGTGTGTGTGTGTGGTGTGTGTGTGTGTGCAGTGTGGAGGTGATCCGCCTGTGCCATAGCTACTTTGTGAACTGGGACTTGCGTATGTATTACAAGGCCAAAGAGATGCCAGCACAGGTACGCACAACAACGCTCAATGAGGAGCTTGGACAGATCGAGTACGTCTTCTCGGACAAGACTGGAACACTTACGCAGAACATCATGGCATTTAACAAATGTTCCATCGATGGACAACTCTATGGTTTGTTTTTTTCCACCACATGGGGCTCAATATTTTGCAGGTTAATTTTGTTTTGTTTTTTAAAGAAAGTTTGTGATGACATTTGATTATTTTGATGGAGAGAAAGGACAAAAGGATTGTTTGCTGGTACAAGTAACGAGATTTGGATGATGTGTGGCTGTATTTGTACATCCGTTTGCCAACTTGGATTTCATCTCAGTCCAGCAAAGCTTCTTCAAGTGTCATGTTTTTATTTGTACCAGATGTCCTTTCACCCAATCCTTTTGCTCCTTTTCCCACAAGGATTTTGTCACGTGTTACTTCACATTAACTGGAGACGGGCATTCTTCGTCTTGAGCTGAGGGTTAGGGGAGGAATGTAATAGAGGATGAGTGGATAGAATTGCATTAATTTGTCTTGTATTTAATGGTATTTTTCTTTTGTACCAATGTTTTTTTTTGTTTGTTTGTTTGTTTTTTTCAGGTGAACTTTATGACAAGAACGGTCAATTGGTGGAAATCAATGCGGTATTAATACCCACATTATACATTTTAAAAATTCTCACTGTAGTCTCAACTTTAACAACAATTATCTTTACTTTTCTTTCAATGATCTTGACATATCAAACACTAAGCAACACATTCAGACTTCATTTTATGTTACGTGCCATTTATACTTTTTTTTTTTAATTCTTTAAGTTCAAATTACATGTCACATTTGGAAATATATAAATATATATGTTATACACAGTGTATGGGGATCGCACAGGTAAAGAAGGAAGTTCCAAATAATCTCCAGTAAGGGTTGGTTTCCCATTTAGGAGATTTTCAAATAGTTTACAGTAAGCTTCCAGCCCAAGGCGAAATGTAGCATCTGCAGATCGACGTCACCTGCAATGCTTTTCTCCAGGTGTTTTGTGAACGTATGCCCCAGGCAGTGCAACGCAATGCACCTCCACGCATGATAATTGTCACCTGAACTTGAGCAAAAGGAACCACCGTTGGTATGATTGAAAGAAACCTACAAGCCAAGCAGCCACCTTCCACGTGATGAAAAGCAATACCATTTATTTTTACAATGTGAAAAATATTGGAATATTTTTTTAAGTTTTAATCTCATAAACTTTGGGAAAAGAAATGAGATCTCGAACGTTTGCCTGAAGGCAATACGAAAAGACAAGTTTGAAGAAGGCAAGCCAATGGGCATGTATGTGATGAGAGAAAAAAAAACTCGTGAAGTGGATGTTATTGTACAATGTGAGAAAAGAGAACTTCGGTGTCGTATTTAAACCACTTAAAGGGAAGTGGCTTTAAATAAAATTGAAGAAATAGATTCGACACCTTGTCTTGACGACCACAAAGTCATGATTATTAACTACTAACAGATACAACCTGTCGCTTCCCGAACAGGAGTATTGAAGGAGGTGGGGGGAGAAAGAGGAGGGAGTGAAGAGGGGGCACAGGAGGGGGGGTAGTTAGGAAGGGGTGAGAAAGGGCTAGGGGGGAAGGGGGTTTGGGAGGAGGTAAGTGTGAGGTGAGGGGAGGGAAGGCAACATGAGGGGAAGGGAAAGTGGTGTGAGGTGAGGGAAGATGGTGTGAGGAGAGGGGAAGGGAAGGGTGATAAAACACGCCCAAACAGCAACATTTTCTTTTTAACCGCTGGGTTCCATTTAAAACCGGGTGGGAGCATTTAAAACCTACGCTATCTACCTGGTAAATTCAAATCTAAACCGTAAGTGCTTACCTGTCCCCTTTACAGGGGAAGGGTGGGGGATCAAGGGGAGAGAAGGAGAGTGGCGAGAAAGGGAGTGCTGTGAGAGAGGGAGAGTGATTACAGAGAGAGAGAGGACGGGGGGGGGGGGGGGGGATTCCGACAGATGTGACGTCCAGTTTAACGTCCATCTGAGATATGGCACACAAATTGATGAATCACCCTGCCTGTGAAACTGAGATGCCAGTTTATAGCTGGGTCGGGATTCAAACCCAGGCTAGACAGCTTAGAGTGAGCATGTGTACCGCTCAGCTATACTGCCATGATATGGCGATTCATTGCTTTATAACAACTGAAAACATCTTTTTTTCCTCGTACTCATCCAATTTATTTTGCTTTCCTAACTCCGGAGATGTTAAGCACTCTAACAAAAACGGTTGAAGAAACTTTTAATAACGAAACATTTAATTCTTCACATGTATCTATCTATGCCGAATTGATGGGTTGTATAATTAACGAAGATTGTACAAAAAGGGGAAACGTGGTGTAAAATAAAATTTCACATTTTCAGCGAGTGAACCACCTCCCGACGCACCACCTGAGGCGCCTCACGGCCAGACGCAGGCAAGTGGGCCCTGAACTTTAGTCAAGTCGATCAATATATTCAGTGACTGTGAATATTGTAGAGCACTCACTACGTGGTTTAAGCACTCCAACAAAACGGTTCATTATGAATGGCTGGCTTGCCAAGCGATTAGCGATCACTGATCCGTTATATAAACACCATGCACCCGGACACGTCCGGAATATCAAGCGATGTTGGAATTGGACAAATGAACACTTTTATAGCAGTTGGAACTACTGCTGAAGTCAATAAAGAAGTTTAAGTTTTGAAATTCACTGAGATTAAGGGATTCAAGAGGTTTAAGGCATGTGGGGAAATTTAATAAAGCCAGGAACACTGGCGTCTCCGAGCGTTTATAAGTATTGCAATGAATCCAGTGATTCGTAGCTATGATGATCAGGCATTCGATAATATGAGTGAGGAAAATGGGGGGAAAAAATGACAACAAAAAAACTTTATCATTAAGAAATCGTTGCGGCCTGTTCCAAATCAAAGCATTGTTGAGCAGGCCAAAAACATGGAGGCTTCAGACTCCAGCGAGCTGACAGAGGGCTGACCAAGATGGCACGCCACCAATTTAATAAGGCTTGTTTTAGTTTTTCATGATGAGCACCCCCTAAATTATCTTCAAAAGGGGTGTTTATCCCAAACACCAAATTTTCATTCATGCACCACCTTGGGGTTTTCTTAATATGCATGCAAAGTTTTAGGTCACTAGGTTTCATGGTTTTGACATTATGGAGGACACACACACACACACACACACACACACACACACACACACACACACACACACACACACACTGACTGACGCACACTGATGTTTATTATTGCAGATTTTGAAAATTCTCAAACATCTTCAGTTCCAATGGTGTATAGCATGTGTTTACCTCTTTTTGGATTTACGTAAATGTATTGGGATATGTAATGCTAGCAGGGACTACCCAGTGCTGCCCAGGGGAGGACGGGATGCCCTGGCTGGGTGAGCTTTTCCCGGCAGGAGTTTCTGGATGTGTTGAACATTGAAAAGCTATGGAGTTATTGGCCACATGGTGGGTATCTTTTGTCTGTGGGCCAGTGGCAGCGTTGCTTGACCCCACATCCCAATGAACACTTTATAGTGGCCTTTGGTGCCCTCAAAACGGACATCATGGCCAACGTGTGGTAGCTTAAAGTGTTGATCATATTCTGAATTACCTACACCCAAAATTTGGGGCCTCCAGGTGCTACGGTTTGGCTGTGTAAGAACAACATACGTGTATACAAACAAACAAACAAACACACAAATGCTTGAAAATATTTATAGATATAAAAAAACATTTATGGTACGTTGAATTTGCTTTTATAAGAGAAGTAAAGAAGCTGTAACCAGCCATTTTCTCCCTTTGTCAACCAATTACTGGGTGTAATGGCCAATCCTGTCCATGAGCAGATGTCCAGAAGCAGTAATGATTTGTTGCCTCAGCATTGAGAACCCACATGCGTGCACGTACTGTCTGGACATGAGGATATCCTGGCATTGAAATGCAAAATCGCCATTCTGTATTGTAATTTATTTTATAACCTCTGATTTTGACTTTATGTCCATACCTTTCTGTCCGGCTGGTTTCTCTCCCACACTTTGAGCTGGAATTTGCACTGCATTTTAGGAAAGCCATCCAACATGCCGTATATGGTTGTTGTTTTTCTTTTTTTATTGCCCCGTCTTCTCCATCCAAAATCTGAATTTTGGTTCATCCAAATCTGAATGGTGATAGCTTGTTCCCACCTTCAGAGCATTGCATATTTGAGCTATACTACTCCTACTACGTGTTTTCATACATCGTTTGGTGTGTTTCTGGAAAGCATTAGAAAAACCTGTTTCTGTCTGTGTAAGTTTTATGAATTTACATTAAACACGATGCTTTTGAATCTTATTCCAACAACAAAAAACAATATTAACAACTTGGTACAAATCAATCAAAAGTTCTTTTCAGGGTGACACATTCGGGGCATACTGAAGATGTTACATCTCCAAAGAACATCAACCTTGTTCATGATTCAGTGGGCAGAAGCTCTAATATATCTCTTGGGTGTTGGAATCAAGAGCTTGGAATTTCATGTGAATCGGTGAGAAGAATTGTCATCCATGATGTGAAACTGTATCCATACAGAAATCAGATGAAACACAAACTGATTATAGCCCATATGCAGAAAAGAGTGACATTGTGACAGTGGTTTGCAGACAAGTTTGAAGAACAGTCTAACTTCCTTGATGATGTCTGGTTTTCTGATGAGGCCCATTTCCTTATTTCTGGCCATGTCAGCTCTAAGAACTGTATGTACTGGGGATCAACACCCTCTGATCTAGTGCTGGAGCGACATCTCCACTCAAAAAAATGCACTGCCTGGGTCGCAATCAGTAAACATGGAATCTTCAGCCCTTTCTGGTTTGAGGACTACAGAGGCAAGGCATTGACTGTCAATAAGAAACATTGCATCGAAGTTAATGTGATGTTTAGGAGGGCCCTAGGCAGTCACGGGGGGGGGGGGGGGGGGGTGGTTTGAGAGAGGAGCAATTGTTTCAACAGGATGGAACCACTCCCCACACTTCAAATGATTCACTGAACTGGCTCAGCACACACTTTGGTGACAGAGTCATCAGTCAAACACTTGCTGTTGAATGGGCCCTGCACTCACCAGATCTGTCACCAATCGATTTCTACCTTTGGGGCTATCTGAAGGCCACAATCCATTGAATATCTCAAAGTAACAATTATCAATAAAATTAGCTTAACTCCTGCGCCAGAATACACCAGAGTGATAACCATTTTTCCCATCAAGTCCATTGTGCTTGCAGCGCCATGGCAAACATTTGGAGCACGTCATTTAAGCACAGGTGAGCACAGTCGGTCCTTGCCTATTTCAGGTAATCTGTGCCATTTGAGTGATAAATGAGGATTATTATATGAATACGCTAAGCCATATTTTGTGGACGTTTCTTCTCCGAAACTGCCTGACGGATTGTCGCCACTTTCGGCATGCGAGTGCTCTGTGGTCCAATGTACAGCATGGGCTATGTGAGATCGCGCCAGTTGGACAGGTTTGGGATTTTTTGGCTGATTTTTTCTAATTTTTACATTCGTTTGCATGGCGACGTGTCACGTCACCGCTGAGAGGCGTAATGACGTCATGACATCATCGGTCATTCGTTAATGGCATTATGTCTGTCGTCGACAGACCCGTCACCGCTGAGAGGCATAATCCCACTCCTAGCAAACAGCGTCTGCAATGTAAAACCCTCTTCTGCACATGCTGACTACCTCAGAAGGTGCATTTGACACCAAAATTGTATCAAGAAACATTGTATTTAAAGAAATTCTATAAATCACATTGTGAACACTCGATATATTGACGTCCTAACGAACCCTCACTTTAGAACTTCGTGCGGAGCGTGGATTTGGCTAGTTTTATATTAAATAGTATGAGTTCTGTTGTTTGGGGGGGGGGGGTGTCACCCTGTATCTTTTTGTACATTGTCCTTTAAGTTTGATGTTTGAAACTGTTTACATACCAGGTGTGCACCTGCCAACTTAGGACAGCGAATGTTTGTTTCTGGCAAAAAGAAAATGCACGGTGAGCGGTCAGTTGATGAGAATCTGGAGAGGATGGCGGAGTGGGGGTTGGGGTGAGGATGGTGTTGCAGTTGAGAGGGAAATATAATTGCAATACCTTTATCTGCCAGTTAGTGCAAACAATTTTACCTATTTCTCCTACTTACAGGTACTGTCAGACCCCGCTATTCACAGGGGATACGTTCCTGAAAAATGCCGCGAATGTCGGTGTCCGTGAATGTCGGCAGATTGTTTTCAAAAGAATTTTTTTTTGTTTTGTTGTTGACATGGTCTGAGCTTATGGAAGAGTGATTACACAGAACAAATCACAACATAACAAAGGGAACAGCAGGAGAAAGGGGAAACAACACCAGAAACAGCGGAGGAAGAAAATAGTCGGAGACAGACAAACAAGGGATGCTGGTAACGATAAGGGGTAAGGGAGAACGCAAAGAGTGGACAATATAGATACGTAAGCAAAATTGTGTTTGACCAGTTTGTGATCTTGTCAAGGTCTGACGAGAGGGAAGAGGCTGCTGTGCCTGTCTCTCTGGAGGATGAGAGATGTCACGGCAGAGGGTAGAGTCATCAGCAAATAGATAAAGAGTATTTTCTAGAGAGTCAGTGAGATCATTGATGAAGATTAGGAATAAGATTGGGCCCAGGACACTGCCTTGGTGTTCTCCAGCCTTGACAGGGAGAGGAGATGAAAGGGTTCTGTTGAGTACCACGTGTTGGCTCCGAGAGTGGAGGAAGTCAGTAATCCAAGAGTGGAGTTGGCCTTGGATTCCATAGGCAGACAGTTTGGAAAGCAAGGCAGGATGCCAGACTGCATCAAAATCTCGAGATATGTCCAGAGAAACTGCCCTGATCTCATTTCTGATATTGACGGCCTCCACCATTTGTTGGGAGAGTCTAAGCAGCATGTCCAAGATAGAGTGACCAGGTGTGAACCCAAATTGATGATCTTAGATGAGGCTGTTGGAGAAAAGGAATGACCTCATGTCAACTGCGATGATGGATTCCATGGCCTTGCTGATGATTGGAAGTCAGCTGATTGGTCTGTAGTTGAGGGAATCCGTTTTTGCATCTTTTTATGTAATGCTGTGATGTTGGCAGATTTCCAATTTCCCAGGTGGATATAGGTTGGACATTAGTCCTGAAGTGTAAAAAAAAAAATAATAATAATAATAACGTAAATACGCAAAGCGCGAATGTAGAAGCAGGTAACACTTTATGACCTGTGAATACACAGGGTCCGCGAAACGCAAATCCACGAATAGCGGGGTCCGACAGTATTACCAGTATTTCGTATACAATAACAAGAACATTCATAAAGTAAGTTTTATTCCTGTTATTTATTTATTTATTTATTTCCATCTTGTTTGCAGAAAAAATGTATGGCCATGTGGCTACAGCAACTAGTTTTATGTTTCTGAAGTTTTCTGAAATTCTTCTGAAGTTGATTGCAATGCATCATCAACTAAGGTGTGCATCATCTAATGAGGTGTGCCCAACAGCAAACTCCTGCAGTCAACTTTCTGTCGTGGAACCCACTTGCTGATCAAAAATTTCGATTCTACGATGAAAAGCTTCCGTTGGCCATGCGAGAGGAGAACGAGACTGCACATGAGTTCTTCCGTTTGCTGGCGCTGTGCCACACCGTGATGGCTGAGGAGAAACACGCAGGTACGTTGAGGGACCCAGAAAGCTGAGATATGCTATTATTAATAGATATCAAAATGGAATTAATTTGAGGGGAAACTCATGTGAAGGATCAGAATTATGATGAACACAAAACTGGTGTATTTTCTGATCATTTCCTTTTACACACTATGTATCGTGGAGTTGATGGTGCAGAGGTAGCACACTTATCTTTGAGCTGTCTGGTCTACATTTGATTCCTGATCTGACCTAAAACTGTGGGATTAATGCTTCACAAGCAGAGTGTAGCTGGCCGTCGGATTGATGTTTAGCTGACTTGTCTCATATGCCAGCCTTAGTTGCTGCATGTAAAAGATGCCGCCATGCTCTTTCGCTAAGGGTTGGCAAGTTATCGGCAACACTCTTGAATAAATTGCAAATTCCTACCACATTCGGTTGAACATTAGGCCTGGCTAACCAGTTTGTGAAAGACTTTAGCCAAAAACTTTCCATGACATATAAAGTGGGAATAATAAGGTGCAAGTCATAGAATATTAATAATAACTAGCCGAAACCCGTCACAGACGGATTCCGTTCATTCAACCACCCTCACCAGCTCACCCACACTCGAGGGACATGGACTGGGCAGGGCGTGCTTGCCCCCCGCTACTCATCCCCTGCCCTGCCCCTTTCCCCGCCTTCAATTTGCTTACCCCCGCCCAAATTAATTACCCCACCCCCGCCTCTTCACTCCCCGCCCCCGTCTCTTGATTCCCCGCCCCACTTGCCCCCGGCGCCCCCTCCCCCCTGTCCACCCTCTCACACTCAACCCCGCCTAATTCACCCCAGCCCCCACCCACTCACCCCCGCCCCATTTCCCCCCGTCTCCCGCTTTCAATTTGCTTACCCCCCGCCAAAAATTTGCTTACCTTGCCCCCGCCTCTTCACTCCCTGCCCCGTCTCTTCATCCCCGCCCGCGCCTCCTTCACTCCTCGCCCCGTCTCAACGAAAGTGTTTATTCTGCTTCAGAGTTGAAAGTTGACTATTGCCACTATGTGCGATGCACTCTTACAGGTACGAAGTTTCTTTCAGTCCAGGTCACAGTACCGAGAAAAACGTGACGCGACCGCTAGGAGGAGCACAAAATTGGTCCTTCAGTATTAATATATAGATAGATAGATAATAATAGTTACCTTTTAGGTCGGTCTATTGCAAGCTGGTGTTGGCTTCGTGATTAGGGTGGTGGCTTGGGATCCTAGGGTCCTGAGTTCAAGCCCCGTTGGCCGCTGAATTAAAATACACCAGGAGGTTGACCAACCTGTCATCCTTCCGAGGTCGGCAAAATGAGCACCAGTGTACTGGAAGGGGACACTGCATCAGCGGCATAGCCGCGTCCCAACCAATGATGAACCAGCAGCCACAGGCTGCACTCAGAGAGAGAGAGAGAGAGAGAGAGAGAGAGAGAGAGAGAGAGAGAGAGAGAGAGAGAGAGAGAGAGAAGAGAGATTAAATGATGCGACAATGGATATATGCAACAAAGTCAGTGAGAAATGTTGTCACATCTACCATTGACTGTGTTATCTCATCGTCAACAACCTCGTGGCTGCTTTGGAGCATATGCAGCAACCTGGAAACTGTGCTTCATACCGTAACACTATTGTTGCCATCCCGATGGAGTTACAGTAGCAAGGACAGATGGCTTCTTGTCTCTGGGGATTTAGGTAAGCAGACCCTTGGCTGCTGAGCTGTTACACTAAATGTGAGTAGGAAGTGTCCACTTAAGGTTGTTGATTGTCACGTCTATGGTGGTAGACATAGGCCAACTGCAGGTTTAGGTCTTACAGAACGAATTACTGAAATCTGTTTTGATATTTATTTTCCAGTAGATAATTATGGTTTGTATAATATCTATTTTAAAGGCTTGGTGACCATATTTGTTTCAGGTCCCATTGCATGTGTACTGTATAAACCATCATTTCTCATTTTTTGCTTTTTTTTGAACTCGCAGGAGATTTGGTATACCAGGCACAGTCCCCGGATGAGGATGCTCTGGTTACGGCTGCACGGTGTTTTGGTTTTGTCTTTCGCTCCCGCACTCCTGATACCATCACAGTGGACGAGTTTGGTGATGTGCGCACCTACAAGCTTCTTTCCATCCTCGACTTCAACAATGTGCGGAAGCGCATGTCTGTCATCGGTACATCTTTTGACTCCTTCCGAAATCGACTTCAGTACATAACTTTAACTAGTTGTTTTTTGTTTTTGTTTTTACAAAAAGATAATCAGCACAGCAAATAGTGGGTGAATCAAAGATAAATGAAAGTGAGAATTCTGCACCCACATTTATTTATTTATTTGCAACACACTTATGAGAAGAAACCTGAGTGCTGAAGCAATTGGGCAACTACTTCAGCTAGTTAATGCCCTTGTGAGGAAGTAAAATTTAGCTATACCTCCAAAGTTTGAAAATAAAAAAAGTTTTCGCAGGTATAATCGCATTAGTTCAGTGAATCTTCACGAATAAGACTGGCGATAAAAATACAATCAACATCATCGTGCTTTCGGTGGTTTGTTTAGCTTCCTCCCGTTTCCTCGAAAAGCAAATCAGATCCTTCAACAGATGACGCATGAGATTACTTTCGTTACAAATAATGCAATTACAAATATGAAATGTTCTTCCTCCTGGATCGCCCTCATGTCCTGATAACATTATATATATATATATATATATATATGTATGTATATACACATATGTATGTATATTTATACACACACACACACACACATACGAGTGATACCCCCTCCCTCCCGTAACATCGAAATGTGGTGTCACTGCTCCCTCCATTAGGCAGGGATCAGTGGTTAAGCCACTTGCTCGATTCCACGTGTGCAGGCAAAACTTGCAAGTAGTCTCCCCAGATTGGCCCAGCCTTTTTCAATGAAATAATGGTAAGATTACAACACATGCACACATGGAGAGAATTCCCTTCTTTTAATATAGCTAGAAACAACCACTATCCCTCCCGCTAGGGTAACTCGCTCACAGAGGGAATGAGAGGGATGATACCCCACGCAGCATTTAAGTATAATACTGTTTCAATTTTAATATCGTTAAAAAAAAATCCCTAGGTTCAATGCCATTGAAGCAGTCTTCTATCCATCACTTTCTACTCTCATTAACTCCCACCCCAATCCCTCCTTCAAAATTTCCAGTTATCCCTCCTGAGAGTTCTGTATCCATCTTGTTCACTCCATGCATTCCCCTGCATCCTCTGCTGCCCCTCATTCCTCCCCACACCCATTGTTTGTCCAAGTATGCCTCTATATTGGCTTTTAACTCTGCTGCTGGTGTTTACCCCCCTCATTCCACTGTTCCTTTTGTCCTGTTGTGTCCTTATCCGTTCAGTGTCCGAGCACCAGCTCTTCCACGAGCTTTGACTATGTATACAAAAATAATCACCCTCATGCACTGTAATAAGATGATGTTGTCACAGTTTAGGAGATGAAGGCCTTATTGATCACCATCAAACACAGCATAAATTGGCGTCTTCTTCACTCGGACCTCTCACATGCCGCACCCTCTCATGCCATATATCAGATCAGGTTAGGTATGGGAGCATGTGCTGGAGCAGCGCGTCGCTGCGTCCACTTTCCGCCGGGACTCCAGGGGCCTCAGTCTGGCCATCCCCCAGGCAGATGCCTGGCCCTTCCCCATCTTCTTGAGATGCCGATCAACCTGCTGCAACCACGAGGTACGGAGTCAGCCCATTGGCCTCCTCCACTCACGAGGCTCCCTCTGAGAGAATCTGGTGAGCAGGATCAGCACCAGGAAAGTGAGCCACAGGTCCATACAGCCGCAGCTGACGCTCACGGACTCTGTATGTAACAAATCTCATTTGAGTCTCTCAGCAACCGCTCATTGGACACAAAGTCTGACAAGCGATAGCCAAGGATTCTCCGAAGACACCTGGTACTAAAGGAATCAAGTCTCTGTCTCAGATCCCTGGTTGGAATCCAAGTCTCACATCCGTAGAGCAAGCATGGAAGCACCAATGACCTGAAGACTCAGACTTTCGTCCTCCCGCACAGGTACCGGCAGCGCCACACCCCATGATCCAATGAATCCATGACTCCTCAAGCCCGACCCAGACGTCTATTTACCTCTGGCTCACAGCCAGCAGAGACATGAATATCACTGCCAAGGTAAGTGAATCTCTCCGTGACCTCAACATCCTCTCATTTTTTGTACACCGCTCCTTCCCAATTTCATATATAGGCGATGCATGATGTCATATGTTTTTACTCCGTTTGTTTGTTTGTTTGTCTGTGTGATTTCTCAGTCACTTTGAGCTCGGAAGCTGAAATTTTGAGAAAAAAGTGAAGATGTGCTTTGGCAAAAAGAATATATTTTTATTTTTGGCTAATCAATTATTGCTGAATTACTTAATTATTATTGATTTATTAATTCCTTATTTATTTTCTTTCTCATCTGGGCAATATCTCAGGCACCTTTTGAGTGAGGAAGCTGATATTTGGACGCGACAGTGAACAAGCGATTGGCCATAAAGGGCTTTTTGATTTATTGATAAATCAATTAATCGATTAATTATTCATTTTTCGATGAATTACGTAATTTTCCAAAAGTTACAGATTTGGATGAAACAGTGGTGGTTTTGGTGGGCTATTGGTCAATTGATTAAGAAATTAATTATTTTAAAAAAATTTTAATTATGCAATTAATCAAATAATCAATCAATTATTGTACACCGCTCCCTCCCAATTCCATCTCCATGTGCTGCACGGTGAGTAAGTATAATTTGTACACAGTCACCTCAGAAGTGCACCGCTCCCTCCCAATTCCGTCTCCATGTGTTGCACGGCAGCATCGCCGGGTACCGAAGGCACCCCGGCAACGTTGCATGCTGGAGGACTTGTTATTTATTTATTTATTTGGTATGGGGGTAGTGTACTTTGAATGTACCTCTACTTCTTATTGTCATTTTTATGTCTCAGCTGGGGTTTGAACCACTGATGGCGTATTCTCAGAGCAGATTCTCTAAGCATTAAGCAATAAATTCTGATGTTTTATTTATTTTTATTTTTTGTCCTCTGATATTGAGAAGTCAATGCAACGATGGCTTTTCATGGAGTGTAGCTATTGATTTTACTTTTTCAAATGTTCCCAACCATCAGTAAGAAATCCAGAAGGCAAGATAAAGCTTTACTGCAAGGGTGCCGACACCATCATTTTTGACCTGCTTCATGAAGACTGTCGGGAACTGACATTAAAAACGACTGAACATCTGAATGTACGTTCAACCATAATTGTTTTATCGAACTGGAATGTACACAGATCCTTTTATAATGTCCACTTTATATGTTTTAAGTGGCATAAGTGTTGTAAAAATTTATTCATCGTGTGTGTGTGTGTGTGTGTGTGTATAGATAATCCACCGCAATGCGGCTTTAACAATTTTCAACGTGAGTGCTCAGCTTAATGGGGGATTTAGTTTGGCAAGAGGACCAATGAGATCATGACTCAGAAAACTCAGCACTCGTTTTAAAAGTAACATACAGTAGGTGAAACTAGAAGGGCACTCGGTAGAGCGATTACCTCTGCCATGCAATGCCTGATCCACGAGAACATATCGGGCCAAATAATTTTTTGAAATATCATGCTATGTATCGTTTTTGGCCCTCTCAATGGTGAAGAATCACTTAAAAAATTAAAATAATTCTCGTATGTAGATGCAGATTCGGATCAGACCAAAATCAAAGTGATTCGTCCTTGTCACACACCCAACCTGTCCACCAAGTTTCATCCGAATCCGTACACAACTTTTTGAGATATCGTGTTAGACATTGGTTTAGACTGATATATCTCTCAATGGTGAAGAATCGCTGAAAAAAATTGCAGATCTGGATCTTGACCAAAATTGAACCATTTCTTCCTTGTCACACACCCAATGTACCCACCAAATTTCATCCGAATCTGTACACAACTTTTTGTGATATACTGCACACAAACAGACAGACAGGGCTGAAAACATAACCTCCTTCCACCTTCGGTGGTGGAAGTAATAAATCGTGGAAACGGGGACACGGGAAGCGAAAATGCAATCAATGAAACCGAGACGACCAAACAGTGCGCTTATCTAACCTTCCAATTAATTGTGAGGTAAGATATGCGTATGCATGGTGTTGGCTTAATGGCTAAAGTGGTGGGCTTGGGATCCTAAGGTCCTGAGTTCAAATCCTGTTTGGTCATTGAATTAATACCAGGTGGGGTTGACTCAGCCTGTCATCCTTCTGAGGTCGGCAAAATAAGTTCCAGCTTGCTGAGATGATTGAGCCATTTGAGTCCCCTGTGTCAGAGTGGCAACCCGTCCAGGATTATGCCCATTAGCCCAGGAGACTCCTTCAGCAGCACCAACGCTCTGTACAGAGTATGGTCCCAATGGATGGGTGAATATGTGTTGCTATAATGTGTAGATAGACATTCACAGCCATCCTTTTTGTTTATTCCCCCCACCAAACCTTTGGCTATGTTTTTGGTTCTTTTCCTCTGTATCTGGTTCAATGTTTCTTTTTAAAAGCACAAACAAAACCTTGAGGCACAAGATACCACGGAGGAATGAACAGGTGCTGTCGAAACTGCGGTGTCGAAACTCCACTTAAATAAAATCACCACAGGAGGCTCGTGGAATATTGGTTACGCATGTGTCTTTTACTCACATGGCAACATGGATTTTGCATTGAAGTAGAGATGAAAAGCGTAAACACCCGAGGGGCTTGCCGAGAGATAGGTGATTAAACAGACAGCTGTGGACCGGAATCATTTCCTGGAATTGAAGGAGTGTTGTTCTCTCCTTGGTGCTTCAGTCTGCGCCGAACCGATGGAAAGAGCTGCTGTGTCGCGCCTCTCCAAACAAGCTGCTTCGCTTTCTGTCCTCGGCCAGTGGCATGGAATGATCAATCAGCCCCCTGCCAGGACTGGAACTTTTTTTTTTTTCCAGGCTCATTTTCGGGTTTGCCGACCATATCTCTTCCTGTCTTGTCAAATTTTCTTTGTGTATATCTTGTCGTGTGATTGAATGGGCCCTAAGATGAGAATAATTAAGGAATGTATTGATCGCTTATTTTCTTTTGAGGGCGTGTATCGAGTAAAGGGTTATGAGGTGATTTTATTTTTGTTTATTTATAACTGACACATTTGTACTGTTTTTGTTTTATGTCATCCTTTGCCTGAACATTTGCTTGTTATTCAATATACCTTGCTTGGGGTGGATTCTGCTTGTTCTGGCAGTCTTGTTTGGTGGTTTAGGGTAGTTGCAGGTTAAAGTTTGGAGAGGGTTCAAACCAGCCTCAGACTATGCTGTTGAACTAAAGTTTTGCTCGGCAGAATTATATTTGATGGGAGCATCTATCAGCAGAGCACTTTGGTGGCTCGCAGTCCCATAGTATGGTAGAGGGAGTGGACTGGCCGTGATCCAGGCCTAGGACCGTGGACTCACCTGACTGCTGTGGTCGCTTTGATATGACTCAAACCAGGCAACTGTAATGGATCCACAGATATATATATATATGTGGTGGTTTAGCACTCCAACTGTAATCGGTAATCGGCACTCCACATTTACTCCAATCGGACGATGCAGATTACCGAAAAATGACTGATATTTGCCTGTGCCGATTAATGGTTCTGACATCAGCCCAGTGCTATATATATATATATATACATATCTATATTATTTCTGTTAACATCTGCGTGTAATTTGACATATCTCCTCCAAACTCCGGAACGGATTGTCCCCACTTTCGGCATGCGGGTGCTCTGTGGTCTAATGAACAGCATGGGCTGTGAGATCGCGCCAGACGGACACGTTTGGGAATTTTGGGCGATTTTCTAATTTTTACGTTCGTTTACATGGCGACGTGTGACGTCACCGCTGAGAGGCGCAATTCCGTTATGACATCATCGGTCATTCGCTGACGTCATTACGTCTGTCGTCGACAGACCGTCACTGCCGAGGGGCGTAATGCCACTCCTAGAAAACAGCGTCTGCAATGTAAAACCCTCTTCTGCACATGCTGACTACCTCAGAAGGTGAATTTGACACAAAAAAAATGGAAAAGAAACATTGTATTTAAAGTAAAGATTTATTTAAAAAAAATTATTTCTTTTAACGTCTGCGGTAATTTGACGTTTCTCAACGCCATCTTACCTGTGTTGTGTCTTGTGTGTGTGATCTTCAAATTAAAGCTCCAGCGGTGTTCGATCGTCGGATGTGCGCCAAAAAGTGCCGTTCATTGAAATTTGCATTCTGATTCTCGGTCACCCTCCACTGCTCCTGTTCAGTCAAGGGCTAGGCCTATATCATGTTAACTTGCCCATCAGAGCCAACCTTCCAGTACACTGCAAAGATTGCAATTTCCAGTGACTCGCATACTCGATACCATAAACAAATCCCAGGGCCAAACATTTGACAACTCGGAATATACCTCCCAGCCCCCGTGTTCTCCCATGGCCAACTATATGTTGCATTTTCACGTGCAAGAGGTTACTCCTATATATCTATCAAAGTGGACAATAATTCCTCACAATGACTATTCAGCAACAAGACACTCACCCAAAATGTCATCTACAGGGAGGTCCTTTAGAAAACTAAGGACAGGTAACCATAGTGCATCACATCCCTAATGACACCCTCCGCAGCTTCCCATAACATCAACTATTATGCCTCATCCACCTTTTCCACCCATTCAACTCCGTGCGGAGCACGGGTATATGCTAGTATATGCATATATGTATAATACGAGGTCCGTCTAAAAAAGTAACGGGACTGACTTCACAGAAATTTTATTCCAAAAATATATTGAAATCACAGCTTGTCCCCTTCAAAATAGTTTCCCTCCAGTCTCACACACTTGTCCATCCTCTTCTTCACGTTTCGATGCACCCCCGGAAGGCTTCTTCTGGAATCCTCCGGAGCTCCGTCGTCACGGCCCTTTTGATGGCCTCCACATCAGGAAATAGGGTCCCCCTGATTACCCCTTGAGCTTGGGGAATAGGAAAAAATCACAAGGGCCAAGTCTGGCGAATACGGGGGGTTCTCCAGAGTTGGCACATTCCTCTCCGCCAGAAACTGTCGGATGCTCAGGGCACTGTGAGCAGGGGCGTGTCTGGTGAGCACCCAGGCGTTGTTCTCCCACAGATCCCTCCTCTTTTCCCGGACTGATCTCACGAGGTGCCGGAGGATCTCCTTGTACACGTATCGATTCACTGTTTGACCCTGTGGTAGAAACTCGAAGTGGACGATGCCCTTGATGTCAAAAGGGTTAGGGTTTCACATTGATGCCCTTGACTTCGACATCCTTGCTTTATTTGGTCTTGGTGATGCCGGACTTTTCCACTGACGACTCTGCCGTTTGGTGTCAGGATCGTATTCGAATAATCACGATTCATTTGCTTGTTATTCAACCCTAACAGTAATGAACTCCTGGGCAGGTCTGGATCGTCCTTGAGGCGCTTGATAATGTCTTGACAAACAGTGACTCTTTGCTGTTTCTGGTCCTCGGACAATAGCTTGGCGAGCATCTTTGCGCACACCTTGCGCATTTCGAGATTTTCAGTGATGATGCTCCAGACAGTATCCTTGTTAATGGAAAGTTCCTCAGCAATCATCCGCACCGTGAGTCGACGATCTGTGCGCACCATCTGCTTCACAAGCTCGATGTTGTCCGCCGTTCTGCTCGTTGACGGTCTTCCAGACCATGGATTGTCTTCATCTTCCTCCCGTCCCTCTTTGAACCTCTTGTGCCATTCAAATGCATGTGTATGTGACATCGTTTACTTCCTGATCACGACTAGCACTGCAGCAATGCGAAGGATTTTGAAGGTGTTTTGCCAAGCTTAGGAAGAAACTTCAGATTGGCTCTCTGCTCACGACTCATAGCGCGACGACTCAGACTAGACAACGTGTAAAGCACAACTGTAAAAAAAATCACACAATGAGCGCAGTCAACCATCACCAATCATATATATTGCTGGAATGTTGCGAAAGACTCTGACGCAACCCGCTCATTCAAGTTGTGTAAGTGGAGCACACAGCAGGGTCAGTCCCGTTACTTTTTAGACGGAACTCGTGTGTGTGTGTATATATATATATATATATATATATATATATATATATATATATATATATATATATTTCTTTCTTCTTTCGGCTGCTCCCGTTAGGGGTCGCCACAGCGGATCATCTGTTATGATCCGCATAATGATTTGGCACAGGTTTTACACCGGATGCCCTTCCTGACGCAACCCTGGTCGCCTCTTACGACACAGGGATCTGGTACACCTATTCTGTCTATATATACACACTGGTACACCCTATATATATATATATATATATATATATATATGTATATACACACTTTTCAGTGCTTCTATGGACTCGATTCTGGAGAGGATGTCGGAGAGATCAAGCTGCGGTGCATCGTTTTGGAATTGCAAGATCTCTAACCTTGATTTCAGTGATGATGCACTCATCTTTATGGAGATTCTGCATATCCTTTTGAGGGCCCTCGAGGTGCTTAATGAGGAGTCGGAACCGCTGGGATTATGGGTTTCCTGGGTCAAAACTAAGATCCAGGTGTGTTCAATGACATCTTGGATGCAGTTATCTTGTTTGTACCTGTTTGTGGTGAGGATGTTGAGGTCGTGGAGAGATTCACTTACCTTGGCAGTGATATTCATGTCTCCACATGTTGAGAGCCAAAGGTCGATAGACATCTGGGTCGGGTCTGGGGAGTCATGAATTCACTGGATCATGGGGTGTGCCGCTGTCGGTACCTGTGCAGGAGGACGAAAGTCCGAGTCTTCATGTCGTTGGTGCTTCCAGTCTTGCTTTATGGATGTGAGACTTGGACTCTGACCAGGGATCTGAGACAGAGACTTGATTCCTTTCGTGCCAGGTCTCTTCGGAGAATCCTTGGCTGTCGCTGGTCAGACTTTGTGTCCAATGAGCAGTCGCTGAGAGAGACTCAAATGAGATTTGTTACCTGCATCGTCGGTGAGTGTCAGCCGCAGCTGTATGGACATCTCGCTCCTTTTCCTGATGCTGATCCTGCTTACCAGATTCTCTCATCCAAGGGAGCCTCGTGGGTGGAGGAGGTTGCGGCAGGTTGATCGGCATCTCAAGGAGATGGAGATGGGCCAGGCATCTCCTGGGGGATGGCCAGATGGAGGTCCCTGGAGTACCGGCGGAAAGTGGATGCAGCCAACATGCTGCTCTGGCGCATGTTCCCATATCTGACCTGACTTTAGTCAGGTGAGCTTTTGAACAGTATCCGGAGGTGAGTGAGTGCGTCAGTCAGTTTGTAAACACTTCAGTCATTATCGCTGATCCATATACATGATTTTGATGAAACTTTGCCACAACATTCTTCACCCATGATGTAACAAAGTCTATCGGCCGCATCAAAATCTGCCCTTATTAACGGGTCCTACAGGGGGGTTTTTTGACCCCTCAAAATAGGTATTTGCTCTCTTCGACGAAACTACACGAACAACTTCGATGAAACTTGACCACAACATTCATAATGCGTGCGTTACCAAAGTGTGTCAACCGCGTAAAAATCTGCGCTCATTAAGATGGTCTACAGGGGGATTTTTGACCCCCAAAATAGGTATTTGCTCTCTTCTCCGAAACCACACACAATTTTGATAAAACCTGGCCACAACATTCTTCACCTGTGATTTACCAAAATGTATTGACTGCATCAAAATCTGTGCTCATGAAGGGAGTCTACCGGGGGTTTCTGACCCCCAAAATAGGTATTTGCTCTCTTCTCAGAACTACACCCAGAATTTCAATGAAATGACCACAACCTTCGTCACCCTTGATGTATCAAAGTTTGTTCATGGCATTTAAAAATTCAGTGTCTAAGGTGGTCTGTGGGGGGTTTGAATGACTTTTGCTCCTGATCCAGGTGAACTTCAGGGCAGGCGGTCCTATTTTTGGTTTTTTCTCATTTACAGATGCTCTCTGATGGTTCTGTGATTCTTCCCGATGTATTGGCTCCAATGTCTGTCAGCACGCAAAATTACCGTGCTCCCCCATTGCCTCGTGTCGCTCACTGCATATATATTTTTTTCATTTATTTTTATTTTCATTTACGGATGCTTTCTGACAGTTCTGTGATTTTCGTTTTTTTTTCCAGGTGTATCAGCTTCGATGTCCGTCGGCACACATAATTTCAGCTTTCATTCACCCGGAAAGTACCAAACATTGATATCTGTCAATCAGTCAGTCAGTCAGTGAGTGGTTAGAAAGTCACCATTCCGATTAAGAGGTGCTCGAGGCACAAGGTGTACACTCCCTCATGGAATGGCATGACAATTCACTTTCTGGGGGGAATCCACTCTATGCTAATGACTGCCAGTGAGCCTAGCCTGGTGTTGGCTCAGTGGTTAGGGTGACGGCTTGGGATCCTAGGGTCCTGAGTTCAAGCCCCGTCGGCTGCTGAATTAATACACCAGGGGGTTGACTCAACCTGTCATCCTTCCGAGGTCGGCGAAATGAGTACCAGTTCCAGTGTGTATACTGGTTGAGGGGCACTGCATCAGCGACACAGTCATGCTTCAAGAAATGATAGCTACCCTGGCAGCTAAGCTGCCATACGACCACCACCACTGCCAGTGAGCCAAAAATGTATCCATAGATTGATTACTTTCTTCCAGGGGGTGGACTGCCGATCCTGCTAAAAAAAATATGACTGCCTGTCCTGAAGCTCACCTGGATCAGGGGCAACAATCACTCGAACCCCTCTTAGACCCCCTTAGACCCTGAATTGTTTTAATGCCATGAACAAACTTTGGTACATCAGGGGTGATGAAGGTTGTGGTCAAGTTTCATTGAAATTCTGTGTGTAGTTCAGAAAAGAGAGCAAATACTTCTTTTGGGGGGGGGTCAGAACCTCCCCCGTAGACCCCTTTAATGAGCGCAGATTTTGATTAGGTTGATAAGTTTTGGTGCACCCACAGGTGTTTAAGGTTGTGGTCAAATTTCATTGATATTGTGTGTCATTTCGGAGAAAAAAAAAGAAAATACCTATTTTGTGGGGTCAAACCCCACCCCGTCGACCCCTTTAATGAGTGCAGATTTTGATATGGTCAATACACCTTCGTTAGGTGTCAGATCTGAAGTTTGTGGCCAAGTTTCATCAAAATTGTGTGTTTGGTTCAAGCGATAATGACTGAAGTGTTTACAGACTCACTCACTGACTGACATATGGACACTGCTCGATCTCATAAGGTCACCTGACTAAAGTCCAGGTGAGCTAAAAATGGCATCTAAAGCCATTTAGGCTGGCTGTCTGCTGTGGCTCGTCATGGAGCAGCTGACACTGCATCAGGCAGCAAGTGATTTTGTGTTTTTTCACAGATTGCAACTGAATTAATTTATTCACTGACAGACAGAGACAGTCAGTTTCGGTTGTCGTGCTGGATGTATCTGCACTCCATGTGCAATAGCATTAGTAACCACCCGATCGATGCGTAAGTATGTATGTATGTATGTATATACATACAGACATACATACATACATATAGTATAAGGTTAGGGCGGTTGTAATTATGCATTTTATAAAGAAGAAAGGTGCTTCCAACTACAAAGTAAACTACATCTACTTAGCTAATTTAAGTAAAAGCAAGAGCCGACCCGGTCTTGGGTGATGTTTCACCCACTACCCAGTGAGCGTCCTCATTCCAATAGACCTGGTCCTCGGAATGTTTTGCTTTTATTCCTGACTAGCAAATACAACCCGTCACTTCGCTGACGGGTCAATGAAGTGTGGGGGGGAAGAGAGAGAGGAAGAGAGAGAGAGAGAGAGAGAGAGAGAGAGAGAGAGAGATAGAGGAGAGAGAGGAGTGGGGAGAGAAGGGGGGGGCGGAGAGGAGTGAGAGAGAGAGAGAGAGAGAGAGAGAGAGAGAGAGAGAGAGAGAGAGAGAGAGAGAGAGAGAGAGAGAGGGAGAGAGAGAGAGAGACAGACAAGAAGAATTCCACTTTCTAGAACCCATGTATGGGAGATAACAATTACACACACACCTACCTTCTGAAACCCACATGTGGAGATAACAACCAACAACTAACCACACGCTCACATATATACACACACATTGCTTTTTTTAGTATATATGTGCCCACTCATTTCCTGTTACGTGCCGGTGCATGAGGTCAATTGAGGGGTTTTTATTTTGCCAAACCTCAAGCAAATAAATGTTAATTTGCATTATTGATGGTCTGCTGTGCTTTTTTAAAATTATTATTATTACTTACTCATGATCTGGTGATGATGTGTGCATTGCATGATTGGTGGAGTTTTCGTTCGGTGTTGTGTATGGGTTGTGTATGGGTTGTGTATGGGTTGTGTATGCATGCATGGGTTGGTGTGGTGTTGGGGACCGAGCACTGGTTTTTTTGCTTACCTTCTCTAGTTGCTTGCACCATCCAGTTTTTGCCATTTGTATCAGGGGTGTGTATTGTGTGGGTACGTCATTTCAACACCTCCAGTAAAATACCCTTTGATAGGTTTCATACACACTTGCAGGTTTATGTTATCAAACTGACTGTAAATCCTTTTTATTGCTACGGAATTTGTTATGGCAGGCACCCTTTTGGTGAGTAAGTGATTGAAATGCTTGTCCGTAAATCAATCACCATGTACTCGTATGATACAGATTTTGCATTGCTTGCTTATGAGTTGCTCTTGTGTCTGTACATCCAGATATGTTGTAGCTATTTGAAGATACCTTCACATAATGAGGGTGGGGATGGTATTTTTTATGAGCCAGAGAATGACATTTTGTGCTGGCAGATGTTTGCTGGCGAAGGTCTACGCACCCTGTGCCTTGCCTATAAAGACCTGGACGAGGCTGATTTTGCGGAGTGGTCCAGACGTCATCATGAAGCAAGTACAGCAATGGATGAGCGTGAAGAAAAACTTTCAGCTGTTTATGAGGAAATTGAAAAGGACATGAAGGTATGATCGTTTTGGTCATTGTTCACAATGAATCGACACAGGAGGAGAAGGCCATTTCAGCCATCTTGCCTACACTCCATCAAGAGCAGATTAAATTAATATATTAGTGTATTGACTTGTTTAAGTAGTGGGAAGGAGAACAGTGGGGCAGGCATAGGGACATAAATATATTGTTGTATATTCAATTATTTTTGAAGGGGGGTAGGGAGGGGTGAAGCCAAATCAGCTTTTTCGGACCCTCACAGTTAAAACTCGGAAAAATCACTCCACGACGTCATTTTTTTTAAACGTGTGTGTGTGCGTCCGTCCGAGGGCACATGACAGTGAGGAGAATAATAATAGCACAATGTAATTCCTCATATCCCGGCTGTAATCCACATGAGTGAGTGTTGCGATCATTTCATCTGTCTGGTTGTCAGCAGAATAACTAAACAATGAGGGCAGTGGGAATCGCCATATTTGGCACAGACCTTCATCTTTGGAACGTCTCAGATGAGTTCAACTTTGAGCTCACAAGTCAAAATGTAAAATGACATTTAGTGCAGGACTATATTTACTCACACCACGGCCATGGGCCGACACATGAGCAATGCGATAATCATGTCTGTTTGTACAATATGAAGCTCTGTGCCTAATTTCGCAATTATGCCTGCTGATATTGTCGAGTAATTCTGCCGACAAACGGACAAACTCGCAGACGCAAAGATCGCAGTATTTGTATGCTGAGCAGAGAGAGGAAGCAAATCAAAAGAGTATTGTAAGCAGGAACAAAGGGCTCAAGAGACTATAGTTGAGAGGGAAGGTTGACTCTCTTGGGCAGACATTCTCTATTGAGATCAACAGCAGCCGTGGCCAAGGATCAGAAACAACTCAAACTAACCAGTGCTTGAAATATGCATCCTACTTTTCATCTCCCCATCCATGATGGGGTTGGGTGGAGGGAGCTCGGGGGCCAAATTTATTTTGCACCTGTGAGTATCCTGAGAATATGTGCAAAATGTGAGGGAAATTGGCCAAGCAGTTTTCGATCTTGAATTTAGAGGCTATATGCATCTTAAAATCAAACATCAATTTAACCCAAGACAATAAATTCCAATACTCCAACAGAAACTAAAACTGCAGATAGTAATTTTAAAAAAATTACAAAATGGAATAAATCTTCTATCTCTACATACTGTGAACACGCATGCAGAGTTTCTTGATTTCGAAGAAAATTGTTTTTAGTGCATCAAATCACAAGTTTGGGAGGTCGGTGGTTCAAAGTCCAGCCAATTGTCATACCAAAGACTTTAAAGTGGAATGTGCTGCTTCCTTGCTTGATGCTCAGCATTTAAAAAGGATAATGCACGGACAAACAACCATTGTGCAGGCTTGTTGGGCCTCATGGCCTCCTCCTGCTTTGAAGTTTTTTTTTTGAAAGGGAACTTGTATTAACCATGACTTCTTGGAAGAAACGCATAATGCCATGAATCGGCGCCTCCCTTGGCTGCATTCTCGTTATTATTATTGTTTTAAAACCAAAATGCGACATGTTGGCAAAATGATACTTGAACCTCAACTGTAAATTTCTCAAGTGAAACGGACCTTACAACGTGCAAGCACTACACTACTACGTGGTTATCATTGACATGTGATGGCGTGACACAGCTGCTCGGTGCAACGGCGATTGAGGACAAGCTGCAGGATGGAGTACCTGATGCCATTGCAAACCTCGCCAGGGCTGATATCAAGCTTTGGGTGCTCACAGGAGACAAACAAGGTACAAATGCACACAGTCGAGCAGGAGCTGAAAAATGGACTAAATTTATTTTCGGGTAAATGAAGAAGAGATATTAAGAGATATTAATATCTTATTAACATGTACATCGGATTTTTTTTTTTTTTTCAAATATGAAATAGGCACAGCCGAGAAACGAACAAAACTTGTTGGGTTCGAGAGGATCTTCTTCATTTTTGTTGCGGTATCTGCTCGGGCGTGTGTTTAAAGCAAACTCATTTTTATCTCCAGTTTGTTATCTTGGTTGTCTTTATTGGTTTTCTGGTCTACAAAAGATATCAGGAAATGAAAATTGCTTTACCTTTTATTTTGCCAAATAGACCCAAACACAGTGGGTTATGCAGTTTCTTCTTCTTCTTCTTCTTCATTTTGTTTCTGGTATCGGCTCGAGCGTGCGTTAAAACGCAAGCGAATTTTTAGGTTTATGCATGCACTGATTTGCTTACCATCTGCTGTTCTATCAAAGTCCATTTGTTTTATTGTTTTGCAGAAACAGCTGTGAACATTGGCTACTCATGTAACATGCTTCGGGATGACATGGAGATGTTCATTGTTTCTGGCCACTTGGAACAGGAAGTTCGTGCAGAGATAGAGTGAGCAGTTTCAAAATATCAAGACCAAATACAAATTCTTATACATTTTTTGAACTTGAGTGTACCAGCTTCATATATAAATGTTGAATATCTCACAAAATCCACGGCAAACAATAGCCTTTTACACTGGTATTTTTATTCTGATTCTGATGTACCGTACTCTACTACGGAGCACTGGTGCTGCTGAAGCAGTTTCTTGGAAATGGTTTACTGGGTGATTTGTCATTGCCTTCCCAGCACTAATTAGTCCAGGAATTTGGAATTGGCCATGGTGCTGGCGATAGTTCGCCGCCTCTTCACAAAAGACACCATGGGATCTTTCACGCCTACCAACTAATGCTGGCAGATGGGACGTCCCGTTTAACCACCACCTGAGGGACGGCACACCCATTGATTAATCACCCTGCCTATGAAACACCGGGATGACGGTTTATAGCTGGTTTGGGATTCAAACCCAGGCTCTACAGCTTTGAGGCGTGTGTGCATACCTCTGGGTCATCCTGCCAGCCTTTAATATAATACGGATTCCGATTTTGGCCTCTGGATGAGCCCAATTTTTGGCATCAAAGACTAATGTGGGTCTGTCTTTATATTATTTGTGCAAAAATGGCATAAGTCCAAAATATAATATTGCACCTAGTGATATGGAACATCATTTACTCACCACTTACACGTTTATTGAACCGATGGAAGCAGCCAAATATTGTGATAAAATAAGGAACTTGCTTGCCACTGCTTGCACAGAAATGCCCTGAAGAAGATCATCGAGGTTGAACATTTCGAAACCGTTCCTAACAAGACGAGACCCACCGCAGAATATGCTCTGGTCATCAACGGGCATAGTCTGGTGAGATGTACATTGCATGTTTAGAGATAATTTGAGGGTATACCAAGGAACCTGCTCAAAGTAAATGCTTTCTCTAGACTCTAGACTCTAGAGCCTGTTTTATTTTGATGAATGGACGAGTAGGTTCCTTATTGTGCAGTATTTCTATGCTTTGCTGACTTCTTGCATACGACCCTGCCATGCCCGGCTGCATGTGGATCAAGCCTCTTGAAGAACCCTCGCCATCTTTGTCTCTCTTGGCACTACTTGACTGATTGCTGTTCTGGTGGTTTATACCTCACTCGGCTCCTTTTCTACTGTACATCAACAGATTTATCTTGGTCGTCCATCCCTCCTTAGCTAGTCAGCTTTCCAGCAAATCGCTCTTTTGTGATGTGTCCCCCCCCCCCCCACCCCAACACGATGGACATGCACAATTATTCTCTATCTCCTTATTTTAATTTCTTCCATGATGTTTTTGTCCTTCCAGTCCTTTTTCACTCAATCTGGCCAGGATATTCACAAAAAAAAATTTTTTACGGCTAATAAATTAAGGATTCTAGTGTCTGTGCAATCACGTTAGAGTATCATTAATCCTTTAGATAATTCGAGAATAAAAGGTATGGCTTTTACAGTAAATGCTTATGACTTCACTATATAGAAGTTTTTAAGCATATTGTTTTGTACACATTTGAATGGGTGGCCATTTTTTTCCCATGCCATCCCTACATATGGAGTACTGTCGTACTCCCTGATATTTTTACCTAAGCCACCGAAGGTGGAAGGAGGTTATTTATGTTTTCACCCCTGTTTGTTTGGTTGTTTGTGTTTGTTTGGTTGTTTGTGTGCAGGATATCTCAAAACGTTGGGGATGGATTCAGATGAAATTTGGTGGGCAGGTTGAGTGTGTGACAAGGACGAAATGATTCGATTTTGGTGAAGATCCGGATCCAGTTGCTAGAATTTTTTTAAGTGATTCTTCACCATTGAGAGATTGGGCTAAACTAATATATATCATGATATCTCAAAAAGTTGTTGACGGATTTGGATGAAACTTGGTGCACAGGTTGGGTGTGTGACCACGACGAATCGATTCGATTTCGGTGAAGATCCGAATCCGGATTATGGATACGAGAATTATTTAATTTTTAAAGTGATTCTTTACCATTGAGAGATAGGGCCAAAAATGATATATAGCATGATATTTACCCTCACTGAAGGATTCGGAGAGGGTATAGCATTTGGGTCGGTTTTTTTTGTCTGTTTTTTGGTCTGTCTGTCTGTCCGCACAGAACTTTCGTGTTTTTCTCCACAACTGCTTGTCGGATTGAGACGAAATTTTCACCATTGGTGAGACTACTCACGTAGAATATTTTAATTATAATTATGACATCATAGCTCACGTGGTGTGGCAGCCATATTGGAAAAACGGCAAAACTTTGGACCTCTATCTGAAACCGCAACAAGGAAAAAATTGAAACTTGGCAAATAGCAAGTACTCCTCATGGGAAATGTGTGATTTTTTTTTTTAATGACGTCAGAAGTGCCCTCGTTCTGACATCATAATTGCATATGTAGGACGCCACATCCGATCAGTACGAACATTTTTGAGGATCATCTAGGGATAAAATGGTCCACAGAAAAAAAAATAATGACATCATCGGTCACGTGATTTGGCAACCATATTGTTTTTTTTTAATAAACCTTCAAAAATCTCCTTCTCTGAAGTGGCTGAGCAGATCGAGGCAAAAATTTACATGTTGACCGCCTGTCCATGAGGAAGAAAAGGTTCAAACACATGATGTCATTCGTCACATGGTTTTGGCAGCAATATTGGATTTACCATAACACCTATAAAAATCTCCAAAACGGCTGAACAAATCGAGGGGAAACTTCACACAAGTGTTCCCCAAGCCATAGATGTACAAGTGGCACATAGCAAATACTCCTCATGTGGAATGAGTGTGGTATTTTTACGAGGTCATTGGTGCCTTCGTTATGATGTCATAATTGCATATGTATAACGCTACATCTGATCAGTATAAACAATTTTGAGGATCTTCTCGCAATAAAATGGAGCACAAAAAGAAATTTTGATGACGTCAAATGGCTGAAAAAATCGAGGCGAAACTTTACACATATGACCGCCTATCCATGAGGAACAAATGGGTCACACACATGATGTCATAGGTCACATGGTTTGGCAGCCATATTGGATTTATCCCAAAAACCTATAAAATTGAATTGAAGCACCACTCAAATTGAAGTTCTGGCGAGGGTTTGCAATCTCTGATTGCTCTTTTTCTTATTCAAAAATGTATGGGACCCGATACGTTCTACACTGGATCAGGCATTGCGTGGTGGAGGTATGCGCTCCACCAAGTGCCCTTCTAGTTGAAGTTGTATTTATGTTCCAGTAGGAATTTGAGTGGAAACATGTAACTGGATCTCAATTTTAAGTCTAAAAGCAATCCTCACCTTGTTAATGACTATCCAGCCATTTTCATTTGCAATGCAACACACTTGCTGTTAAGCCCAGAGCAGAAGATTGAACAAAACAGTTGTCTATATCAGTAAAACCTTCACTGAAAGATCCAAAAAGCTATCTCTGCTGAGAGTTTATCTCACTTGAACCTCCAGGTATGAGAGCGTTAATTGAATGGCAGAAGCAGGAATAACTTGAGATCACGAGATGTAAACTATTGAGGTTACGCGCACAGTATCAGGTACATCGTTTAGGCTCTATATTAACTTTTCTATGGCTTATAATGTGTTATTGGCTTGACCATTTGTATGATTGATCCTCATTTCATCAGTTAATACGTAATAATGCAGATTTTCACAGTATGAACTGGTTTACATCGGGTTGAATCGCCCTGGAAAAATCACTGTCGCCTACTTGGAGGATTGAGATTTGAAGTTTGTTGGACTTGACAAATTGACTGGAATTATGGCTTTCTGACTTCTGAGTAACATGTTTTTACAGATGGATATATATTTCCTTTGAACCTCAGGAAGTGAAGGAACAGTGGAGTCTAGTATACCCTCAGTTATATAGGCCTGGACAGATCAATCGTCTCTTCCATTAAAAAAAACAATTTTTCATCTGCACATCATGAGGCATCTATACCTCAATTTGTCCTACACACTTTGTCCTATGTATGAACAAATGTCAAAACGATACATTGATCCCATGGAGATGACATTTGATAAAACAGATATTCTAGATTAAATAGTCATAATCATATTACTAAATTGGTTCGTCTTTCAAATGTGCTGTCCATCAACACCTCATGCACTCACCCATGCAGTTCCAAGATGTATTGTACTCAAGCTGATTTTATTTATCATTCTGTTGCCGATTGTTTTTATCTTATCCCTCCTTGCTGATGTCAATGTCTGCATACCCGTTGGTATGTAGTGAGCCCATCACCCGTGCAACGGAAGACGGGATTTTGCAATCAATTCTGTCTGTGTGTCTGTCTGTCTGTGGCGTATCATTTTTACCACTTGAGCTTTTGCCATCAAATTTTCAACAAAGCTTTATTAGCCTGTCCCCCTGCGCAGTGGGAGACCGAGTTTTGTAATTGTGTGTGTGTGTGT
>CM068963.1:83733016-83753424 GCA_035128595.1 Eptatretus atami | reverse complement strand
GTGTGTGTGTGTGTCCGTCCGGGCCGTAACTCTTTCACCATTTGAGTTTTTGTCATCAAATTTTCAACCAAACTCAATTCGGAGAATTTGGAAAAGACAAATTAATAATTTTGGCAAAAGGTGAACGTCGCATAAGATCATCAATTTTCATCCAGTTGACCGAAATTTTAATAATTTCCGTATTGTGTTACTGAATTGGTTCACCAATTAAAAGCTACAAACCGATTGTTTGTTTTGATAAAAGGTCAAGGTTACATAAAATCATCAATTTTCATCGATTGACTTGAAATTTGAACAAAATTTGCATTTTGCACCATTCAATTTGTTTTTGCAAATTTGAGCAGGGTTTGCTTATTGGGTCACTGATGCCTCTTGTTTTTTGAGGTCTAAAGGTCAAAAAAAAAATTGCTGTTCTTGTTTAGCATACTGAAGAATAGTAGGTCCAAATACAAAGCGGACACAGGATAAGCATTGCATTTTCAGATGCTTTCTAGTTTGTAAATGTTGCTCCTCAATGAGTCTAGAGCCTTCCATAAAAATGTACAATTCATAAAGCAACAAATATCCAAATTGAATTAATCCTGAAACATTCGGCAGTCAGATACGATAAGAGGTCACTGCTCCGAAGAGCTTGCATTCCAAGGGCATTGAAATATGACTGCTTAATTATGGTAGTGAACATTTACCATTTATGGCTGTCCATGATGCCTTATGTTTGTATTCCCACAGGCCTTTGCTCTGCAGAAAACGATGGAGATGCAGTTCCTGGAGTTGGCATGCCTGTGCAAAGCTGTCATCTGTTGTCGTGTAACACCACTACAGAAAGCCCAGGTGGTGGACCTGGTGAAACAGAACAAGAAGTCGATAACACTTGCCATTGGAGATGGAGCCAATGATGTGAACATGATTAAAAGTGAGTATAAAACCATGCGGTTACAGTGACTGAGTAAGGCCTAAGTCACATTTGCCACGGCGGCCGTGGGGTCTACAAAATCTACGGCCACTAGCAATAGGGCGGCCGCAGTATTTCCACGGTCACACAATGTAGCAGTCACATATGTTTTTATTTTCGGGAGCCGCACGGCATATTTATAAATTGTGGAGACCGAAAACGTGGGGTGCCGTACGGTCTTTGATTTGATGTCGCACGGTGACCTTAGGGCTTTCCTGCGGCGGCCATATAATTTTCAAGGCAGACGCAAGGTGACCACAAGGCGACCACAGGGGGGCCCTAAGGCGAACGTGTGGCCAGACGGACGGTAACGAGTGGGTTTTTTATTTTTTATTTTTTACCAGTTCTTTTGTTTCGGCTTGTCAAATTGCTACGGCGAACGTAGAAATGAAAAAAGTTTTATAACTCCGCGCTATAATTCCACGGCGACCCCTACGGCCTGTTAAATATAGCCAAACGGCGTAGGGCCACCCTGAGGCCATCGCAGAAACTCTGCGGCCGCCGCACGTTTCTGTCAAATTCAGAGGGCGTACGGCCGCCGTATCCTCGCCGTAGAGCAAATGTGACTTAGGCCTAACAAGGACATTGGACTGGCACCCTAGAGGTTATGGGTTCCAAAATGACTAAAAGCTTAGTTGTATTATTTATTTATCATTATATTAAGCTTTAATAACCCGAGTTACTCTCATGAGAATTATATTGTCGCTGTCGGATTGCCGATTAAACAAACCCAGCTGGCTAATTAATGACGTGATGCCAGTCCACAGTTTGTGGTTGACTCATAATATCCTCACGCACCATATAATGGGTACAAAATTTCACCTCAAATGGGCATTGCCCACATATCCACCATAAAAATAAATAAATAAACATATAAACTTTTACATAGTTGGTGCTAATCTGCATAAGTTTCATTTTTCTTCAGATGCAATTAATTGTTTAATAAATGACAAAAGCTATTTGTCAAGAAAACTTAGAATAAAATAACATCAATGAAGGATCGTTGTCTCAAGTGGCATGTATCTTGCATTCCAGCGGCGCATATCGGTGTTGGTATCAGCGGGCAGGAGGGCATGCAGGCAGTACTTGCAAGCGATTTCTCCTTTGGCCAGTTTCGTTACCTGCAGCGGCTTCTTCTCGTGCACGGTCGTTGGTCTTACCTGCGCATGTGCAAGTTCCTTTGTTACTTCTTCTACAAGAACTTTGCTTTCACTCTCGTACACTTCTGGTTCGCCTTCTTCTGTGGCTTCTCAGCCCAGGCAAGTACCACTCTGGGTTAGGGAGACAGGATATACGTGTCCTGCCCCCTCTTCCACACCATGTTTGCACCACGCCAGGAAGCAGTTTTAATTGGACCCAAAACTCGACCATTTAGAAGTGAGCGTGTTATCAACTTGGCTCGATCCCGCTGGTGCTTATGAGATGGCATCACATTGATGAAAAACGGAATACTTTGAACAATAATATTAACAATAAGAACTGACTGCAACTGTTGTTCATTTAATGTTTAAAGCCATAATAAAGAATGTTTCATAAATGTCCTCTGATGACCGGTTCCTATACTCTGCACAGACTGTTTATGACCAATGGTTCATCACGCTCTACAACATTGTGTACACTTCCTTGCCAGTGCTTGCCATGGGTTGTTTTGACCAGGTAAGGAACAGTGTGGTGGTCAGTAATCGTGTATGCACGGGAAAATGTAATATGGCTTTGCAAAAATGCCTTCATATTTGAGAGAGGAAGATTGAGAGTTGAAGTTTGTTGGACTTGACAAATTGACCAGAATTATGGCTTTGTGACTTCTGAGTAACATGTTTTTACAGTTGGATATATATTTCCTTTGAACCCCAGGATGTGAAGGAACAGTGGAGTCTCGTGTACCCTAAGTTATATAGTCCTGGACAATTCAATCGTCTCTTCAATAAGAAACAATTTTTCATCTGCACATCACGAGGCATCTATACCTCAATAGTCCTCTTCTTTGTGCCTTACGCCATGCTCTGCGCCACCATGCGCATGAACGGTTCCGAGTTGGCTGATGGACAGTCACTTGCTGTAATTGTTTCCACAGCTCTCGTCATTGTTGTCAGTCTTCAGGTAAGTCTTTCCTCTCAGTTCTGTGCTCAACTTTGATTAATTAGCGACTGGATATAATAGTGTAATGGCTTCATGTGGGCCAAAATTTAATTTACGTTGTTGTTACAAATGACATGGGGCCTGATTTGGCAATGTACATTTATATATATTTTTAGGGAGCACACACATTGTGGAACAAATGAACATGGAAAGTTTTTGCTTCTAAAGATTTTGCGATGCCTGTTTGCATTTCAGGTTGGCATTGACATGGCTTATTGGACTCCCATCAACCAGATCTTTGTGTGGGGTAGCATTGCGATGTACTTTGCAATAACATTTGCACTATATAGTGATGGCATGTACACCATTCTTCCTGGAGCCTTCCCTTTCATTGGTAATTTATTTATCCAAGCTTTCATTACCTTTCAGAGAACAAACATTTTTGGTGTCAGTAGTGGGATACAGATAAGGTCATAACAGTGGACTCATTTTATCAAAATGAATGAGCAAAGGATTTTGAAGGTTTCACTAGGATATCAGACCTACACACGAACAAATGTCAAAACTGAATCACATTTATCATGACATCACTTAATAATGTCGCTGAATAGATATATATGGTGGTACTTGAGGATACAGTTTCTGGATCCAGAGTTTACCAACACCTCCTCCCAAAACATTTCTGATATGTAACCTGCTTTAACCTTT
The DNA here is from genome assembly GCA_035128595.1 of Eptatretus atami. Lineage (NCBI taxonomy): Eukaryota > Metazoa > Chordata > Myxini > Myxiniformes > Myxinidae > Eptatretus > Eptatretus atami. The sequence goes on along the minus strand of CM068963.1, from coordinate 83,749,685 downwards.
GGCTCAGAAACTCGAAGTGACTCGAAAGTGTTTAAAGTCAACAGTACCAATGTTACACCAAGTTATTTTGCTACCGAAGTAAATCCACATTTGGAAGAATTTGTTCCAATAATCTTGAGCTCATGTAGCATGGACCTACTTTTACTTCGATGTACAACTATTGTGTGGTGTAGCTTTGTAGTCGTTGAGGTTTTCATTTTTTTTAAGTGATGCAATTTGTGTGCGGGTGTTGAACACAGGGGCATCACGTGCGCCGCTGAGCCAACCCACAGTGTGTCTGACGGTCTTACTGACAGTTGTTATCTGCATGGTTCCTGTGATCGTCTCTCGCTTCATACACAATGACCTCCATCCCACTTTAAGCGATATGGTATTAGTTGCACCACGCTTGCATTGCTACACCCACCAGCACTGTTTTTTAGTTATTATTAATGGATAGGACTGACACTGACATATTTTCTCGAAGAAGGAATTTTGATAGAGCCAAACCTCACTTTGAGATCCTATAGTTTTCATACAGAAAGACTGTAGTTGCATATAATTGTATAGTTTGTGGTAATTGTAGTTTTGGGGGTTTTGGGGGGGGGGGTAAACTTTGTGTTTATGTCGAGTGATGTTAAGGAATCAATAAGAATTCCCAATAATTATACTTGTGTGTTTTCAACCAAATAATGTGCAAACATTTTGAACTAGAATGACACTCGGTTCAGCGCATACCTTCGCCAGGCTGAACAGTTTACATTTTGTATCCCACTGATAGGATCTGCATCCAGACCTTAACCAAAATGTAATCGACTTGTTCTCGTCTCCTACCCAATCATCCACCAAGTTTTGTCATAACCCGTCCACAACTTTTTGAAATATCGTTCTACATGTCGTTTTGACCTTATCTCTCAATTATGAAGAATCACTTTAAAAATTTAAAAATTCTCCAATCTACATCTTCACCAAAATCGAGCCAATTCGTCACACACCCAACTTGTCGACCAAGTTTCGTCCGAATCCGGGCATAACTTTTTGAGATATCCTGCTCACAGACAGGCAGACACGGTGAAAATTTAACCTCTATCCATCTTAGGGCAGAGGTAACAAATAAAAATAATAAATTTGCATCGAGCTAAAACGAAAATGGTGAAAGCATGTTTCAACTCTTTAAAATCAGACAAATAATTATCATTCATTGCCTGGAGGATCTGACCCATAACATAATGTCATAAGTTGCTGGTTGTTGTAATGTGAGTAGTTTATGATAAATTGCTGAGACCTATCTCAGCTAAACATCTGCTGTCAGATATTGCTAACTGCGGTTCCTGTGAACTCAGAGCAAGTATTAACAGAAGTGTATTGTACGTTAATTGCCTGTGGTTAACCATTGTTTCACTCTCTCAGTATACAACTACGATGTTAGACTTGGAGTGAAAATGTTTAAGTAACATTTCCCTAATGACAAAAAAAATCGAAAATAATAATAATTAGATGTTATTGCAGTTACTTTGCTACAGCAATGTCTCATGCTTACCACCAGTTTTAATTGTGATATCTGGCCATTCTTGGAACATAATGTGTCGATTGGTGCCGTTCATTGGAATTATCGTCAAAATTCTATTTTTGTTTCATAAAAAGGCAACACTGCAGTGAGCTTGCTCACTTTAAAACCTCAAGTTTTAAAATATTTTAGCTCCCATTGGACTTGGTCCGTCCGAAACGGGGGCTTTTGGATTTGGTCTCGATTTCCGTGTGCGTGCGTGCGTGCGTCCGCCACCATATCTCTGACATGTCTGGACCAATTTTTTTCATACTTGGCACAAAGACAACACTGGTATACATATGCATATCTTCTTTATTTGACATCAGATCCAAGGTGGCCGACTGGCGGCCATTTTAGTTGTAAAATAAAAATTTAAAAATACCCAGTGTTGAACACGTCCCAACCATATTTTGGACATTCATTTACTGATGTTGTTCAAACTTGGCACACAGATAACAAATGATGGCTTACATGTGCACGTCATTCTTGTTTTTTTTCGAGATTAGATCCAAGATGGCCGACTGGCGACCATTTTAGTTGTGAAAACCCCGATGTGGAACACATCCTCAACCATTTCTCGGACATGCATTTACCGATGTTGTTCAAACTTGGCACCCGGCTAATGAATGATGGCTTACATATGCGCGTCATTTTTTTTCGACATCAGATCCAAGATGGCTGACTGGTGGACATTTTGTGACTTAAATGTGGCCCCAACTATTTCTCAGTCATGCATGGTCCGATTTTGTTCAAACTTGACACAAACCAGTACATGATGGCATACACTACCCCTCACTTTATTTTGCGATCTGATCAAAGATGGCCAACTGGTAGACTGGCGGATATATTTTAGTTGTGCATACATACATACATACATACATACATACATACATATATATATATATATGGGCTCGCCCTTTAACTCCACACAGCAAAGTTACTAAAACAATGGGGGCTATGACATTTTGTGTCTTTTTTTTACTTGCTTTTATAAGTTATAGAAGGTATATAACTTGTGTAGAGCTAAGGATTTCAAACTATTATGTTGGACTTTAAAATAAAAGCAATACTTCTATCCTAAGCAGTACCTATTGGTTTTTGAAGTTGTGGGTGGCCTTTTATGTCAAAGGTTATATCATCAGAGTTGAGTTGATATCTGATTCAGTTGAGTGCTATGCTTCCCCATAGGGGTTGAAGTCGGCACAAGTTGAGAAGATGAGCAAGTGACTGTGCGTGTGTGTTTGTGATACAGGTGCGTGTTCTACAAGTGCAGGAAGGTCGCAGACCTGAGCCTCGGCGCCGCAAGCCAATCCGTCGTGTTAGTATGCGTCGCTCGGGCTATGCATTTGCACATACATCCGGTTTTGGGAAACTCATCATGTCTGGTCAAAGCTTTCGTGCACCTGCTCGCCGGACTGCCAAGTCACCCAAATTACATCATCAGCCCAGCGACCTGGAGCGAGTCCCTGAGGAAGGACCGCAGCTGGTTTAGCCTTGCTATTAAACAACTTGTTTCTGTACCTGTGGATACCCCCCTCTTTTTCTCTCTCTACCTTTATTCCGGTTCTTCTCTATCGCCTTGAGATTATTTGCAAGTCGTTGAGAGAGAATTTTAGATGGCACTGTCTTGTGCGACTTTTCTCGCACTCTCAAATTTAAATGTTGATCATATTTTTGAGGTTTTTATTTATTTTTTTTGAAAGATTTTTTTTGTGAGTCATTCAAAATGTTCTACAAGGTACTCACATAGACCATCCAATTTGCTAACGTGTTGTTATTTTTCAAAATATAAGTATGCATAATTAGTAACAAAATACTTTTTCTTATTAATTTATACGTATGCCCATATATTGAAAAATCATAAAACTCAATGTTTTTCAGACTATCGTGAGTCTATCCTTTGTACAACTTATTGATGGGCCCTCGTACACGGTATAACATATTTTAACTGATTTATAAATGACCAAGACAACGAAACATTATAGCAGTCGTTTTCATTCCGACTATTCAGTTTCAAGGCGTTACCCACCAAACAAACCAAAAAAAAGTGGATACAAAGAAGATTTTCCTTCAGGACTTTAAGTGAAAATTCCAATGGTTTTTATGTTGCACGGAGGGGGGGGGTCCATTGAGGTGTTAACAAATACTTGATTCTTCATTCTCTATTTTCAAGTCCATGGTGGTATTTTTCTTTTGTAGAACTCCATGATTTGCTGGTAGCACATCTGTAACATTTCACTAAGATATTTATTCTTATCAGATTGTGTTTTCCCCCATTTTACCATATCGAACTCCTTACCTCGGTTTAATACAAAACCAAGATAATTACTTCAGCTTGGTTTGGAATGCAGAGAGCATAGCCTGCAACCATTGATGCCACACATGATGCACATGGAGAAACTTTATTGAACGCTGAAGAACAAAATTATTTTTATATACACAAAACATCTTAGGTGAGAAAAAAAAATACTATGGCTGTTGGTAAATATTCTATATTTTTTTTTTTCCACAAATCGTATGAAAATCTTTAAAAGTTGTAAATATCGATTAAAGTATTTATTTATTTTCTAAATAAATTTTCAGGGATTAATTTTGCTATCTGGTGTGTATGTTACATATTCCGAAGTGGTACAGGCATGAGCGAACGCTGGCTTCCATTTCACATGTTGTACTACTCTTATGGCATGTATATACGCTAACGTATCGGTTGCATGATCTGTATATAAACATAAGATAATATAATATGTGTACATGTTCTATAAGGATGCGACGTCGTGATGGCACAGCATAGTTTTAATAATTCTGAGAACTTTTAAAAATACTCGACATTGCATTGTGTGCATTAAGGTGATGGGAATATTAATTGTGGTTGACATTGCTGTGAAACGATTTTTCACTATGAGGAACCAATCTTGACAATGCATACAACATTAGGCATATGTTTAAAGAAGTTAAATGACATGTAATTTGCTTGCAAAACTGATAATCTATTAGTGTAACTGCATCTCCATGTTTTGTTTCAGGTTTTAAGTGATTGCAATAAAGTTTGTATTCTTTTGAGGATTGTGCACGTCTGGATAAATGAGGCCGTCTGCTTTGAAGTACGAGTGGAAAAAGGGAAAACTAATAATTATGAAGTGATGTGTTTTTGTTGCTGGATTGAATTGAAGTCAGAAATCTATTGTCTCCCACCCCCTCTACCTCCAACACCAGTCCGTTCTAATTTCTACCTTTGGCTTCCTAAAGACTTCCTGGTCTGCTTGCTTTGTTTGTTTTGTCCCTGTTTATTCAAAACTTATGACTGTTTTCATCTTCCCCTTCTATACAGTAAGTGCATTTGCCTCCTCTGCTGTTGAGCTCTTCAATTGTTCAGTACTGTAATGTATACTTTTAGTGAAAAATTAATAACAGAAGCCAATATAAATATCTTGAACTGAACCATGCACATAATTATGTTCTACATTAATGCTTTGCCAAAAATGAAACCTTAATGACTACACTTAAAACAAATGTTTCTGTTGCACTCGCAATACTACCAGGAATGCGATCATAATCACCACTTGGAGGCACACCATTGTCATCGCAGAGGTCACATTCAAAGTATTGCATTACACTTGGCATGAGTAGTGCAGTAAGTATTACTATCAGAGACATGCAGAAATTCCACATCATGTAAAATGTGGCATCAAGTCCTCAAATCCCTACCCCCACCCCTTCCCCAACTCAGTCCTATCCTCCACCTTTCTTATTGAAGTCCCCAAACCCTTTCTTGACAAGATTAAAATTAAATTAACGACAGGACAATGTTCAACTTACAATCTCACAATTCTTCAGTTTAGAAAACGAAGAGGTAAAATAAATGATAAAAAAAAACGTTCTTCCCCTATTTTTGTCACTTGTCACCCTCATCACATGTAGCTCACTCATCGTTCCACCCCTTGGATCCTTCTTCTACTTGTTTTGAATTATATAACACATTAGGCCTTAGTTATTTTATAACTTGGTTTGCAGATCCGCCGAAGGTATATTTGCCGAAATGAAATATAAATAAAAACACATTTTTAGTTCTTTTATTTATACATTTTCCGCCGAAGGTGCAAAAGTTTCAAAACCCGAAATGTAAACGTCGGCATTTATTTTCAAAATATAATTTCGTGCGCGCGCCAAAATGCCGAGTCACCTTTAACCAAACTGCGCAGTCGAGCTGCGCAGTAGTCTTCAGTCATGGCGTCTGAGCAGTGGCCAGCGTGGTTCAGATTGACTGTGGTTTCTGGGGCGAAAGTGATTGTTAAGAAGTATGTCAGCGGTATAAATTTGAGTGACTGTATTGGTGATTTAATCACGCAACATCTTGACGACGAATATTCTGGCCAAACATTGCATCAATTCAGTGCAGCAACAGGCATGATTCGCAGGCTAGTCTCGATCGTGCCGATTTTGTTTCCATCGAAAGTTGTACACCGCTGTTCGTATTGAAAGATTTCGGTGCAAGTACGTCAAAGTTTCCCTGCGAGATGCTGATATTCAGCCTTCAACGGACCAGAAATCAGCGTTTGATGTGCCCATGGGGATGGGGAGACGGTACGATCAGATGCCCACTGAAAAGTAAGAGCTGGTTATGACTCTGTTTGAGCGTGTTGACTCCTAGTAGACACCTTTTTTTTAATCATATCCAGTACTATGCACTGGTGTGCACGCACACATCTACGACTTGTACAGTAATTTTCTCAGCATTGTTTCCATTTGTTTGATGATCCAACAGGTTTCTATAATAAAAACATGCCAGACTATATTGTAAAAACAAGTTTTAATCCTTCTTTATTGTTTTTCACATCAGATGATACAGTAAACATGGGCATCCTGCATTTGAATGGTCTTCCATCTTCAATGTTTCCTTAGATCCTCCTGGTCTGGGATTTATATTTATTTTCCCCCCACTTACCCTTGTCTTTTCCATGGAACATCCGAAAAAAAATCATAAAAATATATCATTTCTAAAAATTGAAATTATATTTATATTTCGACCTACCAACCCTACATTTTAGCTGAAGAACTGCGTAAACCAAGTTATAAAATAACTAAGGCCTTAGCTTCTTTGATTACTATTTCTTGTAGTTTGTGTTATATCAATACTAGGAAATACTTCCGAATAAATATTCACTCATGTTTACTTAGGTTCTGGTTTTCATCAGAGTTTTTTTTATGATTTAGAGAGTGTAAACCTCTTTAAAGAGCAATGCCAAGCCTTGATTTGTGTAGTTACACCTACTCCACTTTTCTGTGTGATATGTTCCTCTTGTATTGTGCATTGTTCTGTGTTTTCTTATTCTTCCTTCTCTTCTCGTCTCTCTTCCCTTCTTATCTTAGCCCTGGGGGCTCAAGCTATTGACAGGTATTTTTATTTTATTTTATCATAATTTCATTGCATTTCTTATTTAGTACTCCAACTCCCAATAATGCCACATTTAGATGAATTACGAATTGTGCAGAAACAATTTTTCCAAATGAACTTTTTTATTCATAACTGAAGAGATCAAACTAAACACTGTTATCGATGAAGGAGGTTACATGTCAGGAATACCTACAAAAAAACATGAACTAATCAAAATTCACTGGTTGTAAAAGTATTCAGGTTGTAAAAGAGGTCAGTATTTTGGTGGAAGCACCTTTTGCAGCAATGACTGATATGAGTGTTTCTGGGTAGATCTCTACCAGCTTTGTTCAGTGAGATGGTAAAATCTTTGCCCATTCTTCATGTGAAAATTGCTCTCGTTCTGCCAAGTTTGGTGAGGATCATCGATGGACTGGAATCTTCAAGTTTCGCCATAAATGTTCAATTGGATTCAAGTCAGGACTTTGACTGGGCCACTCAAGAACATTTATTTTCTTCTTATTCAGCCACTCCAGTGTGGCTTTAGCTTTGTGCTTCAGATCATTGTCCTGCAGCAATGTGAATCTCATACCCAGTTTCAGATTCAGAGCTGATTCAAGCAGCTTTTCATCAAGGATTCTCCTGTACTTTGCACCATCCATTGTCCTTTCTATCCTAACAAGCTTGCCAGTCCATGCTGATGATGAAAGGCAGCTCAAATAACATGATGCCACCACCATACTTGACAGTAGGGATGGTGTTGACTGGGTGATGTGCAGTGTTAGGCTTGCTCCAGACGTAACGCTTTGAATTTAGACCAATGAAGGCAATTTTTGTCTCATCTGACCACAAAACCTTTCTCCACGTGCATGCAGTATCATTAAGATGCTTTTTCACAAACTCCATGAGTCTTTTTCAGTAATGGCTTCTTTATTGCCACCTGTCCTTCGAGGCTAGCTTTGTGAAGGGAACGGGATATTGTTGATTGATGAACACTGACCCCCATCTCGGACATAGAGTCTTTCAGATCTTTGATTGTCATTGTTGGGTTTACAGTGACATCCCAAACCAGTTTCGTGCTTGCTGGCCTGCTGAGTTTGGATGGGTGACCCGATCTGGGTGGTATATGTTTTCCCATTCTTAATGATGGATTTCAGCATACTCAATGGGATAATGGGTGACTTTGAAATCTTCTTAGAACATTCTCTTGAATGGAGATGGAAAGCTCCTTGGTCTTCATGTTTGCCTTGTTGGTTGACTAAGTTGCACCTAAAAACTCCTTAGATAAGTGGGGGAGCTTAACTTTTTTTAGTTAAACCACTGATTACATGCAGGTGAAACATATTACACTTATTTTGTAACCTTTCAAACAAATAATTTGATTTCTAACTGTACAGTACTGTTATAATGCTACATGTGACCAAAGTGGGCCAGAACCCCAATCATATCTTATACAGTCATGGCCAAAAATATTGGCACCCTTGCACTTTTTTCAAATAACTCACAATTTTCTCTAAAAAATAAGTTTAAATTGACAAAAGTATTTGGTCTCCACAATCCTTTATTCAACTGTTAATATGACAAAACCTTTGTTTTTGATTCATAACTTTACACGTCCTTTTAAATCAGAAAATAAAAAGAATTGGCATTGACAAAATGATTGACTCCCTTGACTTAATATTTGGTGGCACGGCCTTTGGACAAAATAATTGCAGTCAAGCGCTTCCAATATCCATGAATGAACTTCCTCCACCTCTCCACTGGTCGTTTGGCCCACTCTTCTTGTACAAACTGCTCCAGTTCTCTCAGATTTGAAGGGTGCCTTCTCCAAGCTGCTGTTTTCAGATCTCCCCACAGGTGTTCAATGGGATTAATATCTGGACTCGTTGCTGGCCATTTCAGAACAGTCCAGCATTTTGTCTTGAACCATTCCTGGGTGCTTTTTGAAGTGTGTTTGGGGTCATTGTCCTGCTGCAGGACCCATGACCTTTGACAGAGGCCCAGATTTCTGACACTGGGTTGAACATTGTGCTCCAAAATGCCTCGGTAATCTCATAATTTCATGATGCCATGCACACATTCAAGGCACCCAGTGCCAGAGGCAGCACAGCAACCCTAAAACATCACTGATCCTCCTCCATGTTTGACTGTGGGGAAGGTGTTATTTTCTTTTAAGGTTTCATTTTGTTTTCTGTAAACAGAGATGATGTGCTTTGCCAAAAAGCTCTAATTTGGTCTCATCTGTCCACAGGGAATTCTGCCAGAACGATTTGGCTTGTTCAGGTGTGTTTTGGCAAACTCTGGTCAGGCTTTCTTTTGTCTCTCTCAGCAGTGGGGTCCTCCTGGGTCTCTGACCATAGAACCCCCTTTCATTGAGTTAGCGATGGATGGTGTGAGTTGTGTCTGAAGATCAGCTTGAATCTGTTTGGCAGTTGATCAAGGTGCTTTCTCCAGCATTCGAACAATCCTTCGCAACAATCTTCAATCAAGTTTTCTCTTGCGGCCACGTCCAGGGAGGTTGACTACAGTGCCATGGGCCTTAAACTTCCTGATAACATTGCGCTACGGTGGACACAGAAACATAAAGGTCTCCGGAGATGGACTTGTAGCCATGAGGTTGTCCATGCTTGGCTACAATCTTGTGTCTGACCTCCTCAGACAATTCTCTGGTATTCTATCTTTTCTCATGCTCATTGTGATACACACAGTCACACAAAATAGCAGAATGACTCATTTTTCTATTCAAACTGGTTGAATGAGTGATTTTTATATTGCAGGCACCTGCAACTCACCACAGGTGAGTTCAATTTCGAAGTAGAGGAGAATCACCTGCTTGAAATCTAACTAATAACTTCTTATATACAAGTGCGCCGATAATATTATTGTCTGGGCCATTTTCGGATTTCTGTGTGGAACAAGCTAAGATTTAGTAATATTTTCAGCTTTTTAAAAAAGATTTGTTCCACTGTAAACCAAAGCAATAACATATGTAGATACCAAAATATTTTTTTTAATTTCAACAACTTTCTGGAAGAAATGGTGCATTATTTGAAAAAAAATTGCAAGGGTGCCAATATTTTTGGCCACGACTGTAAAGCTCTTTGCCAACGCTCGGGACGGGCAGTGTCGCCGGAACGATCCGCTCAAAGATGGAAGAACAAGACGATGCAGTTGAAGATGGCAGAGGCAGATGATGTGGTGGTGGAAGACCAGGAGATAAAAGATGGTGGCCAAACAAAGGTAAGGTGAAAGATGATCAATGGTTTAAAAGTGCAGCTCCAGCCTCCAACTCTCCATAAGTGTCCAGCAACAATCACTGTGCTTCTGTCCCGACCTCGTTCCTCCACCCTCGGTCCTCTGTCTCGCCCTCAAAACTTTGGGACCACCTGCCTTGGGACACATCATTGAGAGGTCCATACTCTGAGCCGTCCCGCCCAGTTGTGGCTCCCAAATAAACAGCCTTTCGGTCTTCTTCCAGGTTCCACAGCCTTACTCCCTAACTCTGGTGACCCTGTCATAAATTACATGTGCTGCCTCCTCAACCTCACATTTTACAAGATGACTTACTCTGACAAGGTGCCTGTTCTGTGGCAATCGAACCTTCTCGAAACACAAGGACCATGTTACACTTATCACAGTCGAGCTATGGATCCCTCCCCCCTCCCTCCCCTCCCCTCCCCTCCCTCCCCCATTTCCATGTAACACAGCCCCCCCCTTAGGCTCCTGACAAAGTTCTCCGTCGGGAATCCTTGTCCTTATCCTTCTTCTTCTTCTCCTTCTTCTCCTCCTCCCTCGAGGTAGAATCTGGAACATTCTTGTTTCCTTTGCCAACTTTCATAACATGACCTAACATTTGTCTCGGTGGAATGAAACTAACCGGAGATATCTTATCATTTTGCGGCTGTGTCAAATCCCCTGTCCATTTGAGAGTGCTCGGGTTGTGACTTTTCTATATAATCTAATTGTATCCTCATCAATATACATCTGGATAGAGTTCTGACCTTCGTGAATTTAATTTGACATGGCTGTATTAAACCGACCAACGTATGTGATTATACACGTATCTATTCGCCGTTTGAAGTTATGCGCCCGACAGAGAACTTGTACAGCCAATGTAAGCCATGGCGGAGTAGTTAGCGATAGTGCGCAGCGTAAAGTTCGGGCATTTTTTTTTTTAAACTATCCAGAACGTAAAGGTAAAAAATGTAAAAGCGCGTCATTTCATGAATGATTTCGATTTGTAAAATGATTACATTTAGGGATTAGAGATATAAATTTATACTTAAAAGCGGATTTCCCTCCTCACTTCCTTTTCCGTTCAAGGCCTTCAACATGGTGAGTGCTGTGTAATCGTCTCTGAGGGAGAGAGAGACACAATCCGTTCCCATCAGCGGTTTAATTTTCATTTCGCGCCACATTCTTCATTCATTGTGTCCTTCGATGATTGCTCCACTCTGTCCTTGCGATAGTTTATAACGGCCTCGTTTGTGGGTGCTCGCACTGTGCCATGGTCATGATGGCGGGGTACGAGTTCGGCGAGGCCGGTTTGGTGTCAGTGCGGGATTATCTCCTTGTTCTTGTTTTCCTTGTTTCGACACGTAACGCCGACTTCGTTTGCGGTCGCCACGGGCAGTCGAAATCGATTAATTTAATTATCCGTATTTAGCCTGTGGCTGCTGGTTGCATCACCGCTGATGCAGTGCCCCTGTTTACCAATAAGCTGGTACTCATTTTGCCAACTTCGGAAGGATGACGGGCTGAGTCAACCCACCTGGTGTTAATTAAACGTGAGAATAGAGGCTTGAACTCTTGACCTTAGGATCTTAAACCGATAACTTTTAACCGTTAAACCAACACCAGATTTATACCTTCCGTTTCTGCTTACGTCCTGTATTCCTAGTTACTGATCCAAATCGATTGAAAACCGAGTTAACTGTCTTCGACTCACCTTTTCAGGAACACCATTCTCGACATCAGTGACTCCCCTGTGTGACGCATCCCTACCTTAACTCCTCTTTCCCCTCAAGTTGTGCCTGCTCTTCCTCTTGCTGCTTATCCTGGTTAAAAACCTTTCCTGCATTCATTTTGATCCATGACCATTATTCCTTCAACATATATATATAATCACAAACATTGTTTTTGGCCCACTCTTGTTCCTCGTTCCCATCAATGACGACCCCCTCTGATGTGCTGGAAAACCCTCTTTCTTGTTGCAGACAGTGGGACAAACATCAAGGGAATAAATCAGCAGAGGAGAGGGATGATGGGAGGGAAACACTGAAACTAGCAAACAAAATGGTTGGATTAAGAATGGTTAAAGCCTTAGTTATTTTATAACTTGGTTTACACAGTTCTTCAGCTAAAATGTAGGGTCGGTAGGTCAAAATTTAAATATAATTTCAATTTTTAGAAATTATATATATTTCTGATTTTTTTTTTGGATGTTCCATGGAAAAGACAACAGTAGGTGGGGGGGGGAAATAAATATAAATCCTGGACCAGGAGGATCTAAGAAAAACATTGAAGATTGAAGACCATTCAAATGCAGGATGCCCATGTTCACTGTATCAACTGATGTGAAAAACGGTAAAGAAGGATTAAAACTTGTTTTTAGCTCGCCTGTTTGAAGAACAGCCTCGCCTGTTCAGCGTGAGCATGAAAATGTTAAAGTTTTTGGTGCACGTTATTTCCTTTCTAATGTTTTTATCTACCACACTATTTTTTACTGATTACAATATACAAATACATATATTGCTTTAAAATTATTTGGATCATACTTCACTGCAATGCTTTATAAAAAATATTATTACTCATCTTTTAAAAACTATAAATGTATAAACAGGCGAGCATTGGGTGGCTTTGACACCAACTCTCTGGTTACAATATAGTGTTGCTGGACACAGTCTTGGTATAGTGCAGCAGCATAGTGCTGGATATGATTAAAAAAAAGGTGTCTACTAAGAGTGAACACACTCAAAACAGTCAATTGGAGCCATAACCAGCTCTTACTCTTCAGCGGGCATCTGATCGTACCGTCTCCCCATCCCCACGAGCACATCAAAGGCTGATTTCTGGTCCGTTGAAGGCTGAATATCAGAATCTCGCAGGGAAACTTTGACGTACTTTGCTCGAAATCTTTCAATACGAACAGCGGTGTACAACTTTCGACGGAAACAAAATCGGCACGATCAAGAGTAGCCTGCGAATCATCCCTGCTGCTGCACTGAATTGATGCAATCGTTCGGCCAGAATATTTGTCGTCAAGATGTTGCGTGATTAAATCACCAATACAGTCACTCAAATTTATACCGCTGACCTACTTCTTAACAATCACTTTCGCCACAGAAAGCACAGTCAATCTGAACCACGCTGGCCACTGCTCAGACGCCATGACCGAAGACTACTGCGCAATTAGTTAAAGGGGACTCGGCATTTTGGTGTGTGCACACGAAATTATATTTTCAAAATAAATGCCGACGTTTACATTTCGGGTTTTAAAACTTTTGCACCTTCGGCGGAAAATTTATAAATATAAAAGGTTAAAAATGTGTTTTTGGATTCGCTATATATCCTTTTGTCTGGTTGTGTGTTGTGTGTGTGTGTGTGTGTGTTGTTGTGTGTGTGTGTGTGTGTGTGTCGCGCACAACGCGAGGCTCCACAGCACAAACCAGCGAACCGATTCGATGAAACTTTGCCAACATGTGCAGTATTTGTTGGGAATGTGCGTGTTTGAATTTCGTTGCCTAGAACCACCCGTTGCTGTGCAGCGGCCGAAAAACCACGCACAGTATTTTCAATACTTGTCCTTCAGTTTTGAATGTAGAGAAGCGACACTTCGGAATTAAACACTTCGAGATATTTAGAAAATTTTACACGAGCCGATTTTGATTGAGGTTTTATTTTTCAAATGGTAGTCCTTCAAAAATCGGTGTCTATTACCGTCATTTTTTATGAGGGGCTTAGGAAAGTGAGTGGTTGATGAAAAGTGGGAGTGGCGTAGGAAAGTGGAGTGGCGTAGGAAAGTGGGCATGGCTTATGAAAATATTGTGTGGTCTCAGGAAGTGTGGTCAAACAAGAGCATTGAGAGAAGTTATCGGGTTTTCCGTGTTTCCCGCGTTGTATGTGCGTGTGCGTGTCTGCAACGTGAGGCTCCACAGCACAAACCAGCAAACCGATTATTTATTTACCGAAAACAATTCCCACCACACCACCACCTCCAATTATTTATTTATTACTGAAAACGATTCCACGATCCACACACACCTTCAATTATTTATTTATTTACCGAAAACGATTCCACACCCCACACACCACCTCCAATTATTTATTTATTTACCATTTCGATTCTCCTCCCGACACACCACCTCCAATTATTTATTTATTACCTTAAACGATTCCCCACCCACACACCACCTCCAATTATTTATTTATTTTCCGTAAGATTCCCCATCCACACACCACCTCCAATTATTTATTTATTACCCGAAAACGATTCCCGACCCACACCACCTTTAATTATATATTTATTTACCGAAAACGATTCCCACCCACCACACCATTCCAATTATTTATTTATTTACGAAAACGATTCCACGATCCACACACCACCTTAATTAATTATTCTATTTACCGAAAAACGATTCACACCACACACCACTCCAATTATTATTTATTTACCATTTCGGATTCTCTCCCGACACACCACCTCCAATTATTTATTTATTTACCGTAAACGATTCCCCACCCCACACACCACCTCCAATTATTTATTTATTTACTGAAAACGATTCCACGACCCACACACGCCTCCAATTATTTACCGTAAACTATTCACGACCCACACACCACCTTATTATTTATTACCGTAAACGATTCCACGACCACACACCACCTTAATTATTTATTTATTTACCGAAACGATTCCCCACCACACACCACCTTATTTATTTATTTACCGTAAACGGTTCCACGACCCCACACACACACTTTAATTATTTATTTATTTACCGAAAACTATTCCACGGCCCACACAACTACCTCCAATTATATTATTTATTTTCCGTAAACGATTCCACGATCCACACACCACCTTCAATTATTTATTTTATTTACCGAAAACGATTCCATGACCAACACACACCTCCAATTATTTATTATTTAAAGTGGGAGTGGTGTAGAAGTGGCGTGGCTATGGAAATGGGCGTGGCTTATGAAAAATATTGTGGGGTCAGGAGGTGTGGTCAAACAAGAGCATTGAGAAAGTTTATCGGGTTTTCCGTGTTTCCGTGTGTGTGCGTGCGGCGCGCGGCGCAACGTGAGGCCACAGTACAAACCAGCAAACGCATTATTTTTCAAATGGTAGTCCTTCAAAAATAGGGTGTCTATTTACCGTCTTTTATGAGGAGTGCCAGTTGCAAATACGCAATCGAAAATCTTGCCAGGCAGAGGAACAATTGTATGTGAACCAATACGTCTTGGCAATGAATCTTCGTCGGTGGATCAGTCAGAATGAAAAGCATCGTATCCAGCGCTTCGATCCTCGCGAATCCCTCGTCGCCTACCGGCTTGTATATTTATCTTTCAATTTCGGCAAATATACCGTCGGCTGATCTGTAAACCAAGTTATAAAATAACTAAGAGCTAATGAGGTAATAAAGATCTTGGGTCAGAATTGCTTGATGAGAGATGGAGGTGTACTGACTGACTGCTTGGTTGAAGCTTCGGAGGAGGGAAGAGCGAGAACGGTCTCTGTAACATGGGAGGAGTGAGGAATGTAATGGTTGAGGTGTTTCATCAGCCTGGATTTTGGAAGTTTAACCAGTTGGGGATTGCTCGACGAACCTGTGAATCCTGGAGGAGATGAGTAAGGCCGGAGGTCAGAGAGAAGAGGGAGCGATCGGTGTTGGTGAATAAATGTTAAAAAAAAAGAGGAAAAGACCATTGACCTGCGTGTGATGAGAGCTGACCTCTGCTTAAGCCTCATCACAGGTGATTCCAAGAATTTTGAGAGCTTTCTCTTCCACCGAATCCAGGAGAGATGGATGTGATTCTGTGGCACCAGCCCATTTGGGGTAGGTTGTGGGGGGTGGGTGGAGGAGCAGTACTCCATTTAGCTATGGACGAAGGCCTTGGAAGCTGTAACTAGTTCTGATTTTCAAAGGGAAGACTTGCATTAACAGAGGATGCCCAGCCTGCAGTTGGGTTTGGAGGTTAACTTGTGGATGAAGGGAAGAAGCTCATGGCTCGTGATGAAGCCCAGAAGATCAAGAGGCTGAACCTCTTCCAGTGGATACCAAATAAATAGGTCGGTTTGTTTGAGGAGCCTCTCGGATTGACATGGCGAGTTTTTTTTACATGGTTGAAGATGTTCCTTTTATCAGATCCGTGTGTAATCATTTCCAGATCATGAGAGAAACGTAGCTCCCTGTCTGCCTCGCAGAGGGATGTGGTACTGTACAGCACAATGTGAAGTCTGCAAAAGGGAAGAGGGTTTTCCAGAGCATCGGAGGTCATCATCGATTACACTGGGGAACAATTTTTTTCTTATCTGTTGCATGAGATTTTTCAACTTATTCTACGTATATTTTTTCAAACGCTGAATTTCAAATCTGAAATCGGTTTTCCTCTACATGCTCTAGTTTTCATGCAATTTGAAACTTGTGATTTTTGCAAAAAAGGACACCCATTGCTATTTGCACTAGGGATAACTTGAGAACTAGGGGTGCGATTTTGGACTTTAGTGGAAATATACGATGCCGAAACTGCTAAAT
>CM068963.1:83679015-83724069 GCA_035128595.1 Eptatretus atami | reverse complement strand
GCTGTCCTTGTTCTTTTTGTAATTCTCTCTCCTCTGCTTGGTGTTTCTGTAACTCAGAAGCTTTTCTTTTAATTCTTTCTTCATCCCACACTCCAACCTTGCTTTGGTTTCTAACTGTGATCTGTCACAGTGTGGTTCCTTAACGTTTCATTCTCGTTGTTTTCTTTCCTCTCTTAACATCCTCAGTTCGTTTTGTAATCCCGTCTCTTTGTCTTGTGTTTCCGTAACTCAGAAGCTTTCTTTCTAATTTCTTTCTCGTTCCCACACCTCTTCACATTTCTTCCTTCTCATTTCATCCATTCTCTTGTTCATCTCCTTATTTTTTTTGTTCAGTTTGCTCTTCTCTTGTACCACCAACTCATAGGTACTCCCCTCTACTTTCCTCTTTAACCTCCGCCATCTTCGAAGATGGAGAGTTACTGTTTTCACCCCTTTGTTTGTGTGTTGTTTGTGAACAGTATTATGGAAAAACTCCTCGACGGATTTCGACGAAACTGTGGGGGGGTTAGGTATGGTCCAAGGATCATGCCATTAAATTTTGACTTGGTCCCCCCCCCCCCAAAAAAAAATTGTTAGAGAAAAATTTTTTTTTGCATTTCTACATGCTTTAAGTATTTCCAACCCCCCCCCCCCAAAAAAAAAAATTGTTACCCCCCCCTAAAAAAAAGTTTTTTTTTTTGCATTTCTACATGTTTTAAGTGATTTCCAACCCCCCACCCCCCCCCCCCCAAAAAAAAAAAATGTTGGAGAAAAGAACTAAACTCTGTCAGCACTGGTGACATATTTAATGAATAAGATATAAGTTCACTTGAGTGACCCAGCAGTATTGGCGGCGGAGGTTTTGCACTCTCCCGAGTGCTCCCCCTCTAGTTTCTCCCTGTAGTTCTTTGAACTGTCTTGACTTTCCAACAATTCTCCTTCCTTTGCTCCAGAATTTCTGTCCTTTTTTATCTCCTGTTCCAGGCTCTCCCTATCTGATTGCCTGATCTTACCTCTTCCTTCAGTAGTTCCAATTCCTGATTGTGTTCACATTTTTCTCTTTTAGGTCATTTCCAATGACCTAATAATATTGGTGAGAAAAAGGTAATATGGTCCGTCCGCAATGAAGTTGAAGCGGGAGATCTGGTCATTAGTGATCCTGATAGAGGTCGATGAGACGTACACGATGGTATGACTTTCAAGGTCACGAGGCCTTTGAAGTTGCGAAAATGACGATTTTCAAATTCTATCTCCCCCCCATTTCTCAAGCGATCTTGAATTTGATTGCAGCATATGAATCTATGGGACAATATCTAAATTTTGATCGGCCGGTTTCGATAGTTTTCGTGTCACGTGACTTCAAAATTGGCAAAAAAATGCGAAAATGACGATTTTCAAAATCTATCTTCCTCCTACATTTCTCAAGCAATCTTGAATTTGATTGTGCATACGAATCTATGGACAATATCTAAATTTGGTCGGCCAGATTTTCAATATTCTCTTTCTTTTTGTGTCACGTGACTTCAAACTTTGCAAAAACTGCCCTACCTTCAGGAGGCTATATATTCTCTACTGGGCATGGTAAAAGTTAGTGAATGGTGTCATTGCATAGCAGCTGACCTTGTATATTATATTTATACATTTTCCGTCGAAGGTGCAAAAGTTTCAAAACCCGAATGTAAACGTCGGCATTTATTTTCAAAATATAATTTCGTCACGCGCGCCAAAATGCCGAGTCATCTTTAACGAGCTGTGCAGTAGTCTTCGGTCATAACTGAACATTGAGAACTTGTGGTATTATTTCTCGCAGAGATGACCTCACTCCCGCACGGGGGTAATTTTCTACCTTTTTTTTTTCCATTCTTCCTCCAAGCTCTTCCTATCCCGAGAATTACTAATTTGCTCCTCTATTCTTTTGTTCAGTTGGCTCCTCTCATGTTCCAACCTCGGGTAAACCCTTCCTTCAGTTGTTTCAATTCCAAATCGTGTTCACATTTTTTCCCCATTCTCTCCAAGTTCTTCCTATCCCGAGAATTACTAATTTGCTCCTCCTCTTTTCTTTTATTCAGTTCGCTTGCCTTTTGTAACAAAAACCCACGCAACCAATCTACTTGCGTCGTTTCCTTATGTAGTTCCTCGACTATGCTGGCTAATTCCTCATTCAGCTCCCAAATTCGTTCCTGTGCATCGGCCAATTCAGTTTGCAATGACTGCCGTCCTGCCTCGCTGCCATGCCCCCGTGGTTTGAACCGGTTGGCGGGAGCGCTTCCCCCGCCGTGCAGTGCGGCTCGTTGCGCTATTAATAGCGGCCGCGCCGCCATCTTGCGACTCCGAGTTTGTTTGCCGGAAAAGTTCCTGCACAGGCCTCTCCCACTGACTACTATTCGTGTGCGGTATAAATAATAAAACGGAGAACCAGATATATTGTTGCATCGCTGATTTCCCAACTTGCTGGTACGGGTCCAACCCGTATGGCGTCCTCGACCATAGATTCTAACATTTCTAAATCTATATCTAATACCCCCTGCTCCCGTTCGCCTTGAAATGCCATCTTTCGTATTGGAATAAATTTAAAAGCTTGTAATTTAATGGAACCGGAGGTCGCCTCGCACACCCTTGATCCGGTTCCGTTAATTTGGTTGGAGGCGGGATGATTCGAATCTCACTCCCGGACACTAGTGTTGTGGACTCTCGCCCGCCGGTGTGCGCAACCAACACTTTAACCAATAGTGGTCAATCCAGTCGCGGCTTTCCGGATCAACGCCGAAAACCAGCCACGGGTGTGTTTTAAACACCACAACCTTGTCCGAACTCACTCACAGGGTCAATCGCCGAAATACCTAATTAATCGTGCGGGTAGATTACCAGAGATTGTACCTCAACGGGACCGCTTGGAAACGAGCCGCTTAAGCAGCTCGCTTCCTTTTGGGATAACCGAGCGGGGTATTATCGCGCAGTCCCGTTGGACCCGATCACTTTACCGGCTATTTAAAAACCAACTATATTCTGAGTGCAAGATGGCAGCTCAACTAAGGAAAAGACGCAACGAACGGGTACATTTATTTAATACAAGGCAATGCAATTGATGGGGATGATGCAGTGGGGGAAGGGGAGAAGGAGAGCAAGAGCAAACAAAGCCTACAGCGATTACTCAAATTATTATTCACAAGCACTTATGCAGTTTTACTTAGAGACGGCGCCACCAAACACCCAGAAGAAAATGAAAGGAAAACTGGACGGGTGTGTGAGCTCCACGATCCGACCCAGAGCGACGACCGAGCTCCCTCTAGATTGCCTCCCCTGAGACTCATGGACTCCAAGAGCCACCCCCACAACCCTGACTCGGACCACTCTTTTCTTGTCACAACGGTGACGACTCTCCCACTCTCTTCTCAGCGCTCACGTTCCGCTGCTTTTATTCAAGCCCCGCCCCTCCTTCCAGAACGAAGCGATTGCCGCCGTGGTAGTTGTCTTGGTTCTTCTCTGTCCCTCGCAGGGTGAATCCACCGTGGAGATGCCATCTGCTTTCCCTCGACGATCCTTTTTGGAGAGAGAGGGTGTGAGATTTGTCAGGATTGAAAGACATGCTCTAAGTGTTTGACCAGCTTGTAATTTTTATCCAGGATTCAAAGTGAAGAGGCTGCTGCCTGCCAATCCATGAGGGTTGAGTCATCAGAGATTTGCATCTGCAGTTAATTGTGAAACTTATCCACTCCTCCAGATATGTTACACATCTTATGAAGCGAATCCAGCGTGGCCCAGTACGTGGAATCTCCATAAAGCTGCAGGAGGAGGAAAGGGAGAGGAAGGACAACTATTCCTGAGGTACTGCTTGTAAATGATTATAATTGTTCGTGTTCTACATTGTTCTGACATGATTCATTTGTGTTTGCCTGGCTACATGTACCGTTGTTGAAATATAGCCAGCCTGTGCTGCCCTTAATTTGTAGTTGGAAGTATTATAACTGTTCCACAAGTCAGCCAGGCCTCTACTTGAGCTTGAAAAGAGGAACATGATGAATGTTTGTTTTTTTTTGGCTATTTTGACCTCAAAACAGACCACCATCTACATTTTGTCATTGTATGACTTCAACTGATGGTCTTGTGCCCTGAATTTCCTCCATCAGGTGTCTGCTCTTGATCAAGATGTCATTGAGATTGATCCGGACACCAAGGAGAGCTGAAGCTACTGGTGAGTTAAGGTTTTGCTCTTCAGAAATGTTGATGAAAGGCTGTTCCAGAACATTTCTTTGTTTGTGCCCAGGCAAAATGTTCCACATGCAACCTGTGTT
The DNA here is from genome assembly GCA_035128595.1 of Eptatretus atami. Taxonomy (NCBI): domain Eukaryota; kingdom Metazoa; phylum Chordata; class Myxini; order Myxiniformes; family Myxinidae; genus Eptatretus; species Eptatretus atami. The sequence continues at coordinate 83,719,798 of CM068963.1, read as the reverse complement.
GATTTCAACATTTGGTACACACACACCTTTCAAACCATCTGTAGGCCAAAGCAATTGTCAGGATAATTGCATTGCATTAAAATGTTCATGAGTTTCTTTGTTTCAATTATCACTCCAGTTTCCATTAGAGAACTTTTATCCCCTGCCATGTGCTGGAAGGGGATATGTTGTCACCCAGGTCGTCAACATTTATAGCTGTGAGTGCGATAACTCATAAACTGTTCGCCATATCGATTTGAAATTTGTTCCCACATGTACCACCTGAAAAGGAAGAACCCTATTGATTTGGGCGTGGCTGGATCCAAGATGGCTGACTGGGGCGGCCATCTTGAAAAAATGTTTTTTCGCCATATTGATTTGAAATTTGAGTCACACATGTACCACCTGAAAAGGAAGAACCCTCGTGATTTTGGGTGTGCTGGACATCTTGAAAAACCGCTTAACTGATTTCAATTATTTTTGGTTCCTACGTTCCTCACCCTGGGAACTTTTTCGAGATGACCAAATGGTGTCTTTTTTCCAAGTCACCTCCCTCATTCAATGGCGGGGATCCCCATCTCTGATGGTATGTTTAGAATTTCTCTTTACACGGCATTGTCAGCATTTCAAAGCCGTGATGAACAAGACAGAGCGGCCTCCATGGCTTACAAAATCAAGTTAGATTTTCTGCTTAATGTTTGGATGTCAAATTGGGTAATGACACACATCCAGTAATTGTATCTGACTTCAGCACCAACTTTATATTTCTGCAGGACTTTGGCAACCTGCCGAACCTGCAAGTAAACCAGCCTTGTGTGAATGGCTTTCCGGCAGCCTCGCGTGTAAAGCAAGCTGAAGAACAAAGTCGTTCGCATTTCTGGTAAAAAGGCTGTCCCCAATGATATTCTCCAAACTTCAAAGTTTTAAAATGCAAGGTTTCTGATACGTTTTAGGCTCATGCCAAACGGGCTGAATAAACCACAACGAAGCACCTTGCTTTGTGTTGTATATTGCATTGCACTCGAGTCTGGGAAAGTGAAAATTATCCTCTTTTAAGAGATTACATGACTGATAATGTAAAGTTTGTATAATGGATCGAGAGAGACAGGGTTGATGGTTTGAAAGGCAGCTTTTGCATTTGAAGCACTCATGTGCACATAGTAGTAACTCTATCTGTGGTGAACTGTTGATCGCAGTGGGTATCAAATCTGAAATAATTTATTTAGATCTTTCATACACATACCAACTCTATGTAGTCATCAACATGAAAGGTATCTACTACAAGTTAAAACCTTGAACTGGGTTTAATACCTTGGAGACCTCATGCCACAAAAAAGTTGTTTCTGGTAACATTCTGCTCAATGAATGGGTTTGGTAGGATTTTATTTGGATGTTTCAATGAAAGTGAAAGCAGTGCAGTATTTCAGATTCTACATCTTTCCAATTAGTATGTGTTTGTTGATAGATCAAAAGATATAGAATCATGAACTTTAACATGTCCATCGTGAGATACCAATTAGTATCTCTGCAAGACATACAAGGAATACTAATCTCCCATTCATCATCCCTGAAAAAAAAAAAATCTTATATTCAGATATTACACCATTTGATGGCATCTGTGAAGTATATACTCCTCAAAATAAACTTTAACCTGTTCCCCAACTAATGCACTTTAAATTTCATCTGCATAATCTGGCAACACAGCAATTTTATACACCCCCCCCTCTTGTCTTCTGTCAACAAAGCAACAGGTGGTATCAAATAAAATTTGTGCACTGTTTGCAGAGCATTAACAGCTCCATCGGTTGAAGGCTCTCAAACAATATCTTGCAAAAAAATTTTTTTACTTTAACAAAATTGCTTGTAATTTAAGAAATTCAATTCTGCATTTTAAAATATTCATTTACACTTTGTTTTTGATTTAGACATATGTTCACAATAAGCTGCTTCACAACATACTTTAGGTTTTTTTGTGATAGATGTTTTTCACCAGATTTATGTCACATGCAGACATCATATGGGTCTGATGTCTTGGTGACCATCAGCACCAAGTGACTTCACGGCAGCCAGGAATATCTATCCAGGGTCCATTTTCTGATTTTGAACAAGATTTCCCTGGGGTTGTGCATGTTTTGAAAATGATAAAACTGAAAAAACAGCTGTTGATTGTCTCAGATTACAATGACAGAGTAATGCCATGCACAGCAGACATAAAATGGCCACCCAGAATTTGAGGTCTAGTTACCAGAAACTTTTTTTGACCTTATAATTCAATCCAGTTTTACTCCAACTATCTCATAACATGGACTGGCAACTTTGAAACTATATCAGTAAACTTGCCTTGATTATGGAAGAAGTTAAGCATATCCATGGCAAGCACCAACAGAGATCAGATGTGAAAGTCAACTTTCAATTTCTTTGGCCATCCAGACTGGCATAATTAAAACAAATGCTTTGAGTCTCCGAGGTTGGCGATAGGATGTTGGACACAAAAAAAATATATATATATATATATCCTTCACTCTGGGGCTGTTTGTCTAAAGTCAAGACTTGTGAATGACAGTCTTTCACTTTTGTGCTTGCTGTACGGATTGGAGGCATTTGATACTAACTTCATCCTTAATGTGGACGTATGTTCATTTTCGCAAAGTTCAGTTGGTAAGTCAATATTATTCCATAGTAATCGACATTTTTATTGTCTTGTACATGTGTCATGAGGAAGGTTTTAACACTAAGTAGTTCCATGTCATTTAAGCATCTAATGAACAGGCAAGATAAATATTGGTTACATTGCCACCAAAATGTTCAATGATAATAGTCAACAACTTACTCATTTTAAAAGGGTAGCAATAATGTACTACAAGAAAATCTCATATGGACATACATCTTTACACTGTGAGGGGAGGAGGTAGGAAGGTGAGATGGAAAGTTCTTGGAGTGCTTGCAAACATGAGTCTTCAACACAAAGAAAAAATATATGCACTGGCTATTGTACAAAGGGAACTCGACAAATGTTGCCAGGTTCTAACCGAGAGAAAAAAAAAAAAAGCAGGATGATCCCATTCTGCCATTAATCCAACTAAGGAACGATCATAACATCCGAAGCATCAGTATCAGCTCCTTCAACATAAGCTTGTGCAGTTAAACAAAGCCTCTGTTCCACATGTGAGGCCCAAGCCTGGGTCTTTTCATTAACAAGAAAAAAATAGATTGATCAACTCATTTGCAATTAGCATTTAATCCCTCACTTGAATTCACAAATTAACATTTGTTCCTCCATAAGCATTTAATGCACTATCATGATGAGTGGTTTCAGCAATACAAACAGGTATTCATTTCACAGACAAAAAGCAAAGTGCAGAAATTAACTCAAATATGGCACTTACGAGCAGCTAATTATATTCACCTTGAATCGCGATTAAAAAAAGAAATCTATACATTAAGCATCTTGTAGCATTTGAACTTCAACATAAATACACTTACATGGAAAGAGCAGTGCTTTAACTGGAATAAATGAGGCGCTGCTGTGGAAGAACTATATTGGAATACAAGTTGTAGTTGGACCAACGGCGATCTCTTAAACCTCACACTCGAGTCGAGCCATCATTCAAACATTAATGGGAAAACGGATTCAGGGTGAACGGACAACCTGAGTGTTTGAAACACCAGTCTGTACTGGCCACAATTGGAACAAACAGAGTGGGAAACATGAGAGTACAAGCAAGGTGTGCAGATAAATACTTCAATTATTGTTTAGGAACACGCGCAAAAAAAAAATAAACACACACACCTAACCAGTGCAGGTACACACCTAACCAGATATGACTCCATATGAACAAAAAACCTTGGTAAAGACAATCCAAGGTGAATTGATGCCATAAGCTACATCTCATTCCCCAGGGAAGAAAAAAAAACCTGACCTGTCCATGTACAAGTGCTCCCTCAATGCTTCACCCACCTTAATGTGATGCGGTTAATACACCTACTTGTTGCAGGCCAAGTTTAAGCCAAGGGTATGATCATGTCATGGTGTATATAGATTGTGGCACAATCAAAATAAATAATAATAAATGAAATCAGCTGCTTTCCTGTAAACAAACACACTCGTGGAAAAAGTAATTCCGGTTACCGGTTGTTCGAAGATGAGCGATTGCAACTTTCAAATATAGTGTACACGAGTGTTTGGGTTTTTGTACAAAGGCTACCTTGGTTCATAAACATTGGAAATAAGTACAGTTAGATGTATAGCAAAAGTGCCTAGGCCTGAACAAGTACATTCTCAATATAAATACATTTTCTTATTTAATGTTCTACTCAAACCACGGGTGGACTGTTACATCTATTGGAGATACTTCTCCACATATAAATCACAGATCACATTGTACAACCTGCAATAAAGTACACTGCAGCACGACAGCAAATCGAGATACCACTACTCAGTGATAGTTGGAATTAGTGCAGTAGTTTTGACACGCACCTGACAGTGCACCAGCCAAGGCTCAGACGAGTAAATGCTAGGTTTGTTGCGGCCTTTGTGTTCTCAGCGAGGGTGATGAAGACAGGCTTAGACTAAGGGGATTTGGATGGTTTCCAAGCAAGATGTAGGGTTTAGGGAAAGTGACTGGGTACATATGCTTGACATCCAGCAGCAAGTGAGGTTATTTCTTTACGTCACGTAACCACTAGAAGACGAGAACAGATACAGGTATAGCCACTCCCAGAATTTACATACCAAAATTATTAAATCAAAGTTTGAAAATACTTTCGTAATTCCCATATCAAGCTCATCCTTAAAAAAAAAATGCACCCCCCCCCACACCTTTAGCAACACTCCCCCAACCCCACCCAACCCAACCGAGTCCTCCCCTAGGGTCTGTCACCTTGGCCGATCATAATCAAAATCCATGCCACGCTTAGCATTTTCCATACCAGTTTCACTTAAGTACAGCTGATACGAGTCAAATGTAAAATAGTAAGTAGCTATTCCTTTGTCTACAAACTAATTCACAAACTAACTGTTTCAGAGAGGTTTTAATTATTGACGTTAGAATAACACCAATAACGAATAAATAAATAAAATTTATATTTGTCGACCGCATTCCCTTAAATTATAACTGTATAACTTCTATAAGATATCAAATTCAAAGGAGTGCATATATTTTATGCCTCCACATGACACGAATACGATGCGGAAGTGATAATTTTATTTAAGATATTTATAACTCAATGGATGACAGTGTTTTTTCAGGGTATCCCAGACAACAATTTTCAACACGATAACTTGTGAACCGCTGAAGGGATTTTCACGAAACTTGTGCAATATAACTGTATACAAAGGTGAATATTAGATTTTGGCTTCAAAGAGGTCAAAGGTCATGCACCCATTTGCAAATCATTTTACACATTAAAACGAGTTTGAAGCATCTGATGTTTTCTCACGACCTTGAGTTGAGATCAAACGTGGGTGAAGGCTTTCCATCGATGCATTCACATCAAATCCACTTTCTAGTTTGTTATGATAATTAAAGAACCACCACCCTCGCTAAAAAATTTAATTATAAATTGTATTTACAAATCTGCACAGTTACATAGAATCACTCAGCCTTATGTTGTGCAACAGCTCACGTAAAGCAAACAAAAACTGAATTTTTATAAACTTAAGTTTTTATTACCTGAGAGCTCATCGAACAGTGACGTAAGAATAATAACTATTCGCGGGATCTCATGAGCTCGCTTTCCACAGTTTTTTCCACATATTGTTCTCCGCCATATGGCTCTTTCAGTCACTTCATTCATATTTTGTAATCAAAACACATGTACACCCTCTGAGGTCTTATTTGCAAGTGTTAATCACCTCTATTGATTGATGATCTTAGAACCTGATTTCTCTATTAACACTTTGAACCCTGAGCTCCTTGGAATTTCAGCTTCCAGAGAAAAATCCAGCCACTCAGGCATATGGAGGTTTGATAAGTATGGCCAGTAAACCTGCCGCTCAAGTATAATGGAGTTTGAATAGTTGTCAGTAAACTGGCCACTCAGGTATAATGGAGGTTTTGAATAGTGGTCAGTAAACGGCCACTCAGTAAATGGAGGTTTGAATAGTGGCAGTAAACGGCCACTCAAGTATAATGGAGTTTGAATAGTGTCAGTAAACCGACCACTCAAGTATAATGGAGGTTTCAATAGTGGCCAGTAAACCGGCCACTCAGGTATATGGAGCTTTGAATTGCAGCTGTAAAACAGCCACTAGATCAAAGGGTTAAGAATAAAGCTTTGCTTATCCTAATCCAGACACCAACAGAACTGAGTGCATACTTCATGTAATGGCCAATGCTGCAACCACAACCTTGCGTGCATGATTTGACCAATTCTGCAGACAGTATTACCTCCCTTTCATTATTAAGAGGACACATGGGGACATAATTCTTGCAAGAAAATGAACCTCAATCTCGGTCGAGGATTGCGTCCCTTCTTTCTTTTTCTGCGAGGACCTGAATATTAAACAAAAAAAAATGTTCATGGTTGCAAACATATCAGTGAAGTACGTGTGTAGATGACTAAACTTTTTTCAAGAATAAAGGCAATTACGAATCTTAAAGCCAGTGGTTTCCATTCTAAAGAGTGCCTTTTCCATTAACAACAAAAAAAAAAGAAAGTGAAATTCCATTTCACAAAATAAAATCCTGTATCGTGTCATCTCCAATTCTTCTTCCCAGACACTTTTCAATGGGGCCACACCCACGCGAGCGAATGTCTGAATGCATCCCTTTTTTTAAATCGGTGGAACCCCTGCGACGGTGCATTTCCCAATTCGACCCATGTCAGAATTGTTTTTCCATTTCAAGTCACGCATTCCCTGGATTGCATCTGTTTTACTGCAACAGCACACAAATCATTGCCTCCAGAATTTAAATCATGGAAAAAAAAGGAAACTATTTCTCCTTTTAATTTTCCAGCTCTTGAAAAAAAAAAACCCTGTGCTTTCAAGGCCTTAAATTTGAGGGAACCAAATTCCATGCTAATCTCAAGATTTCCCAGCCCCTGTATTAACTCTATCCCCCACCCCCACCCACCTACAACCGTTCTCATATACAAAGACATCCTCAAACTAATTAGTGCTTATAACCTGAACTGGATGAACGTGGTGGATTAGTCTGCTATCAATATGAACCACTTAAATAACACCAGAAAATGCAACACAAGCTTCCTTTGCCTTCACAAATACTTGGTCATTAACCCAATGAGAATGCACAAAAGACACGAGCATTGTGCTCACCTGGATATTCCTGATGAAAGACACTGGAACCACGCTCCTCAAAACTCATTCATAGGAGTGTACAACGTTAAGAATCTTGATAATCCTGCAACAACAAAACACGAACCACAAATGTTTTACCCGATTTAAACAGTCCGCCAACATGGCGAATCCAACGCGCTCACCTAACTGCGCTTATCGTCTAAAGAAGTACATATTCTCGATTCGAGTGCAGACAGTAGTGCTTCAAGTAGTCACTCATATAATCTCCATTAGTCAATCCTATGAAGTACTCTGCCTCTAACAAGGCGAGTGATCACGTGGTCACTTTGTACCGTGAGTTGAAACGACAGTACAATACCAAGGTAGTCTATACACTGTGCACAGTCTGAGACTTTGAACCCGTGACTACACGATATGAACACGACAATGGAGAGCATGCCCAGCATCGCTGGTGCACCAGTGACCATAATGGCCAATTCTAGTGCGTACAGCGATGTTTATGTAGCGAGATCTGGCCCTCGAGCATCCTCATCGGTCTTCTTTTCATTCCGATCTTAGACTAAACTGCTCGCGAGGCGTTATCTAAGCCCCGACTAACCGAACACACCTCTCATCGTATGACATCGACCTAATGTGTGTAAAAGCTCGAGACACTAATCACAAGACGTAAAACGCGAGTTACACCGACGCTGAGCTCCCGTTGTAACTGTCGGAACAAGTTAAAGGTAGTCTGCACCTGCACCAAAACATTTGCCCCTTTGGGGTTGGCCAACAATATCACCCACTACTCCTAAATGACAGAGCAAAGCCACGTTTCACTGTTATCGGTGTAACCTTATATGATTGCATTATATCTGTGTAAAGATACATACAATCTTGAAATTCTCATGCGGGTGAGGGTGAGTGAGGGACAACTATACAACAGCAACCAAAGCCAAGGCTTATTTCATGCCTGATCAACAAGCACAAATCCGCATATTTATATATACAATCAGGCGCAGACACAAAGTAAGCATTATATACAGTCACCAATAAAAATGCACACTATAACAGTAAACAAAATAGAACACAACTGCCAGAGCTACAACCGAATACGGCATCAGTACACACACGCGCCATCCGGAGCGATCACACCTTATATGAACAGTATCTAGTCTGGTCGGAGCGAGCGCCTACCCACAGTTTCATATTTACACAAATCCATCACAAGACGAAAAAATACTGAGTGCGAATATGTACTCCGTTGTAGCCTCTCAGCATATAGGCAGCATGAGTCCTCCGCATCGTACACACGCAGCTACAGACCATTCTATGCGTATATCCGCGGCACCCCCGGCCAGACCTCCCTAGCCAAAGAGACGAGACCTGCTCGCAACCGCTCTACTAGTGCACACATCCAAACCGAACCTGCGTCGCGAGGAGCAGTTCCACCGTCAGCAGACAGCATGCGCCGTGTGTCTTCTGACTCGCAGAGTGCGTCCATCTACCCGTGCGTGGCGACATCCAGGGCAACCACACGCTGTCCATGGTGAACCTCGTCCCAGACCGTCCGCGCGAGGCTTCTCCATCGCCGATGCTGCTTGATAATGACCACCTCCGACCTACCGCGGCCCGTGTGGTTTCATCGCCCCGACATCACTACCTGTAATACTTTCATCCTCAAAAGCACCTGGGCCCAAAGATCCTCCCCAACTCTTGAAGCTCCAAGTTATCTTCCCCACCGTCGTCCACCTGTCCTCGAGAACCAGACTTCTTACGGTTACCAACTCGACCAAACCCATCGATCCAACTGAAGACCAACTGAAGACCAACCCGATAGACCAGATCCAGACTCACCAGCCAACTACGTGTAAAGAAGAAACGAAAGAAGAGCGCAAGAAGCGCCGCGCATGTGCCTTCTTTATATAGTCCGCGGCTCCTGCGCCTAATCGACCTCCGCCCCTAGTTCTCGCTCCTACGAACTTCCCCCTCCTCGATTTAGCCCCGTATACTCGACTAATATGGCGTTCCCTAATGTCTCCTTCTCATTCCCCTCCACCAGTGTACGAAGACCGGGCGAGTCAAGTTTTACTTGCTCTGGCGGCCATAGGATTATCCCTCCAACCAATGATGACCCTCTCCATACCACTACCATTACGTTTGACCTGCAGTACGCTCATCCCTCCTCCCCACTAACATATAATGCGTCCTGCATACCCGGGAAGAGCCACTGGAGAAATCTAAGCGAAATCAGGCGCGAAAAGCCTGACTCGCAGCCCCCGCTTGTTCCTTCTCTGAGCGCTTTATGGCACGTGCGAGCGGACTGTTAACATGTCCAAAAAGAAAATGTTAAAGTGATCTAGCGCTAAAGCATATAAGATTCATTAAATAAGGTCTACACACCCAGAGGCTTGTGCATGCCAAGATAGACGTATTGTGGTAAGGGTTAGGCACCTTGAGAAAAAGGGTAATTGCATGGCAAGTTTGTGAGTTGTTCATAGAAACGACTGTGCGTTATGTTGATAATACAAAGAGGTCCGTACGGTCCGAAGCAGAAAACAGCATGGCTAACCAAAGCGTCACAGAGCCCTAGTAGCGATATCACATAGAATATCCCTCTGTACACACTGGTTTGTGGTCTTAACTGGGGCTGCGCCAGAAATAATACAACAGACCCTATGGAAGATATATCTCAGCGTATGAGGCCGTGCATGACTGTGAAGTACTCGCACAATATCTCATAGCGTAACAATTGTATACTTTCAAAACATTGCGACAATACATTCTTAAATAATCAAGATGATAGTATCATACTTTAAACAAAACTGCATATACACTTAATAAAAATTCAAGTGACTTCATTCGATATAAATTTCATAGATATATGTAACCAATAATTACAATACGTAGATCTATGACTTCATACTGGTTTCATGTGATCAAACAAACTTCTAAAGGATCAAATATTCAAGCTATGAAAATGTTTATTCAATTGGCACCTATCATTTTAAATAATTCAATGTGGCTATTAAGTGGATTCAAGGATTAATTTATATAATAAAAAACAGTATATGAGGGGTCTTATTTAAGTGATAAATTTAAATAAGAGTATCAGAAATGATTTGTAATTAAAAATAAATAATTCAAATGATGTATAAAGTATAATTTAAATGATCAAGTAATCATCCTGTCGGTCCGAATTGTTATTTAAATTAATCTAAAAAGATCTTAATTACTGTCTACAAGTATAACAAAAATAGGCTTTATCTCATAGGATATACACATAAATAGTCACACGTAATGAGGCACTTTGTTCTAATTTAAGAATTAAATAAATGTATTCGTCAAGTGCATAATATTACCCTATTAGATTAGGAATTACATTTAATCTATTGCAAATTGATTGTCATATGTTTGGGAAATCGTATTGATTGTGCATTTATAGTCAAACTAATATGAATTCAAATCTACTAAAAGTAGATAATACAGCAGAGTCCTCCCTTCTGAAGACAAAAGAACACTCACCAATGCCATAGCAGCGAATATCCAAATGACCTTGCATCGAGCTGTTGGTACGCATCGGCATATGCCAATTCACTTATTAACCTGACGTATTCCGTTAGGTCAAAGTTACGTAAGGCAATGTCGTTCTGCTCTGGTTGCAGCGTGATTGAACTTCATGAAGGCCTGATAGATGGGGACAAATAGTCCACCATCTAATTCCTTAGCAACAAGTTTTGGAAAACTGTTTAGACATGACCCTTGATTTTTTAAAATAGGGGTTTATTATTTATTATTTTATTTGATTTATTATAAATATACGACAATATACTTCCACATATCCAAGTTCAGGAAGGAACTTGCACGAGATTTCACATCACAAGACAATAAATGAGGAGAATGGACATGAGGAGACATAGTTGTTACTTTTACTGAAAAAGTTTACACGGGATATTCAAGAGACAATAGGCAAACGCAAATGTGGGGACATATAAAACTCAGTTCTGTGCATCATAGACAGGGGTGCAGACAGGAACACATATAACAAGCCAGACCTTATGGAATAATATAATATATAATATTTAGATAATGCAACCCATTATTTTTAAAAATTCTAAATATTACAACCATATTCAGCTAACAATAATCTCAATCGTACTTTCAAAATAGACTCCATTGATTAAAGATTTTACCTCCAGAAACAAGAAAAGCAAATGATTACTCTAAAACAAAACCTGAAAAAACTGGATTCACTAATGGCCCATGTATTCAGAGAGTGCACATTCCACTATTAGGGATGGAGCGGAAAAATGGCCACCCCACCCGCTACATACAAAGCTAATTGTTAGAGTACCCCCATCTCTAACAAAGTTCACTTAGGCTAAATATGAATGGCACCTTACCTAGTCGTTCAGGCTGATTTCTAGCAGTGGTCAGCTTTTTACATTAAGCTAAAAAAATAAAAAAACCCGAGACTTCGTCAAAACTGGAAATCATCCTTCTCTCATCATGATGATTGATAGTAATCATTTTTAGATAGCATTATTTCCGACTGCCTCTCTCAATGCAAATGACTAGGTACCATCTAACAGTAACTTCATTTGCTAGTCATCACTTTGCTATCGTAATTTCAATAACTTTGAACAAGGATCCACGAAACATTGTCTACGCAAAACAGGTATTCCTTTTGTAAAGTAGTAGGAAGGGATCAGAAGGGGGGCAGGACTCCACCAGTCAATCGCTGATGGGGTGAGACCACTATACACTTGTCCTCGGGCCAATCACACCGATATGCGAGTTTGGTTTAATGGAAATTATCAAGAAGTGATCATCCGTGACAGCAAACAAACGCCAATACTTCCATGCACAGTACGTTTAGATATTTAGAAGTAGATTGTCGTATAAGTATGTGCCTATTACACACAATGACGCAAGCATGTCTTATAATAGTGTGTATTCACAACATTTAGTAAATCAGTAGTAAAATATATATATGTATTTTCTAAAAAAACAGACAAAAAAAATCATAAAAAAACATTGTATTTTTAATGCAAAAAATGTGAGGATGGTCCTCCTAATAATATGTTAAACAGGGTGGTATGTCACGAAAAATGATTATGTGAAACCATCCCGACATCGTTCTTTGAAGAATGGTGTCCTAGAAAAGACAGTGATTGTGTTAATATCGAATGAAAACAAAACCTGCAAGCATGCACGGAACTTTTCTGAGGACAACCATTTCCTTCAAAGTAAAGCCTATGCGTTGGCTTTACACGTTCAAAGTGGCCAGCTTAACATCTAGGGCTATTTGAGCCTCCTCAATTCATCCGCGTTGACGTTAAACAGCACAGTGGGGTGGACTCAGCCGTCAACCTTCCGAGTCAGCGAAATGGAAACACATGTACATGGTAAAAAGGGCACTGCATATCTATTGGCACAGCCAGCACCCAGAATAGAAAATGATAAAACCAGCAGCGCAGAGATGACCGTCACTCCCGCACGGGGGTAATTTTCTACCTTTTTTTTTTCCATTCTTCCTCCAAGCTCTTCCTATCCCGAGAATTACTAATTTGCTCCTCTATTCTTTTGTTCAGTTGGCTCCTCTCATGTTCCAACCTTCGGGTAAACCCTTCCTTCAGTTGTTTCAATTCCAAATCGTGTTCACTATTTTTCCCCATTCTTCTCCAAGTTCTTCCTATCCCGAGAATTACTAATTTGCTCCTCCTCTTTTCTTTTATTCAGTTCGCTTGCCTTTTGTAACAAAAACCCACGCAACCAATCTACTTGCGTCGTTTCCTTATGTAGTTCCCCGACTATGCTGGCTAATTCCTCATTCAGCTCCCAAATTCGTTCCTGTGCATCGGCCAATTCAGTTTGCAATGTACTGCCGTCGCCCTGCCTGCCTGCCATGCCCCCGTGGCTTTGAACCGGTGGGCGGGAGCGCTTCCCCCGCCGTGCAGTGCGGCTCGTTGCGCTATTAATAGCGGCCGCGCCGCCATCTTGCGACTCCGAGTTTGTTTGCCGGAAAAGTTCCTGCACAGGCCTCTCCCACTGACTACTATTCGTGGTGCGGTTATAATAATAAAACGGAGAACCAGATATATTGTTGCATCGCTGTATTTCCCAACTTGCTGGTACGGGTCCAACCCGTATGGCGTCCTCGACCATAGATTCTAACATTTCTAAATCTATATCTAATACCCCCTGCTCCCGTTCGCCTTGAAATGCCATCTTTCGTATTGGAATAAATTTAAAAGCTTGTAATTTAATGGAACCGGAGGGTCGCCTCGCACACCCTTGATCCGGTTCCGTTAATTTGGTTGGAGGCGGGATGGATTCGAATTCACTCCGCGACACTAGTGTTGTGGATCCTCGCCCGCCGGTGTGCGAACAACCACTTAACCATAGTGGTCAATCCAGTCGCGGCTTTCCGGATCAACGCCGAAAACCAGCCACGGTGTGTTTTTAAGCCACCACAACCTTGTCCGAACTCCCACAGGGTCAATCGCCGAAATACCTAATAATCGGGCGGGTAGATTACCGAGAGATTGTACCTCAACGGACCGCTTGGGAACGAGCCGCTTAAGCAGCTCGCTTCCTTTTGGGATAACCGAGCGGGGTATTATCGCGCAAGTCCCGTATGGACCCGATCACTTTACCGGCTATTTAAAAACCAACTATATTCTGAGTGCAAGATGGCAGCTCAACTAAGGAAAAGACGCAACGAACGGGGTACATTTATTTAATACAAGGCAATGCAATTGATGGGGATGATGCAGTGGGGGAAGGGGAGAAGGAGAGCAAGAGCAAACAAAAGCCTACAGCCGATTACTCAAATTATTATTCACAAGCACTTATGCAGTTTTACTTAGAGACGGCGCCACAAACACCCAGAAGAAAATGAAAGGAAAACTGGACCGGGTGGTGAGCTCCACGATCCGACCCAGAGCGACGACCGAGCTCCCTCTAGATTGCCTCCCCTGAGACTCATGGACTCCAAGAGCCAGCCCCCACAACCCTGACTCGGACCACTCTTTTCTTGTCACAACGGTGACGACTCTCCCACTCTTCTTCTCAGCGCTCACGTTCCGCTGCTTTATATTCAAGCCCCGCCCCTCCTTCCAGAAGGAAGCGTTTTCCCGCCAAATTAGGGACGCGCGCCGCCGTGGTAGTTGTCTTGGTTCTTCTCTGTCCCTCGCAGGGTGAAATCCACCGTGGAGATGCCATCTGCTTTCCCTCGACGATCCTTTTTGGAGAGAGAGGGTGTGAGATTTGTCAGGATTGAAAGACATGCTCTAAGTGTTTGACCAGCTTGTAATTTTTATCCAGGTATTCAAAGTGAAGAGGCTGCTGCCTGCCAATCAGAGGGTTGAGTCATCAGAGATTTGCATCGCAGTTAATTGTGAAACTTATCCCACTCCTCCAGATATGTTACACATCTTATGAAGCGAATCCAGCGTGGCCCAGTACGTGGAATCTCCATAAAGCTGCAGGAGGAGGAAAGGGAGAGGAGGGACAACTATGTTCCTGAGGTACTGCTTGTAACTGATTATAATTGTTCGTGTTCTACATTGTTCTGACATGATTCATTTGTGTTTGCCTGGCTACATGTACCGTTGTTGAAATATAGCCAGCCTGTGCTGCCCTTAATTTGTAGTTGGAAGTATTATAACTGTTCCACAAGTCAGCCAGGCCTCTACTTGAGCTTGAAAAGAGGAACATGATGAATGTTTGTTTGTTTTTTGGCTATTTTGACCTCAAAACAGACCACCATCTACATTTTGTCATTGTATGACTTCAACTGATGGTCTTGTGCCCTGAATTTCCTCCATCAGGTGTCTGCTCTTGATCAAGATGTCATTGAGATTGATCCGGACACCAAGGAGATGCTGAAGCTACTGGTGAGTTAAGGTTTTGCTCTTCAGAAATGTTGATGAAAGGCTGTTCCAGAAACTTTCTTTGTTTGTGCCCAGGCAAAATGTTCCACATGCAACCTGTGTTGATTTCAACATTTGGTACACAACCTTTCAAACCATCTGTAGGCCAAAGCAATTGTCAGGATAATTGCATTGCATTAAAATGTTCATTGAGTTTCTTTGTTTCAAATTATCACTCCAGTTTCCATTAGAGAACTTTTTATCCCCTGCCATGTGCTGGAAGGGGGATATTGTTGTCACCCAGGTCGTCAACATTTATAGCTGTGAGTGCGATAACTCATAAACTGTTCGCCATATCGATTTGAAATTTGGTTCCCACATGTACCACCTGAAAAGGAAGAACCCTATTGATTTTGGGCGTGGCTGGATCCAAGATGGCTGACTGGGGCGGCCATCTTGAAAAAATGTTTTTTCGCCATATTGATTTGAAATTTGAGTCACACATGTACCACCTGAAAAGGAAGAACCCTCGTGATTTTGGGTGTGGCTGGACATCTTGAAAAACCGCTTAACTGATTTCAATTATTTTTGGTTCCTACGTTCCTCACCCTGGGGAACTTTTTCGAGATGACCAAATGGTGTCTTTTTTCCAAGTCACCTCCCTCATTCAATGGCGGGGGATTCCCCATCTCTGATGGTATGTTTAGAATTTCTCTTTACACGGCATTGTCAGCATTTCAAAGCCGGTGATGAACAAGACAGAGCGGCCTCCATGGCTTACAAAATCAAGTTAGATTTTCTGCTTAATGTTTGGATGTCAAATTGGGTAATGACACACATCCAGTAATTGTATCTGACTTCAGCACCAACTTTATATTTCTTGCAGGACTTTGGCAACCTGCCGAACCTGCAAGTAAACCAGCCTCTTGTTGGAATGGCTTTCCGGCAGCCTCGCGTGTAAAGCAAGCTGAAGAACAAGTCGTTCGCATTTCTGGTAAAAAGGCTGTCCCCAATGATATTCTCCAAACTTCAAAGTTTTAAAATGCAAGGTTTCTGATACGTTTTAGGCTCATGCCAAACGGGCTGAATAAACCACAACGAAGCACCTTGCTTTGTGTTGTATATTGCATTGCACTCGAGTCTGGGAAAGTGAAAATTATCCTCTTTTAAGAGATTACATGACTGATAATGTAAAGTTTGTATAATTGGATCGAGAGAGACAGGGTTGATGGTTTGAAAGGCAGCTTTTGCATTTGAAGCACTCATGTGCACATAGTAGTAACTCTATCTGTGGTGAACTGTTGATCGCAGTGGGTATCAAATCTGAAATAATTTATTTAGATCTTTCATACACATACCAACTCTATGTAGTCATCAACATGAAAGGTATCTACTACAAGTTAAAACCTTGAACTGGGTTTAATACCTTGGAGACCTCATGCCACAAAAAAAGTTGTTTCTGGTAACATTCTGCTCAATGAATGGGTTTGGTAGGGATTTTTATTTTGGATGTTTCAATGAAAGTGAAAGCAGTGCAGTATTTCAGATTCTACATCTTTCCAATTAGTATGTGTTTGTTGATAGATCAAAAGATATAGAATCATGAACTTTAACATGTCCATCGTGAGATACCAATTTAGTATCTCTGCAAGACATACAAGGAATTGAAGAATACTAATCTCCCATTCATCATCCCTGAAAAAAAAAAAATCTTATATTCAGATATTACACCATTTGATGGCATCTGTGAAGTATATACTCCTCAAAATAAACTTTAACCTGTTCCCCCCAACTAATGCACTTTAAATTTCATCTGCATAATCTGGCAACACAGCAATTGTTATACACCCCCCCCTCTTGTCTTCTGTCAACAAAGCAACAGGTGGTATCAAATAAAATTTGTGCACTGTTTGCAGAGCATTAACAGCTCCATCGGTTGAAGGCTCTCAAACAGATATCTTGCAAAAAAATTTTTTTACTTTAACAAAATTGGCTTGTAATTTAAGAAATTCAATTCTGCATTTTAAAATATTCATTTACACTTTGTTTTTGATTTTAGACATATGTTCACAATAAGCTGCTTCACAACATACTTTAGGTTTTTTTTGTGATAGATGTTTTTCACCAGATTTATGTCACATGCAGACATCATATGGGTCTGATGTCTTGGTGACCATCAGCACCAAGTGACTTCACGGCAGCCAGGAATATCTATCCAGGGTCCATTTTCTGATTTTGAACAAGATGTCCCTGGTGGGTTGTGCATGTTTTGAAAATGATAAAACTGAAAAACAGCTGTTGATTGTCTCAGATTACAATGACAGAGTAATGCCATGCACAGCAGACATAAAATGGCCACCCAGAATTTGGAGGTCTAGTTACCAGAAACTTTTTTTGACCTTATAATTCAATCCAGTTTTACTCCAACTATCTCATAACATGGACTGGCAACTTTGAAACTATATCAGTAAACTTGCCTTGATTATGGAAGAAGTTAAGCATATCCATGGCAAGCACCAACAGAGATCAGATGTGAAAGTCAACTTTCAATTTCTTTGGCCATCCAGACTGGCATAATTAAAACAAATGCTTTGAGTCTCCGAGGTTGGCGATAGGATGTTGGACACAAAAAAAATATATATATATATATATCCTTCACTCTGGGGCTGTTTGTCTAAAGTCAAGACTTGTGAATGACAGTCTTTCACTTTTGTGCTTGCTGTACGGATTGGAGGCATTTGATACTAACTTCATCCTTAATGTGGACGTATGTTCATTTTCGCAAAGTTCAGTTGTAAGTCAATATTTATTCCATAGTAATCGACATTTTTATTGTCTGTACATGTGTCATGAGGAAGGTTTTAACACTAAGTAGTTCCATGTCATTTAAGCATCTAATGAACAGGCAAGATAAATATTGGTTACATTGCCACCAAAATGTTCAATGATAATAGTCAACAACTTACTCATTTTAAAAGGGTAGCAATAATGTACTACAAGAAAATCTCATATGGACATACATCTTTACACTGTGAGGGGAGGAGGTAGGAAGGTGAGATGGAAAGTTCTTGGAGTGCTTGCAAACATGAGTCTTCAACACAAAGAAAAAATATATGGCACTGGCTATTGTACAAAGGGAACTCGACAAATGTTGCCAGGTTCTAACCGAGAGAAAAAAAAAAAATGCAGGATGATCCCATTCTGCCATTAATCCAACTAAGGGAACGATCATAACATCCGAAGCATCAGTATCAGCTCCTTCAACATAAGCTTGTGCAGTTAAACAAAGCCTCTGTTCCACATGTGAGGCCCAAGCCTGGGTCTTTTCATTAACAGAAAAAAATAGATTGATCAACTCATTTGCAATTAGCATTTAATCCCTCACTGGTTGAATTCACAAATTAACATTTGTTCCTCCATAAGCATTTAATGCACTATCATGATGAGTGGGTTTCAGCAATACAAACAGGTATCATTTCACAGACAAAAAGCAAAGTGCAGAAATTAACTCAAATACTGGCACTTAACGAGCAGCTAATTATATTCACCTTGAATCGCGATTAAAAAAAGAAATCTATACATTAAGCATCTTGTAGCATTTGAACTTCAACATAAATACACTTACATGGAAATGAGCAGTGCTTTAACTGGATAAATGAGCAAGATGAGGCGCTGCTGTGGAAGAGACTATTTGGAATACAAGTTGTAGTTGGACCAACGGCGATCTCTTAAACCTCACACTCGAGTCGAGCCACTCATTCAAACATTAATGGGGAAAACGGATTTCAGGGTGAACGGGACAACCTGAGTGTTTGAAACACCAGTCTGTACTGGCCACAATGTGGGAACAAACAGAGTGGGAAACATGAGACGTACAAGCAAGGTGTGCAGATAAATACTTCAATTATTGTTTAGGAACACGCAAAAAAAAAAATAAACACACACACCTAACCAGTGCAGGTTACACCACCTAACCAGATATGACTCCATATGAACAAAAAACCTTGGTAAAGACAATCCAAGGTGAATTGATGCCATAAGCTACATCTCATTCCACCAGGGGAAGAAAAAAAAAACCTGACCTTGGTCCATGTACAAGTGCTCCCTCAAATGCTTCACCCACCTTAATGTGATGCGGTTAATACACCTACTTGTTGCAGGCCAAGTTTAAGCCAAGGGTATGATCATGTCATGGTGTATATAGATTGTGGCACAATCAAAATAAACTAATAATAAATGAAATCAGCTGCTTTCCTGTAAACAAAACACACTCGTGGAAAAAGTAATTCCGGTTACCGGTTGTTCGAAGATGAGCGATTGCAACTTTCAAATATAGTGTACACGAGTGTTTGGGTTTTTGTACAAAGGCTACCTTGGTTCATCTCACTCACAAAAGGTTCATAAACATTGGAAATTAAGTACAGTTAGATGTATAGCAAAAGTGCCTAGGCCTGAACAAGTACATTCTCAATATAAATTACATTTTTCTTATTGGTAATGTTCTACTCAAACCACGGGTGGACTGTTACATCTATTGGAGATACTTCTCCACATATAAATCACAGATCACATGTGTACAACCTGCAATAAAGTACACTGCAGCACGACAGCAAATCGAGATACCACTACTCAGTGATAGTTGGAATTAGTGCAGTAGTTTTGACACGCACCTGACAGTGCACCAGCCAAGGCTCAGACGAGTAAATGCTAGGTTTGTTGCGGCCTTTGTGGTTCTCAGACGAGGGTGATGAAGGACAGGCTTAGACTAACGGGGATTTGGATGGTTTCCAAGCCAAGAGGTGAGGGGTTAAAGGGGAAAGTGACTGGGTACATATGCTTGACATCCAGCAGCAAGTGAGGTGATTCTTTACGTTCACGTAACCGCACCTAGAAGACGAGAACAGATACAGGTATAGCCACTCCCAGAATTTACATACCAAAATTATTTAAATCAAAGTTTGAAAATACTTTCGTAATTCCCATATCAAGCTCATCCTTAAAAAAAAAATGCACCCCCTCCCCACACCTTTAGGCAACACTCCCCCACCCCACCCAACCCAACCGAGTCCTCCCCTGAGGTTCGTTCACCTTGGCCGATCTAAAAATCCATGCCACGCTTAGCATTTTCCATACCAGTTTCACTTAAGTACAGCTGATTACGAGTCAAATGTAAAATAGTAAGTAGCTATTCCTTTGTCTACATAACTAATCACAAACTAACTGTTTCAGAGAGGTTTTAATTTATTGACGTTGAGAATAACACCAATAACGAATAAATAAATAAAATTGTTAATTTGTCGACCGGCCATTCCCCTTAAAATTAGGTCTGTATGAACTTTTTTATGAGATACAAATTCAACGGTGGCAAATTATTTTTATGCCTCCACAGCCGAAGGTGCGGAGGCATTGTTTTTTCAGGTTATCCGTCCAGAGCAGATTTTCATTACACCGATAACTTGTGAACCGCTGAAGGGATTTTCACGAAACTTGGTGCAAGTATTAACTGTAATACAAAGGTGAACTGATTAGATTTTGGCTTCAAAGAGGTCAAAGGTCATGCACCCATTTGCAAATCATTTTACACATTAAAACGAGTTTGAAGCATCTGATGTTTTCTCACGACCTTGAGTTGAGATCAAACGTGGGTGAAGGCTTATCCATCGATGCATTCACATCAAATTCCACTTTCTAGTTTGTTATGATAATTAAAGAACCACCACCCTGCTAAAAAATTTTAATTATAAATTGTATTTACAAATCTGCACAGTTACATAGATAATGTATCACTCAGCCTTATGTTGTGCAACAGCTCACGTAAAGCAAACAAAAACTGAATTTTTTATAAACTTAAGTTTTATTACCTGAGAGCTCACTGAACAGGTGACGAAGATAACTATGTCGCGGGATCTCATGGAGCTCGCTTTCCACAGTTTTTTCCACATATTTTGCTCCTGCCATATGGCTCTTTCAGTCACTTCATTCATATTTTGTACATCAAAACCACATGTACACCCTCTGAGTGTCTTATTTGCAGTGTTTGTAATCACCTCTATTGAGTTGATGATCTTAGAAACCTGATTTCTCTATTAACACTTTGAACCCTGAGCTCCTTGGAATTTCAGCTTCCAGAGAAAAATCCAGCCACTCAGGCATATGGAGGTTTGAATAGTGGCCAGTAAACCTGCCGCTCAAGTATAATGGAGGTTTGAATAGTTGTCAGTAAACTGGCCACTCAGGTATAATGGAGGTTTTGAATAGTGGTCAGTAAACCGGCCACTCAGGTATAATGGAGGTTTGAATAGTGGTCAGTAAACCGGCCACTCAAGTATAATGGAGGTTTGAATAGTGGTCAGTAAACCGACCACTCAAGTATAATGGAGGTTTCAATAGTGGCCAGTAAACCGGCCACTCAGGTATATGGAGCTTTGAATTGCAGCTGGTAAAACAGCCACTAGATTCAAAGGGTTAAGAAAATAGCTTTGCTTATCCTAATCCAATGACCACCAGACAAACTGAGTGCATACTTCATGTAATGGCCAATGGCTGCACCCACAACCTTGCGTGCATGATTTGACCAATTCTGCAGACAGTATTACCTCCCTTTCATTATTAAGAGGACACATGGGGACATAATTCTTGCAAGAAAATGAACCTCAATCTCGTCGAGGATTGCGTCCCCTTATTTTCTGCGAGGACCTGAATTAAAACCAAAAAAAAATGTTCATGGTGCAAGAACATATCAGTGAAGTACGTGTGAGTGACTAAACTTTTTTCAAGAATAAAGGCAATTACGAACTTTAAAGCCAGTGGTTTCCATTTCTAAAGAGTGCCTTTTCCATTAACAACAAAAAAAAAAAGAAGTGAAATTCCATTTCACAAAATAAATCCTGTATCGTGTCATCTCCAAGCTTCTTCCCCAGACACTTTTCAATGGGGTGTGCCCAACGCCTCACCGAGCTGAATGTCTGCATCCCTTTTTTAAATCGGTGGAACCCCTGGACGGTGCATTTCCCAATTCGACCCATGTCAGAATTGTTTTTCCATTTCAAGTCACGCATTCCCTGGATTGCATCTGTTTTCTGCAACAGCACAAAATCATTGCCTCCAGAATTTAAATCATGGAAAAAAAAGGAAACTATTTCCTCCTTTTATTTTCCAAGCCTTTTCCAGGCTCTTGAAGAAAAAAAAAACCCTGTGCTTTCAAGGCCTTAAATTTGAGGGAACAAAATTCCATGCTAATCAAGGATTTCCCAGCCCTGTATTAACTCTATTGTCCCCCACCCCCACCCACCTACAACCGTTCCATATACAAAGACATCCTCAAACTAATATGAGCTGTTTAAACCTGAACTGGATGAAACGTGTGGATTAGTCTGCTTCAAATATGAACCACTTAAATAACACCAGAAAATGCAACACAAGCTTCCTTTGCCTTCACAAATACTTGGGGTCATTAACCCAATGAAGATGCAACAAAGACGCACGGCACCTGTGCTCACCTGGATATTCCTGATGAAAGACACTGAGACACGCTCCTCAAACTCATTCATAGGAGTGTACAAGTTAAGAATCTTGATAATCTGAACAAAACACACCACAAATGTTTACCGTTAAAACCACTGGTAATCCACGCGTCATTTGCTATTAAAAGTACATTTTCAATCAAGTGCAAGAGGTGAGTGTCAAAGATATCTAAATCCCCAGTTAATCGTGAGCTGCCTCTAAGTCAGGTGTGAGTGGAAACGATTACAAACCCAAGGTGGTCTATTTGGATGAAACGATACATGAATAAAATGGAGGGATCCACACGCTGCACATACCTGTGGAGTTGTAAGTGCGCTACACATTGAGCAGATGGCCTCGGCATCCTCATCGGTCTTCTTTTTCATTTGCAGCAACTGTGCAGCCTGGACGAGCGGTTGCAAAGCCTCTTTAGCACCACTTTGTTGGAGCCGAGCCTCCCGTAACCATTCCTCCAGCTGGCTCACGTTGTAACTGCGGAACAAAGTAAAGGTGCTGCACCTCCAGAACATTTGCCCCTTTGGGGTTGTGCCAAGCAATATCACCCCACTACTCAAAATGACAAGAGCAAAGCCACGTTTCACTGTCATCGGTGTAAGCCTTATATGATTTCATTTATCTGTGTAAGATACATATCAATCTTTGAAATTCTCATGCGGGAGGGGGTGGGGGGACAACAACAACAGCAACAAACCAAGGCTTTATTTGATGCCAAAACAATCCGGATCAAATGGATGCTCGAAGTCTAATGCTAACTGTTGTGGGGGTTTACAACTCACCGGATCTGCATACCCTTGCTCCAGGAGCACATGTCTTTCCGCAGGAGCAGGCTATTGAGGGCCACGGCACCCAGCAAGAAGAAAATCTGCCGTACAACCTGCTTGAGCAGCTCAGGGTCAATGCCGTGTTGTAGAAGGGTCTCACGGAAGGCGTCCAGCTGCCGGATCACGCTGTCCAGTGTGTGCGCGCAGGCTTCTCCATCGATGCTGCTTGTACGTTTCCGCAGTCCCGTGGGTTTCATGCCCGACATCACACCTTGAATACTTTCATCCTCAAGCATGGCCGGTACTGCAAGGGTGGGGGATGAAAGTGGTGGACCCTCTGTTCATGTCGTTTTAAACAAAGGGAGTACGGCCTATCAAAGGACATCATATTGCATACCCTGCACCGACGATGTATACATCCAAATAATTATCCACAAATGGATAAAGAAGGCTCCCACCAGAGGGCTTGTGCATGCAAAGTTGGAGGATACCTTGAAAAGTAATGCAATGTTTTTACTCATGTTGTGGCCGTAGGCGGGACGCGCCAAGTATTGCGATCAGCCCATCTGTGAGTTTGGCTGCAGAATAACTGGATAACGAGGGCAGCTAGACTCGACAAATCTGGCATAGAGCTTCACATTGCGAACGTCTCAAATGAGTTCAACTTTGAACTCACAAGTAAAAATATATAATGAAATTTAGTGCAGGACTATATTTACTCATACTGCGGCCACTCGGCATTGCAGGTTGGTGCCCTCTGGGGCGGTTTTGTATTAAGAGAAACCATGGCAGGAGTGAGCACCTCCGAATTGTAATTATACATTCAAGATCTATTACTGTCATAAACAAAAGTCCAGGTCAAAGTTGCAGCACTCTTGTCGATAATATTGATTCGAATCCCAAGTGATGGGATCAGATTCATTGCAATTTGGCTATTTTGGGAATCTGTGGATGCAAAGAGCAAATCGATATCACTAATAGATAATAACAGCGAGTCCCTCCCTTCGAAGCAAAGAGGAACACTCACCAATGCCAGTATGCAGCGTATTCTCAATGACCTTGATGAGCTGTTGGTAGATCTGGATGGCCAAGTCACTTATTACCTGACGGTATTCCGTTAGGTCAAAGTTACGTAGGCAATGGTCGTTCTGCCGTGGAGTGTTGAACTTCATGAAGGCCTGATAGATGGGGAGGCAAATAAGGCCACACATTAATTATTCTTGGCAACAAGTTTTGAAAACTTGTTAAGATGAGCCCTTGGATTTTTAAAATAGGGGTTTTATTTATTTTATTTTTATTATTATTATTATTATTATTACGACTATACTTCCACAGTGATCCAAGTTTCAGGAAGGAACTTGCACAGATATCACACACAAGACATGGACATGAGGAGACATGGACATGAGGAGACATGGTGTACTTTTATGCAAATTACAGGGATATTCGTAGACAATAGGCAAACGCATGTGGGGGATTTAAACCTCAGTTCCTGTGCATCATGAGACAGGGGTGCAGACAGGAACACTATAACAAGCCAGACCCTTTATTGAATATATATATATATATATATATTTAGATAATGCAAGCCATTTTTTAAAATTTAAATATTTACAACCATATTGCTAACAATAATCTCAATGACTTTCAAAGAGACTCCATTGTATTAAAAGATTTTAACTCAGAAAAAGAAAAGCAAATGATTACTCTAAAACAAAACCTGAAAAACTGGATGTCAATGAGCCCCATGTATCAGAGAGTGCACATGCACTATGTAGGGATGGAGCGGAGAAAATGGCCACCCCACCCGCTACATACAAAGCTAATGTTAGAGTACCCTCTCTAAAAAGTCACTTAGGCTAAATATGAAAGCCTACCTGGTCTGTTCAGCTGATTGTCTAGGCAGGGATCACTTTTCAATAAGCAAAAAATAAAAAAACCCGAGATTGGTCAAAACTGGAAAATCTCCTTCTCGTTCATCATGATGATGATGTTAATCATTTTTAGATGGCATATTTCCGAGCTGCCTCTCTCAATGGCAATGACTCTGGTACCATCTAACAGTTTTACTTCATGCAGCATCCTTTGCTATCGTAATTTCAATAACTTGAAAGGATTCCACGAAAAGTACGCAAAACTGTATTCCTTTGTAAAGGAGTAGGAAGGGATCAGAGGGGTGGGCAGGACTCCAGCCGTCAATCAGCCTGATGGGGGTGGGACCACTATACATTTGTCCTCGGGCCAATCACACCGATATGGGTGTGGTTAATGGTGGAATATTATCAAGAAGTTGGTGACAGCAACAACGCCCACATATTTCTATGAAGTACGTTAGATATTTAGAATGTTAGATTGTCTATAAAGTATGTGCAGTACCATGACTGCAAGCATGTCTATAAAGTTTGTATCACAACATTTGTAACTCAGTAGTAGAAATATATATATGTATTTCTAAAAAACAGACAAAAAAAAGTCATAAAAACATTTTTTTTTAATGCAAAAGAATGGAGGGATGGTCCTCCAAAAAGTATGTAAACAGGGTGGGTATGGTCACGAAAAATGATTATGTGAAACCATCCCGACATCTTTCTTTGAAGAATGGTTGTCCCTAGAAAAGACAGTGTGTGTTTATATCGAATGAACAAATGCAAGCATGCACGGACTTTTCTAGGGACAACCATTCTTCAAAGTAAAGCCTGGCGTTGGCTTTACAGTTAAGGTGGCCAGCTTAACATCTTAGGGGCGTGAGTTTGAGCCCCTATCACCCGTTGACGTAACACCAGGTGGGGGTGGACTCAGCCTGTCAAACCTTCCGAGGTCAGCGAAATGAATACCAGTGTACTGGTAAAAGAGGGCACTGCATCAGTGGCACAGCCACGCACCCAGAAAATGATGAAACCAGCAGCCACAGGCTGCACATGATAGCTAGCTATTATTCCGTTCTTCATTGCGTGGCCCGCGAACCACTGGTGGCCTAAAGTGTGGCCCCGAATACACAAATGTGAAAACCACATCATAATCCACCACAAATGCTATCAAATTGACTCAATGGGTTCAAATGAGTGTTCCAATGCACAACAACAACAAAAAAGTACGTGTAGGCAGGGCCTAATAGCAGTCATTTGGGAGTCTTGCAGGCAGTGGCGGCTCTCACACTAATGTCTTATCGGCAAAAGTGGCTCCCTTCTAAAAAATAGTGACGATCACTGTATTGTCACGGGTCTGGCGGTTAAGTTAATACTCCCGACCCAAATGTGATGGACGGGCGGTTAACACCGACCAGGCTCAGAAATTATCGCGCGTGCGGGAGGGGCAGAGCACACTGGCGGAGAGACTGAAGCACAGCACAAGGGTTTATACTCGAACCCACAACAGATACACGGACACAACTGAAAATAAACACGGGGATTTAATGAAAATAGAAATATTTACAAGGGTAATTAAAAATGTAATAATAATACATGAACTAGATTAAGCCTAAAGTCGAGGCGCCTCTCTCTACACACGGACTTTAATACAGGCACGGGGAAAACAAAACAAAAGCGAATCCTCCCTTTATTCTGGCACTTAGGCTTTGTCCAGAGATGGTCTCTAGTGAACTTTGCGACTGATGCGCTTCGTCCTGCGCAGGTAGACGCGCCCAAAATGGCGCCGAGCCGCTCTCTGGGCGGGAAACGTACGTAAAGTCATTCATGAGGCGATATTCAATGCCAGGTCTCCCCAACCGTCATGCGGCTTCCTCGTCGCTTGTGCTTGCCGATGCCACTCTCTGCAGAATGGCGCCATTCCCTTTGGTGACACACACGAGGCTTCGAGATCGGTCTCTCACAATCAGCCAACAGTCAATGGCCAGCGTCTTGCTCCACCACGCGAGCCAATTTGCCTCAGCACGAATACGAGAATCTGCCATCTTCATGCGTCGAAGGAAAGCCAGCCGTTATGCCCTGATCTTACCAACCAACAAAACCAAAACCTCTTCCTTCTGACGTCACGCCCATCATTCATCCACCTCTGGGCATGGCTTGCTCGCACGAAAACCCGGAAGGCGGAGCCGCTGCCTGCTCATCACGTTTTGCTTGCTTGTTGGTGTGGTTGTTATAAAAACACACTTCTTTCATGGCTGGCTTGTAAATACCAAAATGTAGGAAAGGTCATAAGGGCCATTTACATACTGGGGGAAATTGGTCTTAATCCCAATCTAATTAACACAGCACCACCCCCTGTGTGGTGACAACACTTAAGCTCACAGTTTCCCTACTTAATTTACATCAATATATCTCCTACATGTCCACGGACAAGCAACTCTTTGCTATCCTAACTTTGCTATGAAATTCCTCCATCTACCCCCACAACCGCAACAGTATTATTCAAAGAAAGGGGTAGGGATGATTTCACGTGATCATTACTTGTGACTATCCCCACCTTGTTTACATACTTTATGGAGTAACATCCCTACATCCTGCATTTATTACAATGTTTTTATTACTTGTCAGTACAGGTATATAACAAAGCCAAATTTGTGGCATACCTCTTCCCCGCTGTACTGCTTCAGACAATGCAGGAAACGACACGTGTTTGCCAACCAGAAGGAGACCGTCTCAAAGTCATCGCCACGCTTCTGCAGGACATGAAAACAAAAATCTTTCAAAGTAAATAATGCAGGGAATGGTCTCACTGGAAAGGTAGTGGTTGCAGAAACGGCAGGTAGGTTGAAAATTGAGTTACACAGGTACCAAGAAGCATTCGAGTTTGGTATATTGGCAGGAATGACAGGTTACTGAGGTATGGATCTATGATCTGATACCTATGTTGTGATTGTGTTGTTTGTAAGATGGTTTCAATAAAAGGTGAATAAGTTGTTTGTAGTTGTTCATTCCTCAACCTAAAACCATGTTCACCCCATGCCTCCACCACCCCCAATATTTTTGTGATACAGTAATATATATATATATACACACACACACACACACACACACACACACCACACACACACACACACACACACACACACACACACACACACACACACACACACACCACAACACACACACACACACACACACACCACACACACACACAACACACACACACACACACACACACACACACCGTTATGTCGGCTTGTCCCACTGTTCTCACCTCCACACCTCACACTCCCGAATGAATTTAAGTTTATAAACGGTGGGATTAAATTGATATAGCCGTATGGCCTGCTCCTGCATCCAAGTTCCTGTGTTGAATCCTCTAGTCAGCTTACCTTGAGCACTTCTTGATGCTGTTTATGGAAGACGTGAGCATTGTACGCACACGCTGATCGTCATTGGTGAAGTCCGCGTGCCGCACACACATGAACAGGATATACGCCGGAAGTCCCGGGATGAGATTCACAGCCACGCCACGTGGTTTGAGTTCTGCACCCCGTGCACCACACAACACAGGTGACGCACATGTGGAAACGTGGACACATGCAGATGTCATGTAGACAGCAGCAGAAACAGGCGTAGAAAAAACCCGAGTAGGGAGGTGAAACGAGTTTCCTCAAGGTGTAAAGTTGAGTTCCGCAATTCTTTTTAAAATATATATCTATATATATATATATATATATTAATATATATATATATATATATATATATATAAATAATACACACACACACACACACACACACACACACGAGTGTAGATCAGCTCGCCACACACTTGTCCACACGTCGTTGCAGACATTGACGTCACAGATTCCTGTGTTGGCATGATTTACACCAATCATAATACAAACATTTCTTTTCTAAAATTTTTTTGTAATATTGATGATATTGTATTAATTTGAAATATATTTGAGTTATAAAAAGGTCCAAGTGGTCTAAATGGACAAGGGTCTAAGGGGTCTAATGGTGTTAAGGTCCTCAGGGTCTTTTGGGTCCTCAGTGACTTTTAGGTATTCAGGGTCTTTTAGGTCCTTGGTGACTTTGGCGTCCTCAGGGTCTTAACATTCAAACAGGACGTGATTAATTGACACATCGTCTTCACGGACCATGCTTTTCGTGTGTGTGTGCGTGTGTATATATATATATATATATATATATATATATATATATATATATATGAATATGAATATATATATGAATATGAATATGAATATATATATATATATATATACATTATATATATATATACACACACACATATATTTATTACCTTCGCAAACTTTGTTGCGAAGGTTATGTTTTCATCGCTGTGTATTTATTTATTTATTTGTGAATATGTGTGTTTGTTTGTTTGTTATTCGCATAACTCCAAAAGTATTGAACTGAATCGCAGCAAATTTGGTGGGTGATTGGTTATTATCCGAGGACCATTTCATTAGATTTTGGGAGCGATCGGGTCAAAGGTCAAGGTCATGAAAAGGTCAAAATCGTCTTTTTACCATAGCGCGGTCAATTTGTATCCAATTTGCATGCAACTAATGCCCAATGTTCAGAATTCAATGCCCCATCTTGTAATATGTGACATGACACAATGACGTAAAAACCCTTATTAGCAGTGGGAGTCAAAGGTCAGGGGGGTCACGACATTGCAAAATGTGCGGTTTTAGTCATAACACGGTCAATTCTTATCCAATTTGCATGAAAACAACACCAAAATGTTGACTGTTCTGTTTCCCACACTCTAATACCAATTACAAAATTAAGAGTACAAAGGTCAAGGTCGAGGTCATGAAAAGGTCAAAATCGTCATTTTGCCATAGTGCGGTCGATTTTTATCCAATTTGCATGCAACCAATGCCAAAATGTTGTGAATTCAATGCCCAATCTGTGATATACGATATGACACAATGACGTCATTACCTTTGTTAGCGGTTTGGGTCAAAGGTCAGGGGGGTCAACGACCTTTATTATCATAACGTGGTCAATTCTTATACAATTTGCATGTAAGTAGATTCAAAATGTTTAGAATTCAATTCCCTATCCTGTGATGTGTAATATTTGACAGTGACTTTATTGGTGAGTTTAAAGCATTGGGGGGGGGTGTCACTGAACTTACAAAATGTGCATACCTTAGTGGCACGTACGCACACTAAACAAAAAATGTTCCTTTTTATAAATTAGGAGCCAGCTGACGTATTACTTTTGGATTGCGCAACCACAACCAGCTGATGTCAACCATTCTAAAAAAAGCACGATCACCTGATGTGTGCTTCAATATGTCATTCTTATGTGCCATGATGCTTTCGGCTGCTGGTGCAATTTGAAGATATTAAAAAAATAAAAGATATGCACATTTTACAGTTGTAAGGATGCAGGTAATAAAAACGGATTAGCAGGCAAAAACATAGTTCTCTCCATGCAAACCAATGGGACTTTGGCACCAGGAGAGGCGTATTTCACAACTTATAGTTCTATTTATCGATAGTACTTCAACCCCTATCGTGCAACTAGCTAATGTCATACGCTCTACATATAGTACCACAGCTGAATTAGTACTTTCAGATGTCATACTTTCTGAAAATGAATGTTTGTTGTTCACAATAAATAACTTATTTAGAAAAACAGAAACTCGTGTGTGCTAAATGCCCCTAAAATGCCAGAAAATAAATTCTTATAATGTGACCAGTTGTCATCAGATTGACTTGACACCGACACCCAAAAAGGTCAGGGAGTTCATACAGAAATTGTACAATGTACGTGAATCAGTGTCAAACAGCAGGAAATTTAATGTTTTTAAGCCATCATAACACATATGAGATGGCAGATATGGTATGGGATTAAATACCCTCACAATCAACGGTTTCTGGGGCGGGGGCGGGGCAAAATGTAGCGTTGGCGAAGGTATGCGCTCTACTGAGTGCCCGTTCTAGTTTATATATTAGAAGCTTCATGATTCTGGGCAAGCATCACCGACCTGCTAGATATCAGTTTAGAGTTACATAAATGTATAAACTAACATTTTAATTAAATTATATACATTGTAACATTTACCACTGTGCTGTCCACTAAACTGTGCTTCATATACATGAAGAAAGGTTATAAAAGATCAGAAGACATTACATGTATTACATTGGAGATGAGGTTTCATGATTTGGTAAACTCAAACATATCCAATGATGGCTCGAATCCATGTTACTGGTCTGCAAAAGTGCATCAGCAAACGCCATACAAAAAAGGTACACAAAGCTGTTTTAGAACCAATAGCTTTGTCATTTTTATCATCATATTTGAGCTGTTTACATAACATAAATGTCTTTGTATGACAATGGATGTCTGGAGGAGATGTATGAATCTGCCCAAATTCCCACCACCTCAGTGGGCTTTGTTTGGTGTTCTCATCTGATCAAATAGCTCATGGAACCCAGATTCCAGGTTCAAATCCAATGTCCTGTGTTGATTTGTCCCTTGTCTACCAATAGCTATGTAATTCATGTACAAGTCCACAAAGGTCTCCTAATATTGTCTAAAATATCATTTGTATACAACGCTCAATAAACCCTCCCAACCCAAATATGCACATCCACGGAACATCAAATAACCACACAGACACACTCATCCTCACTACGAAACCAACTAATCAGCATACTTTAACTGAGCTTCCTGCTCCACCACTTGGCCTGCTTCCATTGACTTCAAATCCACTCTCATCCTCTTACCTCAACTTGTGAAGTCACTTTCTGCCTTCCTTCCTTATGAAATCCGAACACAATCTCAGTGGGATAGCCTTTTTGCTTTCTTCCTCGAGCTTAGTTTGGGCATAGTTGTGATTGCTTGCGAGATAACTTACTGTTACATCTGAACCAAAATTACCCACATTCAAATGCAATTACAATGTTGTAAAAACACAGATTTAATGAAATGTAACATCAAAGCCTCTGGAAAACTAAAGTCATGGGCAGTGTTAGGGAGGACGACAAAGAAAATATTAAGCCATGCATAAACACCTACCCAAGATGAGGTTCTTCATAAGTTTGCTTTCATCCTCCTTTTTGTAATCCAACATTCCCTGGAATTCCTTCTCCTTCCTCTGAATGGCAGGCTGCTGAGAAGTTTCTTCTGATTGGCTGTCTGCCACACCCACTACGAGTTCACGGAAACAAACACACAATGGTGCCTCACATCACGGCCCTGGGAATGGCCATCAAGGTCGCGAGAGGAAGACAATGCAGATTGAATTGTCATTGCTCAATAAATTGAAATGGAGAAGGGAGTGATGCAAGCCGTACAGAATGCACACAGTTTATAAAAAGATTGCACAGGGTGACAAAACGTGTTAAGAGTACACGACTACAAGTAATTTTTAGGCCATTTGGCACATCATACCTGCGTAAGATCCAACCCCAGCACGCCTACGTACTACGAGGAGGTTGTGCTAATTACAAAGCTCACCTCGAACAGAGAATTAATATTTTTTTTTTTTTTTACAAACGGCATGATATACAATGGTTTACTCTCTCAGAAGAGATTGTGGGATCTTTAACTTCCACAACCTACAAATGCACATGAGGAAACAAGCATCCACAGGACGGCGTGCTCGGTGATACAGTAAAAATTATTTATTTGTGTTCATAAAAATAGAACAGGTTTACATCTTCATTTCATATCTTTGGCTTGCACTGACAATTCTTTTTTTTGTTGGTTTAATACAGAATTATAATTGTGGTGATGATAAATCAAGAAGAACTACAAAATGGCTAAGGATCTCCATGTGTGCTTTGTAGATTTTAAACAGACGTACGACTCTGTATGGAGGGGAAGGGCTTTGGCTTTGGAAGGTGCTGGAGAAATACAGCATTCCACAGATAGAGATCAGGCTGATCATAAGTTTATACGGGGATACTGAAGCCCGTCGTGAATTGTGGGAGAAAGTTGAGAATGGTTTAATGTAAATACTGGAGTGAAGCAGGGATGCATATGTCCTGTCTCCCAGCTTGTTCAAAGTCTTATTACCGCTGCCACCGAAGGTGGACAGAGGCTATGTTAACACCTCCATCTGTTTGTCTGTGTCTGTCTGTCTGTGAGCAGGATATCTCAAAAGGTTATGGACAGATTCAGACGAAACTTGGTGGACAGGATGGGCGTGTGACAAGTACAAATTTCATTTGATTTGGCGAAGATCTGGATCTGAGAGTTTTTTTTAAAAATTATTTCCCCAAGTGATTCTTCACCATTGAGAGGTGGGAGCAAATTTGATATATAGCACGATATTTCAAAAAGTTGTGGACGGATGACAAAGCTTAGTGGATGAGTTGGTTTGATGACAAGAACAAGCCGATTATATTCTGGTTCCGGTCCGGATCCAGATCTGGCCCATCAGTGGGCTACAAAACATAAAATGTTCAGTCTGGCAGAGTAATGCGCTCTACCGAGTGCCCTTCTAGTTCTTTGTGTGTTTCATATAGTTGGTAGAGAAAGTCAAGTAGGGGAAGGTATTAAGATTGAAAATCAGAAACTATTGGACTTGAAGTGCGCAGATGATGCGGCTTTGCTGGCTGTGACGGTTACATGACTTGCAACACTCCTTAGAAGGATTAGTGACGAAAGTGAGAAATTTAGTTTGAAGGTGACTATTCCTTAACCAAAATGGATGATGGTGACAAGGCAGAATCAAAGGAGAAATCGATAATTGAAGATAAGGGCTGAAGTGATTGAGAAAGTAGATTACTAGGGAAGCAAGCTAACATACAAGGGTGGTCGTGACGAGGAAGTGAAGAGAAGGTTGTCATTGGCAGGAGGGGTTCAGTAGTCTAAACAGAGATCTCTCTCTGGAGGAAAAGGGATGCGAGTGAGCCGACATACCAAGATGAAGGTGAACAATGCAGCAGTAATGACTGTGGTGCTTTACATGTGGGAGAGTTGGACTTGGACAAAGGAGCAGGAAAGGAGACTTAATGGTTTTTTTATTGTCGATGCTGAGAAGAATACTTGGAATTCGCTGGATGCAGAGTAACAAACGAGGAAGTGAGGATAAAAACTGGACAGAGGAAGTCAAGTGAACTGACCGAAAAGCAGTATCTGACGTGGGATGGGCATGTCTGGAGGGTGGGGGTAGATCAGATGGCCAGAAAGGTGGAGAGATGGATGCCGGCAGGTAGGAGACAAAGAAGGCGAAGAGAAGATGGAAGGAGGGGATTAAGGAGATTGCTAACTTGCGAGGAATCCAACAAGCAGAGATGGAGGCTCAGGTTTGGAAGCTTTGGAGACGAAGGATCCACACAGGGGATGTAGTGACGAACCGGCGAGAGCGTATCAAATGAAAGGAATGATGATAAAACTCAGGCGTAGTGTACTTGCCTTTGATCTATCTAGTTTCAGCTTGACCATCTATAAAGTCATGGTTGTGAAGGGATGTCCCTTCTGCTAGCATTTACTGGTGGATGTTAAAAATTCCACAATGCTTTTCAGAAAAAGTAGGCCATTGTGTGCTAGTACCCTGGACAAATTCTGCACTCCTCTGCTGAGGACTGCATCAGCAGCATAGCTGAATCTCGGTAATGAGGCAACAAAAGCAGGCCAAATCAGCAATTGTATCACGGTCAAATACACATTTGTTAGAGGGACAGGTAAACATTCCGTGATTATCTCCACTTCATTGTGTAACAAAGTTTAAGATACAACTCCCGAAAAAGGTTGCATCAACAACTGTGCCATCCTTCAGTTCATACATTAAACCGAGATGAAGTTACCTTCCATGTCACCAACTTTCTTCGCAAAGAACTTGAGTTGTTTCTTCAACTTGCGGATGGTCTTGTCCTGTTTCTCCAGCTGCTGCATAAGCTCCTGCGTAGGACACAGACAATGCACAGGGACAGGTCCGGATGAGACCAAGGGCAGCATGAGTCCTGTGGGTATGTGCAAATATGGTGCAGAGAAGAACTGGAAGCCAAGCAAAAAGGTAGAGGATACACACTCTCCCTCTGGCAAAGGATGTTAGTCAGGCCTGTGAAACATTAATGCAGAACAAAGATGCTGTGGCAATGAGCCATGGATGCCTGTATTCAGTCAAGACAGGGATGCTGAGGTGGACGTTATGATAAATACAGACTTGAGACAGAAACAAACATCACTGATTTTCAGAAGTTCCGGGTTAAGGAAAATAACAATAATAATAATAATCAAGCAAAAGCAGAACATGCATCACGACCTGAAGCTACCAGCTGATAAAAGGCAGAAATTTGCTGAAGAGCAAGATTAGATACCAGCAAGCATGCTAGTAAGCTCTCAAATGGAGCAGTGTAAATACAGGCCAGCTTGATACCTACAAGAATGCGCCTGAAAATGGAAATTCTGTACGCCTGATACTGCATTGGATCATCTGCATACAGTTCCTCAAAGTACTGGAACAAAAAAAGTGTAAGTACGAGTTAGAAATGGAAATGGTTCATGGGGATCAGTTGATA
The DNA here is from genome assembly GCA_035128595.1 of Eptatretus atami. NCBI lineage: Eukaryota > Metazoa > Chordata > Myxini > Myxiniformes > Myxinidae > Eptatretus > Eptatretus atami. The sequence continues at coordinate 83,684,035 of CM068963.1, read as the reverse complement.
ATTACAAATACAAAGCAGTGAAGCAGGTCTATCCTCGGACTGATTTATAACTACACACAAATGCACTGAATCTCCGCGTTGCATTTGCTGCTGAGTTGTGCTTTTATTTTCTCAATGCAAGTCTCCTCTTGATTTAAAAACCGAATAACCCAATAACAAGAGCCGTTCTTTTTTTTCAATTTTTTTGCCGATAGCTGTTTCATTTGTGCAAAGTTTCCTTTATTTGTGCAAAACATGGCAAAAAAAAAATAAAAGAGTTGTGATCATCAGTAGTAAATTTGCAGACATACTTAGATTGTTTAAATGACTATGTATGTAAACATGCAATTTGCGGAATCAAATTACAAAATCAAAACGTTGACAAAGGCCGCAAAATAAGTTAAACGCAGGGAGCACAGTGATTGGCGAGGTCTTGGACAAATACACGGCGCAGAACCGTCCCCAACGGAACTTAGCGCGTTCACCACCAAACAACTCTTAACGCCCATGAGGAAGAGAACAAGCTTGTCGAAATGTTAGGCATGAAGAAAGAATTTATATTTGTGGGTTTGTTTTTGCGGGCGTATTCGCAGTTTTTTGCAGGCTTTTTCGGGGTTTTTGATTTTCCGTCATGAATCACAAATCGCCGTGAACCTATACCCCCTTTTTCCATTGAAACAATGCGTCACTATTCACGGATTTGTTATTCACAGCATTTTCCAGGAACGTATCTCTCGTAAATAGCGAGGTCCGACAAAAAAACTAATAATAATAAAAGAAAAATAAATATATATGTACACACACACACGGAAAAGGGGTGGGGGGGGGGGGGGGGGGGGGGGGGGAGTGTCCACAGTTAGATTGTGGTCAGTGTAACATGGAATGTGACATTCGTGTAGCATAGATTTACTGTTATAAACAGGGGAAATGTCAGAGTAACTTGTATTGTTAATGGTGACACTGAGGAGGCAGTGTATATAATTTATAGACATGATAGCTATGGATAAGATATGTGTAAAAAAGACCTCTCGTTCGTGGGCAGGGCCAGGGGAGGACTCGTAACAACAAAAGGGTGCCAATGGAAGCGCTTTGCGCTTTAATGGACCAGCATAAGTCATGGTGGCGAAGTCAGTGGTAGAGCCCTGGAGAGGAATGGGATACCTATGTTTTTATTGGGGCTGCTGCACACGGCAGAACGGCCTGGAAGATGGTACCTGCCAGAAGCAGCTGACAGCCAATCACGGGCCCGCCATAGGCGAAGGAGGTCTCAGAGTCCACAAGGGCTGTGTCCGCGCCAGTGTGCAGGAGTTGGAACGAGACATTTGTGAGAATAACATTGCTCTCTGTCTCTCTGCATTACCCTTGGAACAGGGAGGATGACTCAATGGAGACGTGAACACCGCCTTACAATCCCTCACCTCCACCGCATTGTTACTGCCACCTTTCCGTTCCCCAAAGCACACATCGCCTGGGCACCAGCGGTCTGAAGCCGCCACCAGCTTTGTGCCTGCTAGTCCTCACCTGCTTCCCCTTTATCAGTAAGTGTGAGGCACTACAGCGAGTTATGATTATTTATTCCTTCATCACTGTATATAAGTTTGCGAATCTCCCCTCTCTATACATGTGTCTGTCGTGTCGCTTTGTTTGTTCCATTCCCCACATCCCGTCCACCTATTTTCCCTATATCACTTTTCTTTTATGTACAGTACAAATAAACCTTTATAAAGGTAAAAGACATGTTCCCATCTTTCACCCCACGTGCACTCCACCATCCAAATTTAGTTGACTTGGGAATAAACTTGGGAACCACAAGTAAAGAATGCAGTACAGATTAATTCTTCCTCCTCTTTCATATGCAGCACAAGGCTGCGAGTAGCATCATTGGCTAGGATTGCAGCTGTGCCGCTGATGCATTGCCCCCATTGCCAGTACACTGGTACTCCTCGCCAACCTCAGAAGGATGACAGGCTGAGTCAACCCCACCTGGTGTTACTTCAACAGCCAACAGGGGTTTAAACTGAGGACCCCAAGATCCAGAGGCAGCCACCCGAACCGCTAAGCCAATACCAGGCTTCAGATTAATTCAATTGAATACAGTCTCGCTTTATACTTTTCGCCTGTTCGCAGTATACAAGCGGCACAGACGGCCCAAGTTAACAGAAGCTGTGTTACGCGACACACACACACACACACACACACACACACACACACACACACACACACACACACACACACACACACACACACACACACGGTTTATCAGCCCAACCCAGGAGATGAAAGAATCCAAAGGGGTTAATTTACAAAGGTACTCAATAAATAGATGTGCAAATTTGGACACAGACTTGTGTGTGCATCACCAAATCGCAGGTCATGAACTGCACGTCATGGTTTTCTGGTGATTCAGGCATGGTGTCCGTATGGCAGGCGCAAGTACTTATTCAAACTTCCACAAGAATGGTGATGATTGGGCACAACTTTGTCTCTCCATGATAGCCAAATGGTTATTATTATAATAATAATACTTCAGAGAAGATGCTCAATAGTTATATAGATATTCTACTTGATCAAAATCTATCAAGCAGACCATTTATATAACTTTTCTAGTATGCTGATCTCTCGATCCAACCCCAATGGCCCTTCTCAGGGTCATTCTGTCTGGAGAGTTGGAGGGAGTTTGCGGATCTTGCAGCTCAACATAGAAAGCCCGTCACGATCTGAATGTGATTAACTCTCCAGACTAGCCCAAGAGCATGACATTGATGTCATCACACTCCAGAAAACACACATCACTGACCCACCACCTCCTTCTCGAATCTGCAGTTTTAAAGTTGCTGCTGCAACTGGCAGCACACCAGAGTGTGCTGCCAGCCCACTCCAACATCACCCACCACAAGTCACTGCCATTGCTGTAGCACTGTCTGATTTGAGCTTCATCATGATAAATATGGTGTTGCTATGTACATCTGTCACACACTATCTGATTGGACTGCAATATCTCTGTCCAACACTTCTGATATCTTCTTAGCAAGTTTAAAGATTGTCGATGTTGCTGATTGTTAAGCAACCAAACCACCTGCAACTGTTAGTGTTTGGCCACTCCCTGTCCCCCCCAGTGTCACAGCATCCTGAAGTTCACCTTGGATATTTCAATTGCCACCACAACTCCTGGAGATACAGTGCCAACATTGCTGGTGAACAGTTGTCTGATTGGACTTCGGCGAATGGCAGTTTCCTCCTGTATGATGCCAAAACAACTTGGCCCCTTCCACTCATGCAGATGAAATAGGCATTACAACCCTGATCTCTGCTCTGTATCAATGGACGAGTCATCACAGCCCTTGATGGGGGTCACATAAGACACTCCCCCATTTCCCTCACAGCCAACACCACCCTGCCATCATCCGTGTTGGGATTAAAGTACCACTTATCTCATCAAAGCCTTCCCCTCGATGGAGCTTTCGTAAAGCCAATTGGCAAGGTTTTGCCACAGAAGTAGATGAGAAGATTACTTCCATCGATCCAAGACCTGAGAATTGTAAAGTCCTTTGTCAAGTCCTCACATCTGCTGCCACGATCAACATCCCTCATGGCTACATAAAAACGTTCACCCCTTGCTGGCTTCCAGAAACCGAAGCCCTTTTGAAGGAGTGAAACAACTGGAAACCAGACACAGTTGCACAACTTCTCTCATCTCTTGACAGCACACCATCAAAGATTGATTGAAACTGTAGAGAGTACAGATTTCACACTTTCCAGCAGGAAAGCTTGGAATCTTCTCAACCACCTTGGTGCTGCCAGCTCAGTCCAACATCATCCAGTGCAAGTCACTGCAAATGCTGTGGCATCAAAGCTACTCCAGAATTCCAAAGGTATCATGTCCAAGCAACATAGGACCAAGGTGTGAAAGGAACTTTCTGCTGTCATGGCCATACTACCTACTACCCTCCAGCTTGGCATCCCTACACACACACTTCATGAAGTAGAAGAGGTAGTCAAATAAACTGGCCAAGACAATATGTACCCAGAATTCCTAAAGAACTTAGGGCCTAAAGGTAAAGCTTGGTGTGCTTTCTTCTCTACAGCTATCCATCAGTCTGGCACCATTCCTTCGATGTGGAGAAAAGCTAAGGTTATCGCCATACCCAAGCCAGGGAAACTGCCAGATAACCCTTCAAGCTACTGACCAACATCATTACTCTGCACATCATACAAGTTGTTTGAGCATCTTCTGCTAAGCCGTGTCTCATCGTTAGTTGAGCCTTCCATCCCAATGGAACAGGCAGGATTCAGACCAGGAAAAAGAAAAAAAACCAAAGACTAGAGCGAACCTCATCTGTAAGCTTGTCAGCACCAGCTGGGGAGCTGGAACACGCAGCCTTCACACTTCTACCCACGCTCTAGTGCATCTCACTGAAAAGTACTGTGTACCTGTCTGGGCTGCAAGCACACACCAAGTACCTTGACACTATCCTAAACTTTGAAATGAAAATTGTAACTGGCACACTGAAATCAATACAAACAATCTACCGTGGCTCCCTCTGCTGACTAAAATCGCACCTCCGCACATTCACAGGCAAACACAAACGTCCCGCGTGTACCTCCAAATAAAATCCATTGAATCCTCCAAGACTTCGATTGAAGTCATGGAAGCTTTTCTGGATTAGGGGATCTGCAGTGGCCAACACTAGTGATAAGGAGTTGTGGCGGCAGCAATTAGAAAAGGCATCAGTCCAAAATAGCCAGCTAATTGAAGATCCCACAAAGGAACCTCGAGGCTTGGACCTACAGAGACACCAATGGTGTGGTCTTAACCAACTGCAAACTCTACATGCAAGGACCGCCAATCATACGTATAAATGGAAGCAAAACCGAGAGCCCGCCCCAGTGTGTATTTGTGGCCATCAAGATCAGACAGACAGTCCTAATGTAGTACAGGACTGTGTACAGAGGAGATTCAGTGGGCCCTTTGCAGAACTACACAATGGCTCTCATTACGAGATATTCAATTACAATTGTCTTCAAGATCATATGAAAGAAG
>CM068963.1:83647300-83679005 GCA_035128595.1 Eptatretus atami | reverse complement strand
AAGATGCTTTGTCAAGCCAACTGAGTGGGTAGGGTTAGTGGTACTGATGACGCCGAAAGACAGAAACCTACATCCACGTTTGGGGAGGATATACACACGCACGTCCTATATGCATTGTTCCTGTTAAACGCACCCTAATAATCACAGCCTGGGAAAAGAGCAGCTGACATGAAAATGTAAATATTTCTTGTGAAATGCTTGATAGGTGATGCCACGGTATGAGTGGAAGTGAATGGAAGGAAGGAGAGAATAAAAATAAGAAATTAAAAACTCATAAGTTCTCAACTTGACATCACCACTGCTGGGAATCTCAAATCTGAGTTCCAGACATTAAAATTAATAGCAGTGAAGAAAGCAACATTAATCCAGGCCTCACCAGGTTCTCGTTGGTGAGTCGTGTGATCTCGTGCTGCAGACTAGCCTCAATACGTGCCTCTGGCGGGAGCTGCAGGTTCTGCGAAAGAAGCTGCTGCTGCCGTCCGCTCTCCTCCCGCAGGGCCTGAAGCTCACTGCGAAGACCCTGCACCTCAATCTCGTGGCTCCGGCGTTGCACATTCAGCTGAGACTCCAACACACTGCAACGCAATGTCACCATGGCATCACAACAATACCAGTACATATTGTGTGCAGAATGTTTGTTAAAGTTCCCATTTTCATTAGACAGCTCAGGCAGGATTTTCTGCAGGTGACAATGCCAGGGTATGCTTTTCCTGGACATGGAAAATAGGATTGGTGTACATGCTTCACTTGGCAAACTCCTCTGAGGGCAACAATGATACATCCTCTGCTGTGCTCCACTCAAAGAGATGAGACCAAATCAAGATATACATTTGGTAAAAATATCTTGCAAGGTTTGATCAGATACCATTTTGGAACCTTGGATTTCTCAAAGCTCGAACACATTCTCAAAGCTCAAAGCAATATTATGCTGTTCAGATACCTTAAAAAAACTACTTGCAGAAGTTAGGATCTGCAAACCATACAAACAATCAAATTTGCATCAATACACAATAAGGTATAGAGTAATAATAGCCAATAAAATGAACAGTGAAGGTATAAACAAAGCAACAGAATGAGTCTGTTAAAAAGGAAGATGAATGAGGATGAGGAATGAATCAACAGCAGGTGTGATGGTGAAATACTGCTGGTGGTGCTTTAACCTGTTGGCTTGTTTTAGGCCTTCATAGGCCATACCCAGCTCCCCGTCCTCGTTTAGCAATTGCCAGTCTGTGTGGCCACTGCAATGGTATAACATGGTGGGGAAGCGAAGGGAGGTAGTGTGTTTGGGGGTGGGGCGAGGGTTGGGGGGGAAATGCAGCCACGTACCCACAGCAAGCAAATAAAAGAAAAGGTTAAAATGGAATGCAACCAAGGAAAGTGAAACAAACCAAAAACAATGACAAAAAACATTAAGCACATGATTTCAAATACTTTTTTTTTTTCATTCTCAGTTGCCCACAACTATAATGGATAGTTATCTGCTGGTCACAGTTACTTCCATGGAAATGAACCAGGTTATTTGCACCTTTAATACTGAAGAAAACTAAAGAGTTCACAGAACACTACCCCACACAGTCGAAAGAAAAAGGACATGGGATGGTGCACTGAGGAAAACTCAATGCCGCTCGACAGGTTGACCATTCATCCTGGAAATTACAGCACTCTTACGCCATCTTCTGTGGAAGGCAACTACTTGCTTCTGTCTGCTATTCAATCCTCTCAATAGAGCATGGTATTTGATCTGGTGGATGTCGCTCTCTGTTAGTCTCTGCACTAAACCGTTGAGGCAGTGCATATCTGCGAGCGGCAAATTTGATCGGTTGAGACGGCGTACAATTTTGCCAACTTCAGAGCCAAAGTACTGCTAAACTGGAAGTGCCAACAAGCCAATTCATGTTCTACAATGTTCAAAATATACAATTCAATTATCGAAACGAAAGAAAAGTTTTAGATGCTGCAGAAAGGAAAACACCAACAATCGAATCGGAAGTTTTCCGCCGTTGATGCATTTGGGATACGCCGTCTTTTATACTATCTTATTTAACATGTTAAAATTAGTTCTTCCTGCCTGTTGTTTGTGTCCTTTATCAAGTTCTGAAAAGCATAAATTTTCCTGTCTGGAATGATTTTCAATTTTCTTTGGACAGACAGACAGACAGACAGACAGAGAGACAGAGAGACTGAAGCAATTGCTTTACCCGCTGTGCACATGCACGCGTGGCGAAATGAGACAGCCTACAATGTTTTCCAACTTCAGAGACAATGTACTGCTAAAATGCAGGTTTTTGGAAGTGATTTATGTTTTACAGTGTTCAATTGAAATCAAGTAGTCCCTCGAACATAGACTGACAAACAGACAGACCGAAGTAATTGCTTTCCCCCACTTTGCGCATATGGGTAACAACCTCGGCATAAAATTTGCACTCCTTGTCGAAAAACTATCAAAAATCCACATTCGGTGAACTTAGATAAAAACGTACAAGGAGGGATGAGGAGATAAATTTCTGCATCCATTTTGCACACATCTGACAAACACCATAACACTTTAAAAGAAAACGCACGTGCTCAATGAATCCAAAGATTAAGGAGACAAAACCAATTGATTAATAAAATCCATGTTTCCACATATAGTCAGGCAGCAGTTGTCACTAAATCAGTGCCCGTGTTGTCTGTACTAAATCAGTACTTCAATAAATTTGCCAACTTTGATTTTTCACTTTTATTTGTTCAAGGACATCATACTGAATTACTTTCAACTTGTCTTCCAATTTTCAGTGTCATATTTCACCACCTGGGGGCGCTTTTTCAAAATGGCTGCCAAAATCACAGAAAAATGTTCACAGGAGAGGAGTTTAAATGTTCACAAAATCACAGGAGAGAGTTTAAAGACTACGCTGGAGAAGAAAGCAGAGAAGCATCATCCCTCCATCATGAATTAACAGGCGATAAAGGTACTAAGTTGGTGCAAAATGCTGCAAAGCTTGTGCAGGTCATCAGCAAGCAAGGAAATCCATTTGAGGAGAGTGACATGTTTAACCCTGTGACATTCGCTGTAACCCCTAGTGAAGTACGTCAGAACATTGAAAATCGTGATCAACTTGGAAGAGAGTCCATAGAGAAGTTTGTTTGAGTAGAATGGTTGAAAAGACAGTTGGATTTTGGATCCGCAGAAGAAGAACAACATTGCCTACTTCAGGGATGTTGGACCTGTAGTAAAGGCAATGGTTAAGGGCCAGTTGATGTCCATCAAACAGGAGAGAAACCTGCTTCTAGACTACTGGTTGTCGCCAAAAGTCGACCTGAGTTCCAAGTGAAAGATGCAATAAAAATAGGAGAATATGAATTGACAGTACTCCACCATCCAACTTTCAGCCAGATGGTAGTATGATAATGCTCTCTGGTAAATCCCAGGTAGTGCAATCTGTCATGAATCTGCCTCTACCAGAAAATGTAAATCAGCCTTCAGAAGAAGATGCAAATGGCGACACAGCAACACCAATTCTGATAGTAGACGCAATGTGCATAGTCAACATGGTGACGAAGACAGATGAGAGGTTTACCGCTGTCATTTTGCAGCCACATTTGTTGAAATCATTGACAGCATGAGTAAACCATATAAGGAAATTCGAGTAGTCTTTGACCAGTATCTAGCTGGGTCTCTTAAAGAAACAACACGAGACAAGAGGACCAAAAAGAACACATGCATTCATTACCATGTTAATGATTCTACAGAGATCAAGAATGTGAAGTCATTTCTGGCACACATTGACACTAAAGCTGAACTCACCCAATATCTCGCGGATAAATTGCTAGATCATTACAAAGGAAGCCCAAAGATGGTTCTGGTGATGCATCACACACTGATGAAATCAAATGGCAACTTGTCTGACATAGTGTCAATGTCAGAAATGACTGCAGGGCATCACAACCTGGAGGAAGTGACCAGTTGGTCTTGTTAAATGCTATCGATGTCATGCACAAAGACAAGAATGCCAAATTAGATGTATTTTCCGTAGATACAGATGTCCTTGTTTTACTCACAGGTACCTATCCATTGCTTCCTCCAATGACCTCCTTACTTAGGAAAAAAGGAGAAAGGATACCAATCTGGGAAAGCTACCAAAAACTTGGAAGGAGAGAGCAGATGCCTTGGTGGGATGGTATGCCTTCAAAGGGACAACAACAGGGCACATTTGCTGGAAAGGCAGTCACAAGTCATTCAAGGCATTTATGAGTAGTGATGGCCCCATATTAGATGCATTTACTGCTTTTGGAAGAAGTACTGAAGTGCCAGAGTGGGTTTTCAAGCAGATGGAACGCTACGTATGTATTTTGTACAAGCCATCTGGAAGTGTAGAGAGTGTAAGAGAGTTACGGTGGTCCCTGTTTGCACAGAATGAAAAGGAGGGCCGGCAACTCCTTCCCACCCTCGGAACATTAAAACCTCACACAGAACGGGCGTTTTTCATGGCGTTGGTTTGGAAGTCATCCTGCAAGCCATGCCCCAACATTCCGCCACCAATCAACTATTCTTGGCAACTTCAGGATGGTAATTTGATACCAGTATTAAGTGAAAATCCACCAGCACCAAAAGCTCTTTTGGAGCTTCGAAGCTGTTCCTGTAGCAGTTCCTGCATGACAAACAGATGTGGATGCCGAAAGAATACACTGTTGTGCACCGATGCTTGCGGATGTGGTGATGGGTGTGAAAATTCAGAGGACTATATTGCAGAAATAGAAGAAGAGGAGGAGCTTTTTTAGATCAGTTCATATTTGACAGGCCCTATAATATTAATCTGCCATAAGACAATACAGGGGTGATGAACTTACGAGATATAATTTGAACTTCAAATGGTATTGCATGGAAAATGTTCATTATACGTCACAAGTATTGGTAACTAAACAAAATTGATGTCAGGATACTTGTCCAAAAAGCGTAACAATAACGTAGGGCGGTCTGGAAAAACCGTCAGAAGTTGCGCTGGACAAGTTCCTCGTTTGAACAAACGGTACAACACATATCAATTTAGTTTACTTCCCATTGTTACCATGCACGCATATTCCAAAAGAGTATGGACCTGCTTGTTCCATACTCTTTTGAATAAGCGTACATGGTAACGATAGGCGGAAAAAAACAATAAATTGTTAGGTTGCGTGACCGTTTTAAACAAGGAACTTGTCCATCGCGACTTCCGATGGGTTTTCTCAGACCACCACACATATTTCATCTGTAGGCCTACAACAGTATTGTCTATGAGTACACAATAATTGATTGAGTTAAGGTGTATCCAAATCACTAAAACCTTAATATGTCAAGTAATGAAGGAAATCATCTTTAACTAGTGAAAACATTAGGGACACTGCATAAAGGTGGACATTTTCAGTTGAATTTGAACTAAAACGGTAATCTTTATAATGAATGATACATTTTATGGGAATTTTTAATGAATTTGGCCGCCATCTTGGAGAAATGCGCCCTCTTTGAGTAGTTAACTACAATGTTTTTGATACTTAAGCTTACTTGTTTAAACTTACTTGAAGATCATTTGGCCAAAACATTAGAAAATATCATTCTAAATTGCTGGAATTATTGGTGAAAATTACGTTTTAAACAGCTTTTTTATGATTTTGGCAGCCATTTGAAAAAGCGCCTTCACATGGTGAAATACTTAACTGAAAATTAGAAGACAAGTTGAAAGTGATTCATTGTGAGTCCTGAACAAATAAAAGTGAAAAATCAAAGTTGGCAAAATTCTTGAAGTAGGTGACAACTGCTGCCTGACTAATAGGTGGAAGAGTTATCATGGACATCATTATATTATCAAAGATGACAATGCACTGAAGGAGTTCTGATACTTGAGTGGGACTTACCCCTTGTCTCGAACCTTTCTGGCCTCAGAACTTCCTGCCAGAGTTCCCTGGAGTGATGACAACAAGGACACATTATCCATCCACATGCCAATCTAATATTGGGCATTTCAATACCCTCGTGGTGTGAACAAGTATTTCCACCTAAGATTGGGCTTTGTGGACAAAAAAAGTTCACATCAAAGCTCTTGCATTCCCTTAAAATAGCGTTTCTTACCTTGGCAGACTGCTGTTCGTTGTTGAGCTGTGCCTGCATCATTAGATTCTCCTCACGGATGACCTCCAGTTCATGGTTGGCATCCGTCATACGGCGTAAGAGAGACTGCTGAAGGCGTTCGGCTGCACTTTCCGGCCCCTTGAGTATACCCTCACGTAGTTCATTTAGGTCGATCTTCAGCCGCTCGTTCTCCTTCTCAATCATTTGAAGCTGTGGCCACAAAATACGTTTATACGGCAATGGTCTACATAAAAGCCACCATTTTGATAAATAGTGAAATATATTAAGTATCTATTTCTTGGTCTGCACACTTCAAAAATTGTTTGTTTTTTTAACATTCAAAAGGTAACTAAGAAGTCAGTTTAACCGAGGTCTAGCTAACTACATATTTATTACAATGAACAGCTGGGGGAATGGGTGCTTTGTAATGACTTAACTATTGGAGCAAAACTGTCAGCCCGATTACATCAGTTCACCACCTTTTCCGTATGTACCTTCAGACATGCAAAATGAATGAACTTGCATTTTTCTTTCTCTCTTGGCACCGCAAAACGAACTACCTGCGACTGCCTTCCCGACGATGTAAACATTCAGCAGTTCAAGACCCATATCACAAACTCTTCCCATCTTAAATCTGCTCATTCTCTTAGCTTTTTATAGGTTATTTTGAATGACTATGGTTTTATATTTTTCCTGTAACTTTCTAAAAAAAACAAAAAAAACATGAAGGGAGGATTCTAATGTAGTGCCGATTTAAAAAGGGGCCTATTTATCCTTACGGCCAGTAGAAAAAGTACATAAGCCCATCGACCTTGAGTATCTTGTACATTTCCACAGGTTTGTGCATCCTTTCTTCTTCTGCATCATCTGCATTTCGCATGCCATCTCTTTCAACCTGCAGGTGAGAATAAAAGAAGCAATAGCATACGTGGATACATATCAAGTAAATTAATAATTCATTATATTGGCACAGATCTCATTTGCATATAGAACTGCATATACTATGACTACGCCAACTGCAACACCACCACCACCACCACCAACATCAACGACCATTTTACCATATCAAGGGAAGTTTATGGCTCCTCTCCAGTTCGCCCTGTCAATAGCATCCTCCTCTATTAACCCCAACAACTGTAATTCTCGACTGACCGCATCCTTCAGAATCTTTGTGGTCTACCTCTTTGTGTTTTCCTCTCAAATACTGCACTAGTGACTTGGCAGACCCAAACCGCCTTCGTCTTCTCTTTCTCAACTCTTCTTAAATATGATGAGCTTTGAGCCTCTTTCTTATGTCCACACTACTCTGATCGTCTTTCAAATTGTTATTCCACAGATCCATCTCATCATCCTTATCTCTGTCATCTCTATTCTTCTCTCATATGCTACCCTCATTCCCCATGTCTTACGACCGTACATCAAAACTTGTCTAATACAGATTGAATATACTCTACTTTTTACTTCCTTTTGATATTTTGGTGTTAAAATGCCTCTCAACTCCCTCCACTTATTCCATGCTTCCCTTATCCTTGTTCTCACAGTGAACTCCACTCCACCAACAGCATCGAACACATCTCTCAAGTTAAAAACAAACAAAAAAAAAACTCTTTACCTATTCCAGTTTAACTTTGAATCCACATCCACTACCCCCATGTTTTCCGCATCTTAATTTCCACCCGTACACTTTTTATAACTGAAAATTCCAGCCACCATACCAAAAGTTCCCTTAACTCAACTGCATTTCCGATGACAACACCTTTTGCAAGACACGCACTGAATATAATTTGATCCTACTCCTTCACCACAAGTCACACGGGCCATTTCCCACTTTCCTTCCTTTCTCCTTCTTCACAACTAACCATCAGTTTCATCAATCACCACCAATCCCTTACATACCATTGCTTCTTTCCAAATATGCAACATCTCCTCCTTAGCTTCTAATTCGGTTTTTGCTGTCAAGACTAGGTCATCTGCATATAATAATTCCCACTGGAGTCCTACCATCACTTCTTTCGTCAATTAAAGAACTAGTACGAAAAGCAAGCAGCTCAACACTGATCCCTGATGTAAACCTACTTTCACTTCAAATTGCTTTGTGCAACTTGCACAGACAACTTCACTCTTCCGTACGATGAAGAAAGTAGTGGGTCACCTTTTATCTTGAAGGTACAACTATACTGTCCAACAAGTTATCTGAGGTATGTCCTCCACGTCATTCAACACAATGAAGTTACCCACTTTACTCCCAACTCTCCTGCTGCCTCCATCGTATCAACCACAACAGCAGTTGGTCCTGCTGCTTTACCTTTCATTTCTTAATAGCTGACCTCACTTCCTCAGATAGTACCTCCTCTGCTCCTTTCACATTCCTCTTCTCCACCTCTTTATCCCATCCATTCTCCTCATTCTTCAACTTTTGGAAGTAGTCTTACCATTCTTTTTCAACTTCCTCTTTTCTAACTACAACCTTTCCATCCTTTATCTTCAAACAATACATTCCTACAACATCCTGTATATCCATCATCCGTCGACCTATCCTGAATATCTTGTTTCTTCTCTCTGTGGTGTTCAAACTCTTCCTCCAGTCTTCATATTCTCGATTTTTTTTCTTTAGCTCCTTCTTTCTTAACTTAGTTCTTTAAATGCTTACATTCTTTTCCATCCATATGTTCTTTACTCTTCCTCCACTTCTTATATGCATTCTTCTTCTAAGCTGTTGCTTCCTGAACATTAACATTCCACCACCAAGTTTCCCTTTCTGTTTGTACATTTCCTGTAGTCATCCAACATGCCTCCTGAGCGACCTTCTTCCCTCCATCCCACATTTGTCCCCAAAAGCCATCTACCTCAGTTGCATTCACTTGCTCTCTTTTTTTCTTGTTCAACTTCCCCTGAAATCTCCCTAATCTTTCTATCCTTCAATTTCCAAACTCTGGCTCGGCATTTCACACACTTCACCTTCTCTTCAGTCTTGCACAAAATGCATGAAAATAAAAACAAACACACTACATTTTACGAGCAGAGTAAGCAGAGAGAGAACTATGTAAACCACAATTTTTAGGTGGTTATCCAAACAAAATCTAATGTTATCCAAACAAATCAGTTTCATCCACTCTTCTTTATGTACGTTTCTGGAATTGTCAATTTAAAGGAATTAAAGCTTCAAGTTGCAACGTAGATGTCATGTAGTGAACCCTCAAATATCACGGGTCTCGACAAATCGCGGGCAACCTATTGTGTTACGATTTAATTTCGACCAATCGTGGTTTTTGAGCCCGAGATGAGTCATCGTTTGCAGTACATGTACATTTATCTCCCGTTACTAGCCTTGTGTTGCTTCTCGTGCACCATTTTTAACGAGCCCAAACGTAAAGCGAAGGATAAAGTTAGTTGTATCAAAAGGCAGAGAACGGTTATGATGTTAGGCGAAAAGATCGAGTTGTTAGAACGGTTGGCTCGAGGTGAAAATGTGGCACCTGTAAGGGTCGCCATTACGGGGTCAACAATTGTAGGTAGAACCTTCCCCGTTGTTCTCTTCCTCATTCCCAAATATTCATTATCCTTCAAACCTCATTCCCAAACCTTAATTTTCCTTCAAACCTTATTCCCCAACTTTCTTTTTCCAACTCCATATTCGAACCTCATTCCCAAAACATCACTTTCCGACACCCGGACTGGAACCCTCGTTCTCAAACCTTTGTTTTCCGACACCCGGACTCGAACCCTCATTCTCAAACCCATATTTTCCGAGGGTTACTGCAGCTCATGGAACGAATCGAGGTGGAGGGATTTATGCCGGAGCAGGTCTTTAACGCTGACGAGACGGCATTATTCTGGAAAAGGATGCCAACTCGTACGTTCCTCTCCAAGCACGAATGATCAGGGTTCATGGTAAGGTGGTTAAGGGTCGTCTTACCATTCTCTTATGTGGCAATGCTGCTGGCGACTTAGTCGTAAAGGTAATGCTGCTCCTCCGATCACTAAATCCCACTCACACTACACCCCCCCCTGCTCCAACTTCCCCAGCTCCACCCCACCCCCCCCCCCAATAGCATGATCCAAGAGCTAAGTCTTGTGTTTTCTATTTATGGCAGAGTACAATGCGAATACGTAATGTTCTTATCCTCACCCACCTCACTGTTTTGGAATAAATTTAAAAGGGTAAAGTTTTGTTTTTGTATATTTTACACCATATTTATTGCATTTACATATTTCAATGTCAACACGATTTTGTTTTTCACATATTTATTTCATTTGTGATGTGTCTATTTATGGCTGCCATCCACCTTGCTCGATATTTCCTCGAAGCCCAAGAGCCGATCCCCCGTTTTCCCATTGGCCCTTGGTTGCCACGATCGCGATTTTAACTCTCGCGGAAATTTCCAGGAACCTAATCCCAGTGATATTTGAGGGTTTACTGTACATATATAATATTCAAATTACACCCCTCTGTAGCAGTGGCCTAAATGAAGTAGAAACAAATAAGGATGCTCCATCCACTAAGAAGAAAAGGGTGAAAATTCCTGAATGTCCATGCTAAAAGGAACATTTCAATACATGTTGTTCATATAAATATATAATATTTTACATGATATATCAGGAGCTTTGTTAAAAAATCAATGAGATAAGAAAACAAGGCATTAGTATAAAAAAAAAACAGCAAACTATGCCATTGCACTTCTGGTAGCCAACATGTTGGACCGTCTAACCTTCATGGCACTTTCTGCTTCTGCCTCATCGTGGCTATCCAGTTCCTCCTGCAGGCTCTTCTTCTCCTGCTCAAGCTCCCGTACTCGTTTCCACAGCTTCAGTGACAATGTTGTGTCAAGTGAGCCCTTATCCTCACCAAGTGCCTGCACAGAAAGATACGTGAACAAGTACAGAATGAGGAAGAGGAATAAGAATGACTGCAACAAGGGCTGTGAGGTACAAAATGGAACGACTGTCGCAAGAAGACATACCTGGAGTTGTTTTAACAAGCTTTCTGAGTCTGTTGAATCAGAAGACAACAGGGATGCATAAGTCTCCTCCGCCAAAGCACTACCTTCTTTGCTCGATGGCTCAGGGCTTATCTGAAGCGTTATACATAGGCCCAGAGAGAAAGAAAGAAAAATAAACCTTGTAGTAATCTCCAAGGCCAGGAGCATACTTACAGGTTAAAAAAATAAGAAAATAAATAAAGATTATGTTGCTCAGGATACAATATTTTTGGTTGTTATGATGATTGTGAACAACATAGGAATCACATGTTAACAGAGCACAACATACATTGCCTTCCACCTCCTCACACAGCACATCATATTTCTCCTCGAGGGATGAGAACTGCATGATCAACGCCTGATAACGTGAACGCTCCTCATCCAGATCATTCTGCAGCTGGTCTGATTCAACGGCCTTCTCGCTTAGTTTGTCTATATGCACGCAGACATGGGTAAACACAACCAATCTGTACAACATGCATCTCACCACATACCAAGTTTATCGAAGAGGAAAGCTGTGAAGGAGGGGAAGGAAGAAGAAAGGTAACGGAGGGACCACACGTGCACACTGATGGAAATTTATATGAAGAAGAAAAACAAATTTGTAAAGGACACAAAAGGTAGAGAGGAAGAAAGAATATGGCAGAGAATACAAAATTATCAAATGAGCAGTCTAATGTCCAAAGTTTAGACTGGAACTAAAAGCATGTGCTATCCGATCCTTGGCTGCCACGCAAGCCTTGACTTGCAGCCTCTTAAGCCTCACCTTTCAACTCCCTGCTCTGCTGCTGGATCTGTAGATTCAATTCATCCTTCTCACTCTTTAACAACTGGTTCTGCTCCTTCAGCTCACCAATAATCTGCCAGCACAACAGAGTTAATAATACACGTAATGGATGTACTTCAGAGAACAAAAATAATCAAAACTCATTCGCAATGCAGAAAGAAAGCATTTCATGAAAAGATGTATGAAGTAAAGACGCATGATTGAACAACAAAAAAATCCTTCTTTTTAAAACACCACTTGTGGTGTTGCGCAAAATGGAAATGGGAGAAAAATAAGTGAATAAAAGAATGTTCATCGCATTCAATATGATTGGCGACCATCGGGCAGCACCTGCCATTACCTGTTGTGTCTCAGTGCGATCTGCATCAGACTGCTTCTGCAGGGAGAGGTTCTGAGCCTGTGCATCGTGTAGCTGTGCACGCAGTGCGGCAAGCTCTTCCTCCAAACTTAAAATTCGATTTGAGGCATGCTGCACCTCATCTCGGCTCTTCTTTAGCAACTCCACCTCTGTAGCAAGACGCTCGACCTCGACTGCACGGCTCGCCTCCACCGTGGTGAGACGCAAACCCAACAAGCGACCTTCTTTGCTCTGCGAACATTACACAATTTCACTAACATTGCAATGTTAACACTGTAAAGTTGAAAGCACCAAAATTAATGAGGCCAGGAAAAAAAAAATGTACTCAATAATGCATCCCACACCTCATCATGGAATTTTAAAAGTTTTAAATTAGGGTGCACCTGCTGTTCACCTGCTCATCAAGCTTGTGCTGAAGCTGGATTATCTTGTTCTCCATTCCCTGGTTGAGTTTCTTGTAGCGCTCCACAGAACGTGCTTCAATCTTCAGACACTTCAGCTCACGGCGAGCCAGCATGCGGCGCACGCAACACTGCAGCAGTACTATGGCTTTATGTGCACGCGCGTACCATCGGCGTGCCAGCCATCCACGCACCCAACGTTGCAACTGTATCGCCATGTGCTCACGCAGCATCTGGGAACAAGAACACCATGAAACAAGCATAATCACAAATATGAGACTGCCAAATTTAGATTAGATTCCTTTTCAACCACAGTGCTGTTGTAAACAATAATAATTGTAAACAAAATTAATCACTAGGATGGAGGAAATGGATTGGCTTTGGGTGGAGAATTCAGCCAGCCAACATAAGCTATCGTTCCAATACATGGCATCTCTATTACAAGCAAACAAACAAACAAGCTAGGCCCCTTCTATATGTTCCAGGGAATGTCGCCAAGGTAGTTGACATTTCCACCATTGCCGTTTTATCTGTCCGGATTCTTCCTGACATCTTTGTTCTTTGTTCCTTTCACACTTCTTTCTACTTTTTCACATTTTTCTTCATCGATTATAATTCTTGCTTTTTCTTTCCTTTCATCTCTTTTACTCTTCATTTCTCCCTTTTATTAGCTGCCTCTCGAAGGAGAAGTGGATTCTTGCAGAAAGTTTTCGGTAAGGCTCACTTCACTTAGCTGTGCCTGGATGGGTTTGAGGGTAGTGGAGTAACGGCTGAAGCCCGAATCCTATCCAGATTCCTCCTGATGACTCCCATCTTTGCTCTTTACTTCTTCGGGTTCCTTCTGATCATTCCAATGCAGTATTTGGTTTTCGTTTCATTAATGTCCAAAAAACCCGAGAAAACAAATTGGCGACCCAAAATGACCCATTTGAAAGGAATGAGTGTTAATTTTACCCTTAAGCAATGTTGTTTCTCTCGATTATGGTGTCGTTATGTAGGTTTTCTTGGTCTATGATGACAATGGGTACACACTGGAAGGTCTGCAGTCAAAAATTGTGGTACTATATGATATACATCACATTATTTTACGAAGAATAACTTCAGCAATATGGCGGACCAGGTAATGCCGCATTTAGCCAGTTAACCGATGTCATCCGTGTTCATTTATTCCTTCATCTGTTGTCTCCCAACATGGTATTTATAAATTCAAAGCATTTCCTTATTTTCTGCCATAAGATACAGGTGCATTCAAATTCCACGACGATTTATTATCTCTTTTACAGAAAGTCTACATGCACACCTGACTGACAGGCAGCCATGGAACCTGTTGCTGCATTGAAACATAAACAGAAAGCATCTTTCCCAATATGAAAATGTATGTTTGTTCTGTGAGAAAAGGTCCCACAGATGAGAAACTATACTACGGAAGGGTACAGAACAGGGAAAGGAACGAGTTCGACAAGTTGTAGATGAACGCATACGATCAGAAGAAATATAATCAACAGATTTTTTGCAGAAACTAGCAGAACTGACTGACGATGACTGGTCCGAGGGTGCATTTGTCTGGCATATATCATGTTATGGTGATTTTAGCATGGAAACTAGACTTTAAAATTGTGTCAGAAATTAAATACGGATTCATCACAAGCTGGAGATCCCACCATTGAACAGGACCAAGCAGCAGTGAGACAATGAAGATCATCTTCCATGTCAGTGATGAACTGGGAACTGTGTATCAATCCATCCATCTATTGGGACCATACTCTGTGCAGAGCATTGGTGCTGCCAAAGCAGTCTCCTTGGCTATTGGGCACAATCCTGGATGGGTCGCCACTCTGACACAGGATACCAGCATGCTGGCACTCATTTTGCCGACCTCAGAAGGATGACAGGCAGAGTCAACCCCAACTGATATCAATTCAACAGCCAAGTGAGATTTGAACTCGGGATCCTAGGATCCCAAGCCCATCACCATAACCATTAAGCCAACACCAGGCATGAACTATGTTTGTTCTGCCAGAACCCTGAAAAAAAGATGGTATGCGAAATGTGTCTACGTTCAGCATGTCCCAGAAAGTACTCGATCTTGCAGTAAATGATGTCAGTGTGCAGGTCCGATTGGCAGGAGTTACTGGAGACCTGCGCAGCAGAAGGTAAATAACAGTTTGAGTGTTGGGTTATGTTTCAGCGAGGCATCGAAAAACTCCAAGGAACCAATACTGACAACATTGGTGACATTTCCTTGAATGAGATGGGTTCTGATATTGTAAAAGGACTATCCCAGGGACATGTGTAGCACAGTTATGGGCAAGCTATCCATCCAAAGTATTTATCGAGAAGGCAGAGCTTTTATGATGACGTGTAGAAAATCATTGGCCACAGTTGCAGCACTGTTTGTCCACTGCACCCAAGAAAGCCATTGCTGCTGTACCCAAATGACCTGAACAACAAGGCCATGACATGTACACTGGAAAGGATCGCTCTGGCAGACTCTAATACCTCATCCATTATCCATTACATCAGATGAAACGTGTCCCAATTTCACTTTACAAGACACACCGCTGCAAGAGATTGTGCATACTGCTCTGCAATTGCGTCCAGATTTACAAGATCCACGGGGGCATGATGCAGGGTGGCATGGGATCGACAATGACCATGTTGCAGAGAAAATACCAAAAAGCCTCCATCTGTTCATGAGTGTTCTATTCAGAGGGGGTGCCATACTAGAGGCATGGGATGAGCAAGAAACGACTGATGACTTACAAACAAAGCTCTGCAGCATTGCCAAAGATATTATATTTGTAGCATCTAAGAGCAGAAAACTGAAACCAAAGCACATTGGTCTTGGTTTAGCCCTGCATCAGACTACTCGCTCAGAGAATTTGGTGAACCTCTTCCAAGCTGCTGGACACACCATCAGGATGGATACAGTTTGTCGAATTGACACGACAATCGCCAGTGATATACTACGAAAGTATGAACAGGCTAGCTTCATATTATATTGCCAGTGAAATAGTTCCCTATTAACCTTCATTGTCTTGTCTTGGCATCATTTGACATCATTGATGTCCTTGAAGAGACATTAGATGGAAAGAATACATTTCATGCCACTCAACGTGCTCTTTGGCAACAGGGGCCTGCTCCACCACCCAATAAAATAATAAAATGAGATTAAAAAAATATAAAAATCACATAACATTGATCGAGACAGAACTCCTGACCAAAAGTTGCTGCAGAAACTCCATGGAGCAGGACACTGCAATCGGTACTTCTGAAAAACGTCCAAAACCTCTTGCACCAGCTGATGATAACAGCATGGGGACAACAGTCCTGAATAGGTTCAAGAGATCACAAATTGCCTCGGCCAGAAGCACACAGTCATTGTAGGAGACCAACCCCTTTGAACCAATAAAACAGAATTCAAAATCATTTGTAAGACTTTAGAAGTGTGTTGTAAACACCAGCGCAAATGACAAGAATGTCCTAAAAGCTGACAGACGCCTCTTACAGAGGCTGGTCAATGTCCAGCAGAATGGACGAGTGGTTGACATGTCAAACATCCTCAAGCATGAGCTGGCAGCCTTAATCTACAAATGTGGACCTGCGAATGGGGTTATGGATCCGCCGTTTGGAGAGGTTCTGGGCTGAAAGGATCGAAACCTCGATGAAAAACGGTGCCCAGCTGATGATCCGGGCAGTTGGGAAATCAATCAATTGCTTATAAGTTAAGGTTATCACTTCAAATATAATAGCTTTTGTAAGTACTTACCAGTAGATAATATATCTGTTTGTGTGTTTATACATGTTTGTTTGTATGTATATGTGTATGTGTGTAGATGTGTGTATGTGTGTGTATGCGTGTGTATGCGTGTGTATGCGTGTGTATGCATGTGTATGCGTGTGTGTGCGTATGCGTGCGTGTGTGTGCGTATGCGTGCATGTATGCGTGTGTATGCGTGCGTGCGGTTATGCCTGGCTTTCTTTTTGGGACTACAGTGCAGCAATTGGTCTTTATTTTGATTAACCCTCTCTCTAGCAAACACCGATGGGATGATGAAGTTCAATGCGAAATCTGACCTGTTTGGCATTCCCTGTGCAGATATACAGAGAGAGAGGAGACACCAATCCCCTGTGACTGGTGCCAGTGTACTTGAGAATGGGCATGCCCTAATTCAAAGCTTGGGGAAACCTGCTGGCTGTAAATTATTTGGCGATTATGCAGATCATGCCTTCGCTCGCCCCATATTTGCCTATTTCACTCGTGGTGCTACCAGAAAAGATTTTATATTTGACAGATTTATTGGCTCACACTCTATCAAAACCCAAATAAGAGCAAGACAAGGGAGGAAGGCAAAGATTCCCATCTGCGAGGTTATCAGTCACGGCACAGTCCATATCTCTGTGCGAGAATAAAGCAGATCTTGCTGCATTCCTATCCAATGATTTGATGAGGCGATGTCAAGAAGTGTCCAATGGCTGTGAATTGGTATTAGGGGGAGGATTTGCTTTGACAGAGGAAGCTTCATCCGCAACCAGTTTGGCCTGCGATCATGAAGAAGCGGACCATGCATCATTCTCCATGGACTCGAAGCTATAAACATAGGGTATAACTGCAATATGATACTTTGCAGAGATACTGATGTCTTGATGTCTTTGCATGTCTTGATACTGATGTCTTTGCAGAGATACTGATTCTTCTACTTCACTTCTTTCAAGGAACTCCTGTTTGGATGGTCAGTGGAACCACTTGTGATAGACATTGATACCCAGTGTATAAGATCTCTGAAAAATTATCACATCTGGTTAAGGAGAACCTTTTAGAATTCCATGGACTGATTCGGTCAGGCATCTTCTGCTTTCATGGCATTTGGCAAAAAAATTCTGAAGAGTGTTCAACAAACATCCGCATCTCCTGCATGGAGTTGGTCGTGATGGTTCAACAGAAGTAATTGAAGTTTGTCTGCAGCCTGTACTAGCTAGGCTCCTGACTACAATGCTGGTATTGACAAAATCAGGCTTGACATGTTCAGGAAGGGGAAAAAGAAGATGGAAAACCTTCCACCAATGAAGGATGCTCTCCAGTTACATTATGCAAGGGCTAATTACCAGGCCAAGGTGTGGTAGAGGGCTGATAATTGTAGCAATTGAGAGAATGTTAGATTGCCATCGTCAATGGGGGGATGGAGAGAAACAGAAGATAGACTGGAAGTTGTCTGAATGACTCTACCTGATGTGCCCACGGTCTGTGTCGAGTTTTTATCTTGCGGCTGCAATAAATGCAAAACTACTTCCTGCAAATGTACAAAATCACAGCAAATATGCATCCCTGCTTGTGGATGTGATGCTAAAGAATGCTGCAAACCTGCAGCAAATTGTTGGTACACCTTGAAGTGGTACTCAGACTTGAATAGGGGTGATATGATGGATGAGAAGATTCTTGCCAATATATTTTTGCAAATGTGTGATTCGAGGCCTACTACATAGTTATTTTGGCATCATGTCATTTTTTGCAATGAAAATGTGGTTAGATTGTAATTTAGTTGTTCGATTCTGAATCCTTCACTCTTAAGACATTTAAAATCGACACCAAAATCAGCAAAACCTGTCAAGTAGTTGCGATTCAATGAATTACTTCGTCATAATGGGTCGATATGGCGGCCATTTTGAATGACATCATTTATACCAGATATGTCGATGTGGGAAAGTGTCAACCACCCAGGGGTTGATTCTGATCATATGAGCATCACATCTGGGCAGTTAGTTTGCTTGTAACAAAGAGATGCCATCTCACCAGAATTTCATCATCTTTCCAGGAGTTGGCTGGTTGACTAGAGGCAAAAGGAACTCAAACTACCTTTGTAAATCTGAAGAATAGATAGAAGTTACAGTGTGCTCACCAGGTGGAAAGTACGCCGTGCAAGTGTACCACGTAGGTGCCTCTGGATGGTGATGGCGGCAGCACACATGCGCAAGTAGCGTTTCCTTTGGGTGTATCGGCGGAAATGCTTTTGTATGATGGTGGCTGCACGTGTCTGACGTAGAAACTTGGTGTAACTGAGAAGAGATATAAAATGAGAAAGAGCAAAAAAGAATAAGCAATAAAGTTAACTTTATAATTCACCTTTTTTGATGCAAAAAATAAATAAGTAAAAATAAAAAGGAAACAAATCCACTTGATGGCCAAAGAGAGAGCGATAGAGAGATAGAAAAAAGAAAGTGACAAAGAGAGATACATAGACAGAGATCGGGAGAGAGAGATAGATCGGGAGAGAGAGATAGATAGATCGGGAGAGAGAGAGAGATAGATCGGAGAGAGAGAGAGAGAGAGAGAGAGAGAGAGAGAGAGAGAGAGAGAGAGAGAGAGAGAGAGAGAGAGAGAGAGAGAGAGAGAGAAGAGATATAGATAGATCGGAGAGAGAGAGAGAGATATAGATCGGGAGAGAGAGAGAGAGATAGATAGATAGATGATATAGATCGGGAGAGAGAGAGATAGATAGATAGATAAGATCGGGAGAGAGAGAGAGAGAGAGAGAGAGAGAGAGAGAGAGAGAGAAGAGAGAGAGAGAGAGAGAGAAGAGAGAGAGAGAGAGAGAGAGAGAGGAGAGAGAGATCGAGTTCGGGAAGAGAGAGAGTCGATCGGGAGAGAGAGAAGGTCGAGATCGGGGAGAGAGAGATCGAGATCGAGATCGGGAGAGAGAGATCGAGATCGAGATCGGAGAGAGAGATCGGGAGAGGAGAGATCGAGATCGAGATCGGGAGAGAGAGATCGAGATACGAGATCGGGAGAGAGAGATCGAGGAGAGATCGGAGAGAGAGATCGAGAGAGAGATCGGAGAGAGAGTCGAGATCGGGAGAGAGATCGAGAAGAGATCGGGAGAGAGAGATCGAGATCGGGAAGAGAGAGATCGAGATCGGGAGAGAGAGATCGAGATCGGGAGAGAGAGATCGAGATCGGGAGAGAGAGATCGAGATCGGGAGAGAGAGATGAGAGAGAGATCGAGATCAGGAGAGAGAGATCGGAGAGAGAGATCGAGATCAGGAGAGAAGAGATCGAGATCAGGAGAGAGAGATCGAGATCAGGAGAGAGAGATCGAGATCAGGAGAGAGAGATCGAGAATCAGAGAGAGAGATCGAGATCGAGATCAAGGAGAGAGAGATCGGGAGAGAGAGATCGAGATCGAGATCAGGAGAGAGAGATCGAGATTGAGATCGAGAGAAGAGATCGAGATCGAGAGAGATAGAGATCGGAGAGATCGGGAGAGATCGGGAGAGATCGAGAGAGATCGAGATCGAGATCGAGGGAGGAAAATAACAAATAACAAGAGCGCAAGTGAGCAGAATATACGCCCGAAAAAGTCTCTGTGACACACACAACACACCACACACACACACACACACACACACACACACACCACACGCACGCACACAACAATTATGTATTCAAACACGTCAATTTATGAAGACAAGAAGGTATATACAGAATTGTGCTACTACATGGAAAACAGCAACCACTTTAGATGACGAACGTATGTCGCGACACACCGTCTCCACAGTCTGTACCTATGTACAAATAAGAACGTGAAAATTGAAAACTTTGGGAGTTAGAGTGCGGACAGGAACGGACGGACGGACGGACGGACGGACGGACGGACGGACGGACAGACAGACAGACAGACAGACGGACGACCGGTATCACATAATACGCCCGATATATATATATATAATATATATATATATATATCGGGCGTATAAAAACGGCACACGAGGCAGAGGGCACATGGAGCGAGGAAGGTAGGTTGGTCTTCTATAACATATACCACAAAATTGTGGAGAACACAAGCTCCTGTATGTGCATGCTGAATTTGTAGAAGGTACAATGTCACGGCAGTTTTACCATCTTGCTTGATGCCCACGGGCAAAGCGCTGGATGGTGATGGTGGCACTTCGCATGCGGGTATATCTGCGACGTTGTAGCCACCCACGAATGGTCTTCTGCATGCGGATGCATGCAGCGCGCAGCTTGTCCGCACGTAATTTCTCCATATATGCAACCTGGCCTGCTCGGAAGAAAATCTTTGTCTTCCCAAATTGGTACTTATCAGAATCCTGGGGTAGGTGGCACATGTCAATTTTGTTCATTGCACATGAATTTTTTACTTTCGTCCTTCAATATCATTTGTCGGTCTTAAGCAAAGCTTTCCGAAGAAAGCCATTCAAAACTTAGCTTCTCATCCTCCAGAAACTGGATGTGTTCTGACCATGAGTATAACCTTTGGCGAAGCAACTGCAAAAACTTTACAATTCACAGCAAGAATCGTGTAAAATTTGCAAAGTAGGTTATGCACTTGTCAATCACTACTGTTTGCAATTTGCCAAATGTGCAGTATTTTTAGCTCTCCCGAAATTAAGACTCGTGAAGAAAAGCTACATAATGGAGGGTAAGCTACGAAAACACATGGAAAAACACTGAAGTTCAGCAACGGCCATGTTCATTCATGAGCGTATTTGCACGGACAAAATGAATAGAAGTCCATGTAAATAAATTTTTGTCTCAAATGTTACAAATCGTGTTCATGTCATAACTGTGGCAAGAAAAGATGCAGATGCTGCGGTCTTTAGATGAGGCATGGAGCAATTTGATCAATTGTGCCATTAGGATAGTGTGGGTTGTTGTTGGCATTCAACGAGGCAAAACTGATATTGCCATCAGCTATGACTGGTGTCAGATACTGCTCATCCTTCTGGCCCCAAAACAAGGTCCCAAACTTATAATTTTGGAAGACAACACCCACTCATACAATGTACTTGTTGTCAAGAGCACACTTTAGCACCACTAGTTTGGACTGGCTTGCATGATCACCAGACTTAAATCCACATAAATATACTTGGGACATCATAAGGAGGCAAGTTTGTCGTCACAAAGTCCACTCAAAATCTCTTTATCAATTGGATGTGGCCCTGGTCGAAGAATAGTGAAACATCCCACAGTGAGAGCTGGATCATCTGCTTTTATTAACAACAAGATGCGTGTCAAGATTGTTTAAATCTTCAAATGTTACATAATTGATCATCTTTCACTTGTCTCACTCATCCACCATCTACGGAACAGACTATTTAACTTAGTGTCCTGGTTCTCAGGGCGATTGGTTCATATACACACTATACTTCACCCACAACTACTGGGGATGCTCTTCACAGTGGTGGTGGTACCACCACCCCCCCCCCCCCATTGCAAATCTGGAGCCAAATTCTTCCCTGCTGCCAAGATCCGTCAGGGCAGCACAGTCATGGTTAGAGTGCCGATCAGTCCATTGGACCAGCCCTTTCCCCCTCTTGTCCTCTTCTCTAACTCTGTTGTGGCCCTGATTTCATGAAAGGAGGGGGAAGGAGGAGATTGGGACTATACTCTGTGCAGAGCGTTGGTGCTGCTTAGCAGTCTCCTTGGCGATTGGGCACAATCCTGGATGGGTCGCCATTCCGACACAGTATACCAGCATGCTGGCACTCATTTTGCCGACCTCGGAAGGATGACAGGCCGAGTTAACCCCACCTGGTATTAATTCAACAGTGAGCGGGATTTGAACTCAGGACCCAAGATCTAAAGCCCATCACCCTTACCATTAAGCCAACACCAGGCATGGAGAGGTAGACCATAATCGAAAGGCTCTGGAGAATTAACCTGATGGCACCCAAGGACCACAGAGGTTGACGATTGTGGTTTATGATCGACTCTAAAACTGTCCAAAACTCTACTTCCCAATCACGAAACTCCTTTGTGAACGTTTCCACAATCCTGGAAGTCCGTTTGGAAATACGAGGGGCAGTCAATAAGTAACCTTAAAATGGTGATATAAATTCGAGAATGTAATGTGTGTAGTTGTAGATGACATATGTTATATCTATGGATAAGAGTCATGTTTTACCCATTTTAGATCTGGCAACATTGAGCGTATGAACGTCAGTTTGGATAAGTTCCAAGATGACAACTCCCTAAGAAGCTTGCACCAGGGAGGAGCAACGTTCTGTCATCCGTTTCTTGGGAAGTGAGGGTGTAAATCCCAAGGAAATCCATCGCAGAATGAAAATGCAATATGGTGATGCATGTTTATCGCTGCAGCAGGTGTACGACTGGGACAGGAAGTTTAAAACTGTGTGGGAAATACCCACCAGGAAATACCAATCAGACAAACCGTCTGAGACAGAAACGGTAGATGGAGGTACGATTATGTGTCTTCCTGATTGTCATGCATCATTTTCTTTTTTTTAATATGGAAGATTGGATGAGAATGAGGGGATTCATGCCTCTAGCTTCATCACAAAGATAATTACCACGTCACAGAATCGAAGCTCAAGATTCATATATGAACCTTTCTCCCGCCAGCGTTTTCAGCCATGACCTAATTCCAGCGATTGTTCGCATGCTCCTCCAAGATTACATATATTTCCAAGGATAATAAAGGATTGCATTAAATTCAAGGTAATTCCTTCATAATTTTCCCGCATAATATTTTCATCTTTGCAATTGAAGGATTATTGCGGACAGCAGCTCAGGAAAAGCCTGGTGGACTCGATGAGAAAATTCTACACAAATTCAGGGACAAGGATTGCATTGCAATGAAGGCGAAATATCATCGCTCCTACTACTGCCAGTACACAAGATTTCTTACCAAGAAACCTGTTGAGTGAGTATGCAGTTTGTCCCACATGAGTCTTTCCATGATTCCAAATTCTAAGCATTCTCGACTTTCTTACCCATCATTGTCATTGAAAGACTGACAACTCCAGAGTTTTCTCTCTATTGCTTTTCGTAACTAAATAGGGAGTGATTTAAAAATCACTGAAGTGACGGAGTGAAAAAAAAAAGGGATTGGATTAAAAAAAACAGCAGGTACTATCGACCTTAAAGAGTTGAACTCCACGATTGGTGATAAACTGAGCGAAACTCTCATCAATATCCATGTCTTCACGGAGTGTGATACCATGAGCTATTTCCAAAGAAAGGGAGAAAAATGCCCGTATGACGTATCAAAGTAGCAGTCTTATCGAGAAACATTTCACCGTCTCGGGGAATCGTTCGACCTTTCACCCGATTTATTAAAAAATCTGGAGAAATTTACCTGCAAGTTACATCGTCTTGATGGTGGTGACACAAATTAAGTGCGGTACCATAATTTCTGCTGTGAATTCAAGGATGACCACATTTTGCCTCCAACACAAGATGCACTTAAGCAACATTCACTTTGTGCCAACTACCAGGCAACCATATAGCGACATGCTCTGAACACTTTTGTCGATGCACCGTCTGCAGACGGCAATGATTGAAAAATTGACGACTGTTCTGCCTCCAGTTTGGATATTGAACGAACCTTTCCCCGGTGAATTATTACATGTGATCCACTGTTGCTGCTCATCAAGTCGATGTGAAACAAAGAAATGTTCCTGCCGGTCAAACGGAGTTTCCTGTACAGAACTGTGTGGCTGCAAAAACTCTGGGAATCAGGAGTCAACGACGATGGAACTTGCCACCAAAAATCACGTGGATGAAAACAATTTTGATACTGATGAGGACGATTGAGTTTCTCATGTACGAAACTTCATTCATACTGGTTCTGTGTCAGAGCGTTCCTTGCCCGAGTAGGAAATAGCTCTTTGCTCGAACATTTAGTATCCTGTATTCGCAATCAAAATCATGTTTTTAGGATCATATTTTATGCAATTGCTTCAATGATTTAGTTTTCATCGATATGTTTGTTTTGAGTATTCGGATATAATATCCTTCTTGTAATCACTTGGAGTGGTACGTTTCATTGATGCATTCGCTTTCATATTCTCATCAAATAGGTGAGTAAGTTTGGCATTGAGGCGGTTATTGTGGTATATATTATATCACTCTCCACATTCATTATTGATGTCATTATCGTTGTTCAAATGTCGGTCCTCAATTTCGTGTTTTTAAGGCTACAATATGCTTTTAATATTAGACTTTTGGGGCATATTTACATGGGCATCAGCATGCTATAATCAGGAATTAATACCTGTCATTTTGTGTACAAAAAAAAAGGGTTTGAAATGCTTGTCATGCAAGTCAAGTGCTTATTCAACCCATGAATGCATTCTTTCTCCAATATTATGTATTAAGTGAATAAATTATTGCAAAAGTTGTTTTTCTGAATATCCTCTTGAATCGATTTCTCCCAGTGGGGCCGAGGAAAGTGTACGATTCACCCGCAATTCAACGAAAAGCAGACACATTTGCCCATTGGATCCTTGAGACCGCTACCTTTAAGGCCATGTATCTTTAATTCCAAGAGGTATATTGCTTGTGGAAGTTCATTTTCGGATTCAGCGTACTCGATTCTATAAGAATCACCTATTTCCATGTAGTGCTATTTTGGGTTCCACCAAAGTCATTTTCAAGTCGTTTCCAAGTCTCTAGATTATGGTTTCAGGAAGAATTTTGAAGGATTTACATGATTTTCCCCAAAATTGACCAAGTTTCCATTTTCATACACTTCCGGTGACAAGATCGGCATGACCTCCACCCCACAATTTAACAATACTATCCTAGCCTAATGTTGTATTTGGAAATTCTAAAATTTGGCTCGCCAAAGCCTAGCCTAGCCAAATTTGGAAGCATTCTAACTGGTGGGTTTGGAGAAGATTTTTTTGAAGAAATTTACTCAGTCGGCCATTTTGACCTACTTAAAGTCACGGGACCGGACCGAACTTTGCAATCCCCATTACCAGTCAGGAGCGGAACGCTGCTGCCAAATTTCAGCCAGATCGGCCCAGCGGTTTGGCCGGAGAATTCACAATAGGAGACAGATGGACAGTGCACAATGACAGTACCTTATCTGGAATTTTGATTCTAGATTTGGATCTTCACCAAATTTAAATCAATTCGTCCTTGTCTCACACCAACCTGTCCACCAAGTTTTGGCTGAATCCATCCATAACTTTATGAAATATTGTGCGATATATTGGTTTTGGTCTCATCTCTCAATGGTGAGGAAATGACTTCAAAAATAAAAATAAAATAAATTAATCTAGTATCCAGATCTGGACCTTCACCAAAAATCGAATCAATTTGTCCTCATCACACACCCAACCTGTCCACCAAGTTTTGTTCGAATCAGTCTATAACTTTTTGAGATACCCTGCTGTTAGGGTTGGTTTGATACTATAGCACTTAAATAATGGAACAAATTTTACAAAGTTGTTATGACTTAAGCAAGATAAGAACAATTTTGATGATGAAAAGCAAAGTACCAGCAAAATGAAGGCAGCTTGCTACAAATTCAACCAAATTATGTTCCGCATGTATGTATGTATGTATGTGATATATAAGCATATAATATATAGTACACACAGTATATACATATATATATATATATACTATACATATATATATATATATATATGTATATACATATATATATATATATATAATATGTATATACATATACACACACAAGCATGCATTGGCAGTCAAAGGACATCCAGCTAAACACCAATTAAAGGGAGGGGGTACTTTGTGATGCAGCATTCTACCTGCAAAACACCAATACAACTTAGAGTCAGGCCAATAATTGAACTCAGACTAAACAGCATAAGAACAAGTTTGCTATCAACAAAATTCGCTCTGTTGAATGCTTTTTTTATTTAACGTACAAAGCAAAGCAAAAACAAATTACCCCCGTGTGGGGGTGACGGTCATCTCTATAATGTTTTTTACTATCATAATCGATGAACCGTTGCCAGATATCTCCTAAAATGACAGACTAGATAGGTTTTGAAAATGGCGACTTTCACAATTTCGTGACCTCGTGACCTTGACCCTGATCTCGAATCCGGGAAAAAAATATGTCGTTGGGTATCACTCATCGACCTCTACCCACATACCAAATTTCATCAAGATCGGAAGTAAAAAGTTTTCTTTTGTACCGGGAGGTGTTTTTAACCATCTTCCAGGTTACGTGGCGGCCAAACGGGACGGAAATTCAAAAATCTGTCCGGTTAGATACAAGATAATATTTTTACTATCATAATCAATAACAGTTGCCGAATATCTTGTAGAATGGCAGACTAGATAGGTTTTGAAAATGGCGATTTTTATAACTTACTGACCTCGTGACCTTGACCCTGACCTTGAACCCGGACAAAAGTTATATCGTTTGTGCAACACTCATCGACCTCTACCCACATACCAAATTTCATCAAGATCGGAAGTAAAACGTTTTCTTTGTACCGGGAGGTGTTTTTGACCATCTTCCAGGTTACGTGGCGGCCAAACGGGAAGGAAATTCAAAAATCTGTCCGGTTAGATACAAGATAATATTTTTTCACTATCATAATCCATAAACAGTTGCGAATATCTTGTAGAATGGCAGACTAGATAGGTTTTGAAAATGGCGATTTTATTTAACTTACGTGACCTCGTGACCTTGACCCTGACCTTGAACCCGGACAAAAGTTATATCGTTGTGCAACACTCATCGACCTCTACCCACCATACCAAGTTTCATCAAGATCGGAAAGAAAAAATGTTGACGGACGGACGGACGTACGGACGGACGGCACGGACATTTGGTCCGGCTTTATTAGGTCATCTCGGTAGAGATGACCTAAAAAAGAAGAATTTGAACATTATGTCATTATCAGGATTATTTATTTTAATAATAAAAATGGTATGAATAGGTGAATGGAGATGAGAGAAAAAGAAAAATAATAGTACGTCTATACTGACAAGAAGCCCGAGATATAGTTACCTTAATCACTTTTTCGAGCACATTGTGACAGGTTTGTTTCTTGTCAGTGAAAATTATGTCCTTCTTTGCCATTAGCACTCGATAGCGATTGAAAAACTCCTGATAAGTCCATCTGTGGGGGAAAAAAAATTAAAGTCTCAAATCAAACACAGGGAAGTGGTACGCAATGAAAAACAAATGTGGCAAAAAACATAAAAAATTCAACCAACAGATATTTGATTAATTCATGTGTGTCCATCCATAAACAAGGTGGCCATACAACCATTGTGTCAGAAAAGAAGCATAAGCAATAAAGTTAACTTTATAATTCACCTTTTTTGATGCAAAAATAAATAAATAAAAATAAAAAGGAAACAAATCCACTTGATGGCCAAAGTCCTGAAAGACTATAACCAATCATGGTCCTTTTATGTGGCAATGAGTAACACAAGAACTGCAATTCATCGCTGCAATAACCCCAGCAGCCTATTCTTAGAAAAATGACCTCCCGTTGGTTGTGTTTATGATGGTGCTTCAAATTCGACCGAGACATTTGTTTATAAAAGCTAGAGGGTGGAAGAGCGAGCAGATTATTATGAAGTTTTTCGTCAACTGAAACACAGCCTGTTAAGAGTTTGATGATTGGCTGCACAACATGGTGATCATTGTCCATCATGGACATCCAAATTAAAAAGTACCGTGGAAGCAAGTTTTAAAATGAATAATGTATAAAACTGAAGGGTTCATAGAACGTAATACCCCACACAGTATTCCACTTAAAACAGTACGTATTTCAAGAAAAAATAAAATAATAATTTCCAGATGTTTAGTGCTCTCGAAGTAGTTCCATAAGCAGTCCCAAACACCACCCTTATAAACCACCCCATTGAAGTACTGCAAAACTGGAGGTTCTTGGAAGTATTAAGAAGGTGATTTGTGTTCTACAGTGTTCTCAACAAATAAAATTTAAATAAAATAAGGATTTTAAGAGTCTTAAAAAAATTAATTAATTCTGGGTTTTACTGCCATTTTCCACAGTGTGTATTACATCACCCTATCAAACACATCACATTAGTTATTCGTGCCTGTGTGTCCTTAAAAAAAGAGAAAGTTTCCTGTTTGGAATAATTTTCAATTTTGTTTCGCTGTCAGGTGGGCAGAGTAAAAATATATTGTTGCCGTTCTCGGAACTGCATGCATACAACATATAGTGGTCCCAAGACAGTTATTCCATTATTACACGTGTAGATAGTCACTCCCTTTTGTCTAGCGGGGCAACTGGGGCGTGCGTTGCGAGGGTCTCATAGCTAGGTTTGCTAACATCATTTCTTCATTTCATTTCTACTCTTCTTTTGTGATTATTCCTGAGGTAAATCTGAGCCACGTGAGCCCTGTGCTGTGAGATGGGTCCTCAGCAAAGGCCAAGCAGGCACTAGACCCACAACCCTCCGTACAAAACACAGCCTGCCAAATGCACTCGCAGCGGTAATTTCCACCCGATGACGACGCCCACGCTCAACGGAACGCTACTGAGGCCGATAATAGAAAGGCAACCCAATGCCATGTTGCGCGGGAATGCGAGTGTACAAGGCTCAAGCGGCGCGTTCCTTTCAACCCATTTCTGGAAACTAATTATATCGACGGGTTTCGCCCCGCGCACAACGACAGCAGAAGCGGGCAAACGTGAGCGCTGCCACGTGCGTAATTGGCGGATCCACGCGCACTGTACGGAACGTGCTCGAAGGCAGACCCGTGCGCCGCTCGCGACTTTATCGTGCAGAGCCGGGCACGAATGAGCACATCTTACCGTCTGTGCATGGGTTTGCCATAACATCTTACCTTCTCGCCTCTACAGCCAGCGAAGCTGCGATCGGGCGGAGGCATGTTGTACAGCTCAGGCCACGTTGGCACACACGGAGCGGGCACATTGACCAGCACTGGTCGGGGCACCCGAGTGGGCGTGCGGGACCGACGCTGCCCTCGGCAAATAATCCGGGCATGGCCTGGGGGTTCTTGCAGGGAGATTCATGGCGCGGAGTTCAGTGTGGGCGATTTGTATCATGTCGTGAGGTCGGAGCGGGACATCCATACGGTGTAGGGTCATCTTGCCGGAAATAGAATGTTGCAGTTTTCGGCCATCGCGGCCGGGCCGCACAGGGGGTCGGGGCCAATCAGAGCGCCCAATTTGGGTGACGTCACCAAGTTTGGGGGTGGCCCCCCCGCCCCACGGCCTATAAAGGTCGGAGCGAGTCCATTCGCTTTCTCTCTGCTGCCCTGCCTCGCCTTCCGCTCAAACTGAAGCTCGACTTTACTGCATTTCCTACCAACTTTGGCTTTGAAATTTGTCTCGATCGCACAAGTGCAGAGAGGAGTGAGATAATTATATAGCTGTGGCCGGGGTCGGTGAGAGACCACTCGGGGGGGGGGGGGGCTCATCTCAGCCCCACCAGACTCTCCGGAATTGTAAGGCCGTCGCACACGGATATCCCGTGCGCGGCGGGTTCGTTAACCAACGTGGATGCGCAATAACTCAACCACGTACTTCGGTCTTCCGTCTAAGTTTATCCGGTTACTAAAATAACCATGTCATGTAATTACCGGGGGAAGACGCTCCTCGGTAGGCCTTGTCAACTGGATCACTCTACCGGACCGGATCACTTTACCGGATCGGATGCAGCCGAGCGACACTGCCAAGGACGTACCGCTAAAAGGACGGTTGTTGGAATAAAGTCCGGCCTAAGCTAGGATTCGGACCATGCTGGACCAATGAAGGACAAGACAAAAACGAGCAGGGAACATTTCTATAATAATTTATTAACATGGGCAAGGAAAGGTATAGTGGTACGATCAAGAGATTTATTGGGGTGTGTTGTGCAGAGATAGGGGAGAGAGGGTGTGGTGCAGCAATAACAAGCAACTTATAAAGTGGACACAGAGCAGACCTAATCCGAAAAAATAATAACAATCTTCTGCAGGCTTACTTGCATAGGACAGCAACAGACACACACACACACGACACACACACACACACACACATCACACACACACACACAAAAACCTGATGAAGACGGATTGAAGCAAGACAGGAGAGGAGTTGGGGCTACGTCTCTCGGTACCCTTTGTATAAACTGATACGCGGTACCTGCGAACGCGCCACAATATGTTTGGGGGGATTCTCTGTGGGTGCGCTACCCCCTGACAGCTGGCACGCCATCTCTCGCTTGGGGCAGCTCGCGTTGAGACCGTGGGCATGAAGGAGGGGCTTGAGTTGGAGGGTGGAGTCAGCGTCGTGTGGGCGGAGAAGAGGAGGAGGAGCCCAGTGATGACGACAGAGGGCAGAGTCGAGCTTCAGTTTGAGCGAGGCGAGGCAGGGCAGCAGAGAGAAAGGCGAATGGACTCGCTCGCGACCTTATAGGCCGTGGGGCGGGGGGCCACCCCAAACTGGTGACGTCACCAAATTGGGCGCTCTGATTGCCCGACCCCTGTGCGGCCGGCCGCGATGGCCCGAAAACTGCAACAATTCTATTTCGGCAAGATGACGCCTACACCGTATGGATGTCCGCTCCGACCTCACGACATGATACAATTCGCCACACTAGACTCCGCGCCATGAATCTCCTGCAAGACCCCAGGCATGCCATTATTTGCGCGAGGGCAACGTCGGTCCGCACGCCCACTCGGGTGCCCGACCAGTGCTGGTCAATGTGTGCCCGCTCCGTGTGTGCCAACGTGGCCTAGAGCTGTACAAACATGCCTCCGCCCGATCGCAGCTTCGCTGGCTGTAGAGGCGAGAAGGTAAGATGTTATGGCAAACCCATGCCAGACGGTAAGATGTGCTCATTCGTGCCGCCGGCTCTGCACGATAAAGTCGCGAGCGGCGGCACGGGTCTGCCTTCAGAGCACGTTCGTACAGTGCGCGTGGATCCGCCATTACGCACGTGGCCAGCGGCTCACGTTTGCCCGATTCTGCTGTCCGTGTGGCGCGGGGCGAAACCGATCGATATAATTAGTCAGAAATGGGTTAAAGGAACGCGCCGTTGTGCTGTACACTCGCATCCCGCGCAACATGGCATGGGTTGCCTTCTATTATCGGCCTCAGTACGCGTCCGTGCAGCGTGGGCGTCGTGCTGGGCGTTTTTTCCTGTGTTTGTGGAAAACACCATCGGGTGGAAATTACCGTGCGAGTGCATTTGGAGGCTGTGTTTTTGTAGCAGGAGGGTTGTGGGTCTAGTGCCTGCTTTGGCCTTGCTGAGAGCCCCATCTCACAGCACAGGGCTCACGTGGCTGCAGATTTACCTCAGGAATAATCACAAAAGAGAGTAAGAAATGAAATGAAGAAATGATGTTA
>CM068963.1:83614102-83640907 GCA_035128595.1 Eptatretus atami | reverse complement strand
ATAGCACCAGCGAACTATACCACTGAGGTTGTTTGCATTGATCAAATAATCCTGAAGAGTACTTGATTGAATCGGGAATTGATGTTTTAATAATTTTTTTCGTTGCCCGATTTGAATGAAACTTGATATTGCGCGTGAATGTGAAAAAACAAACGGAGAAAAGAAAGTTGAAGAAATTATTGTGCATAGTCTTCTAAACACAATTTTATTTACTAGTACGTGGCCGTAAGTGCAAAAAAAACAACAAAAAAAAACTTTCAAACAACCTCACAGGCCGTTCCTTCGCTCTCGTAAACGATACTTGGATTGGGGCATTGTGTTATCTATAAATGCGCATAAGAAATCGAGAAATTATTATAATACATAAGTCATCACTATCTGGAAGTCCGTACGTTGTAACCCGTAATGGGGAACGCGCTCTTTCCCATCGGCCATGCCTACGCAGCAACATGTCCGTCATTGTAACTAAATGGCGCCCTTTCCCCATTGGCCACGCCTACGCAGCAACATGTCCTGTCATTGGTTTGGTAAATAAATGGCCATAACTTGGGAAGCACTTGCCGATTAATATCAAACCTTGAAAAGGCACATCCATAGGCCCAGCAATATACCTGGCAAGTTCAATTAAATCGGACCAGTGGTTGTCGAGAAACAGCGGTCCACCCACACACACACACACACACAACACACACACACACACACACACACACACACACACACACACACCACTGCTGGAATTATAGATAGATTATATGAACACGGAAGTATTAGATCAAAATGGCGATGTTTATTTTATGCTTAAAAATAAATCGTTCTTTGTCTGTACTCAATGTTTGAGATTTTTTAATAAATCATTTAGAAAAAAAAAGATAGCTCCAGCGAACTATATCGCTGAGGTTGTTTGCATTGTCCAAATTCTCCCGAAGAGTACATGACTGAATGCGGAATTAATTTTTTAATAATTTTTTTTGGTTGCCCGATTTTGAACAAAACTTGTTACTGCACACCGCAGGAGATGTGGAGTAAGGTGGCCCTAAAATTTTTGCCTATCGTGTACCGTTTTGGCTGTATTTCGGGAACATACAATATACATATATATTATAAACACACACACACACACACACACACACACACACACACACACACACACACACACACAACATGAGAGTTTTAGTAATATATAGATAGATCTCAGCTTGAACATCATTTCACCTTGTTATCGTGGAACTTTTCCAATGCCGCTTTCAAATGACAAAAGTAACAACAATGATAATAGCGTAATATTAATAATAATGATAATAATAGCACTGTAATTGGCAATAATAATAATAATAAGG
Source organism: Eptatretus atami (assembly GCA_035128595.1). Taxonomy (NCBI): domain Eukaryota; kingdom Metazoa; phylum Chordata; class Myxini; order Myxiniformes; family Myxinidae; genus Eptatretus; species Eptatretus atami. The sequence goes on along the minus strand of CM068963.1, from coordinate 83,639,570 downwards.
ATAATAATTTGATCCCCCCCCCCCCCCCCCGGCCGTTCCCATAGCCCGAAGGGAGTTATTGTCGGATAAATTTAAAATTGATAATATGCGATTAGAATAATGATGACCCCCCAATCTCACCACCATTCATAAATATATAATCAAGCAAAAAAACTGACCCGGCATCAGCACCAGTGGTGTGTTCAGTCACCAAGCAGTGCTTTCTTTCCTTGAGATTGAGCATTCCCTTTGCGCTTGCCAAGCAGCCTTTCCTTATCAACGGTTTTGAATGGAGTGCTTGCTTGAGTGTTTAAGCCATCTCAGCACCGCTGCGGTAGTTTTGTTTCATCCTTGGGACAGGTGCTCTGACAAACTTCTGATTTTAACGAGAACGGCAATCACCGGTGTCACCCGATATGCCTCCGCCCACATGAGAAATGTTTACAAATTAATTAAAAATGAAAAGCTGAAATGTCTTGTGTCAATAAGTTTGCTGTGACAATCCAAATTGAGCTCTGTTGCATCCGATTTCCTTTGATCATATTTTTGATGTCTCTACATCTTAATTGTATTCCACCTGTAGCCAATTCAATTGATTGGACATGATTGAGAAAGAAACACACCTTTCTAAAAAAAGGTCCCACAGTTGGCAGTGCATGTCAGAGCAGAAACTCTACCATGAAGTCCAAGGAACTGTCCACAGAACTCCGAGATATAATTGTGAGGAGGCATAGATCGAGGGAAGGGTGTAAAACAATTTCTAGAGTGTTGAAAGTCCCCAAGAGCACATTGAACTCCATCAAAGAATATGCAAAGAATATGGAAGAACCCAGACTTTTCCTAGAGCTGGCCATCCAACCAAACTAACTGAGCAACCAGGCAAGAAGGACCTTGATCAGGGAGGTGACCAAAACCCAATGACCACTCAGACAGAACCAAAGTTTCTTGGCTGAGATGGGTGAACCTGCCGGAAGGACAACAGTCTCTGCAGCACTTCACAAATCTAGGCTTTATGGGAGAGTAGCCAAGACGGAAGCCACTCCTGAGAAAAAAGCACATGACAGCACAACTGGAGTTTGCAAAAGGGCACGTGAAAGACTCTGAGAGCATGAGGCAAAAATTCTGTGGTCTGATGAGACGAAAATTCAACTCTTTGGCCTGAATGCAAAGTGCTATGACTGGCAGAAACCAAGCACAGCTAATGACCCATCTAATACCATCCCTACGTGAAGCCTGGTGGTGGCAGCATCATGCTATGGGGATGCTTTTCAACGGCAGGGACTGGGAGACTTGTGAGGACAGAGGAAATAATGAATGGAGCCAAATACAAGCAAATCCTTGAGGAGAACCTGCTTCAGATTGCAAAAGACCTCAGCCTGTGGTGAATATATACATTCCAACAGGACAATGACCCCAAGCATACAGCCAAAGCAACACTGGAATGGCTTCAGAACATGAATATGAAAGTCCTTGAGTGGCCCAGCCAAAGACCAGACTTGAATCCCATTGAGAATCTGTGGAAAAACTTGAATATTGCTGTTCAGTGACACTCCCCATCCAACCTGACAGAGCTTGAGCAAATCTGCAAAGAATAATGGGAGAAACTCCCCAAATCGAGATGTGCAAAGCTGATACAGACAATGCCCAAGAACACTCGAAGCTGTAATCACTGCCAAAGGCGCTTCCACAAAGTGTTGACTCAGGGGACTGAATACTTATGTAAATTAGATACTTCTGCATTTCATTTTCATCAAGTTTGTAAAAATTTCGAAAAACATGTTTTCACTTTGTCATTATGGGGTATTTTGTGTAGATCGGTGACAAAAAAAACTTTAAATTTAATCCATTTTAAATTCAGGCTGTAACACAAAAAAAAATGTGACAAAAGTCAAGGGGTGTGAATACTTTCTGAAGGCACTTACTTGTACCAAGTTTGATTTGAATCCCTTCAGCTGTTCTCATGCATCACATATTTACCTGACATGACCTGTGACCTTTGACGTCTCGATCCCAAAATCTAATAAAGTAATCTTTACATCATTATACATACTTGTATCAAGTTTGGTCAAAATCCAATCAATGGTTCACAAGCGAGCACGGAAACATATTTTTTTACCTAACATGACCTCTGACCTTTGACCTCTTGAATCAGTTCATCATGCATTATTATACATACTTGCACCAAGTTTGACTTAGATCCCTTCAGCCATTAAGTTATTGCGGTAACTAAAACTTATCACGGACGGCCAGACGCACAGACAGACACAAAGACAGATGCATGGCCGGACAACCGAAAAACGTCATGCTGCCAGGCGACCTCATCGTCGGAGGCATAAAAACCGCAACATTCCGAAGTGTGCATGGATTCGTCTATTTACTTATGAGGCGTTGTTTCGTGATTGTAAAATAAATTGTCATGTGGATTTGCTGAACAACATCAACATGTGTTAACATTAAGAATTATACAAATTTTATTGTGCTTATTGTTGCATTTGTATACATTAAATGTAGTTATTATATCACTTAACCTGCTTTCCCTTCTAAACTGACCCCGTAATTTTTTAATCATCCTATCTAATTAAACACCAGGGGAAAACACTTTTTTTTCATCAATTCATTACGTGACTGATTTTTTTTTTCCTTGAGATGGAAAGCATTCCCTTCGCGCTGTGTTTAGCACCCCTCACAAGTTGATACCTTTTGTTGGCAAAGTGAGACTCCCCCCCCCCCCCCCGGCCACCCAAACCCTTCCGGGGACCCTGTCTCAAAAGATTGTAGACCACGATTGGTCGGTCGTGTTAGGGGCCCTCGTTGTCTCGGTTGGGGCATGGGTTGCATGGCCCTAATGTCGCTCTGAGTACAAGAGGAGGTTGTTATGCATCAAGGGATTTACTGATTTCAAAAAAGTATGGTTCCTCTTTTTCCACAATTTAATCAATGTTCAGTTTTACCACCTGATTCATCATGTCATCAGCAGATAGAGTAGGATGAATGAGAGGACAAAGAAATGGCAGGTTCTGCCTGACTTTTACCTGATGGCCGACAGTTTTCTTGTGCTCTTTGGAGGAAGTTTGCATTCCAGGCCGTGCAGGCTTGATGCTAACTCGTCCCCTAAGAGGGGATTTTCCAGTTGACCTGTCCTCTCTAAATAGCTCAAGCAGCAGCTGTAGCTGCAGAGAGCAAAACAGAATGGGCAAATGGCACATATTATGCAATAGCATCCATTTTTCATGTTACCAAAACTGCGGCTGCCATAACCTCATTCATTGCAATATCGAGCATTTCACCTCCAAACCAATGTCATTGTGTTTGGAAAATGGGGAGAAAAAAACAAATTAGCCTTTTCAAATAAAATATTAAAAATGTTTCAATGGAAAATAGTGACGCTCACACCAAGTGAAATCAAGCCAACCTAATCCCTCTACTGCAACAGACAAAAGGGTTTGTAAGTGAAAAGTTAAACAATTAAGTCAAGTTAATAGGCTTCCATCCATTTCCTTCAAACATAGCTATAAACAAGGGACAAATGCTTTTAAATTTGTAGCAATAAGAATAAAGATGTCAGCAATGACTGTTAATGCGCAGTTAAGGGCATATTGTAAGCAGAGCTATAGCCAATGGCCATTAGTTTGCTGTACTAAGCAGTTGCTCATCACAGGTTGTTAGCAAGCAGATGAAACTACAGGGTGTTCAAAAAGACCCAGCCAACTTTGGTTGTTCATATATTTAGAACCACAAATTATACGATTCCCTTTGGTTTATATGAAATGAAAACTCATAAAAGATCATCTCATAAAAAACTCATAAAATACACTTCAATGTGAGCTCCATTTGTCATGCACTGGACATCAAGTCAGTACATGAGTTCTTGCCATGTTCAGCTCAGCATGTTTTTGTCCACCAGTGCGCATGCAGCTGTGATCTGAGAATGAAGGTCCTGCAGCTTTGCCACCTTGGTGTTGTAGAAAACATCTTTGACAAACCCCCACAGAAAGAAAAAAAAAATCAAGGGGGGTTATGTCTGGTGATCGTGGGGACCAGGTGGTTGGTCCGTCTCGGCCAATCCAGCGATCTGGAAATTTTTCATTCAGGATGGCTCAAACGATGAAGACCCAATGAGGGGGAGCACCGTCCTGTTAAAAAATAATATCGGGTTGCAGGTCTTCAATCTGTGGGAAGGTGAATCCTTCCAACATGTTCATGTAAATTGCTGAGGTCACTATCATCTGGACCCAAGTGGAAAAACGGACCCACCAAGCGATCATGGAGAAGGCCACACCACACATTTACCTTTGGACTGTCGTGTATGTGTTCAATGACCAGGTGGGGTCTTTCAAAGCCCCAGATCCTCACATTGCGCCGGTTGATCTTCCTCGATGCATGAAAAGCAAGCTTTGTTTGTGAAATGCCTTACGTTTGAGTCCATCATTTGGTTTGAATTCCTGCAGAATCTACACCTTATAGGAATAAAGCAACGATCTTTTATGTAAAATCCTGTGTACAGTGGTGGTTGGTAGTCATAGTTGTCTCGATGCGCGTCAAGTTTATTTTCTGGGACTTTGTTGAAATGATTCACGTACTCGTTCAACGTCTGCTGCACTTGTGCCTGGTCGATCGGTACTTTTCTGTTTTCTGACACTTCCAGTCTCCTGGAACCCCTTGTACCACTCTCTGATACTAGCCCGCGATGGCAGATTCCTTCCATTCCTTGTACGGAAATTACACTGAACCTGCGTGTCGGATCTCGTCTCGATGAACCATTCGATGCACTGAGATTTCTCCTGTGGAGTCACCATTTTCTTTCACATTAAACCACCAGACCTGAGAAAACAGAAAACTTTATGAGTTTCTGGATGATATAAAACAAAGGGTATTGTTATATCATTTGTGGAGCTAAATATATCAACAACCAAAGTTGTCCAGGTCTTTTTGGAACACCCTGTATATGGGTTATTGGACAGAAGGCTGCTCCCAAAACTGCTAATGCAAAGTCAAAGCTGGCATTGCCATAAGCCTGCCAATGTTCCAGCACTCACCAAGGAGCCCTTGGGTACCTGTTAAAATACAGAGGATCACTGTGACTGCATGAAAAATATACTGGACAAGAGCACTCACCAGCATCAGGAATTGATAAAACAGACAAAACACACAGCTTTGTATGACTGGCTGTTTTGTGCAGTTAACTTTAAGCATGACTTTAGGATGACGACTTTTGACAAATAAATACGTGACAAGCTGGCATGGATTGTAAAGGTGTTCAAAATAAATGTCAAAAGGAGTTATTGATTTTTATTGTGTGAAAATCATAAGCAAAATGTCCACTTTCAATTTGGTTTGTTAAATAAACAATATTAGACGTGTGTCATTTTGTACAGAGAAAATTAGACTTTTAATTTCGAAGGGAAGGAGAAAATTCTAAATGAAGGAAACAAGTTCAGCAAAATGGAGATGGGTCAGATTGCATGTAAACTAACAATTTCATAGGAATAACTTAAATGTTTTGTGCGGTGTGCGTCAGATAAACAAAACAGGCTCGAGCCAATTTTTCATCGAAAGTGTTCGTCTACATGTAATCTATCCCATCCGCATTTTGCTGAACTCGTTTCCAATGTGTGACTTTTCATCAAAATACGACATGTCATGAAAACACTTCAAGAGAGGTAGCGCAAGTCAAAATATGTAAATCTAACACGTGTTCTACACATAATATTGTTGCAGTAATGGCCATAAGCAGTGCTGGATTAACCATTAAGCAGACAAGGCATGTGCCTTAGGGCCAGCCAAAAATTCGGGCCAAAAATTCTTTCCACATTAAATATTTGTCTTTTTTTGTATTTAATATTTTGTTCTCGAATCAGTTCATCTTTTGTCTGGGGTCCATTTCCATGAGCCCGAGATCTAATTTAAAATTTTCGGGCCATTCTCTAAAATTTCAAAATGTGCCTTCGGGCCAGCGAGGCTTAATCGGCACTGGCCATAAGGTGTAAAGGGAGTAAGATAGACGAGTTATTTAATTCACGAACGTCCACCATAAGTGTGTGCTTTCTTTGTAGAATGATAGGATATGTGTCGAAGTATGTTCAGAAGCCAATAATCATGGCCCCTCCCTTCCGTAATGTCTTCGCAGCCCCACCATTCCTGCAGTATTAATCCATTAAATCGTTTCCCTTTGTAATATGTCAATGTGTTTCATTTATATAAATGAACAGGCAAACATACATAATATGTACATGTGGGAAAATTACATGCCCAGACCTGAAATCAAACCCAGGTCCTCTGGTGAACCATACCAGTGCTCTGCTATCTGAGCTATCTGGACGACTCACCTACTGAGCACACAATTCTTCCGTATATAGGAACACCACACACTTTCTGCCGCTGCTTCCGGGACTCTCATGGACAGGCCGTCTCGTGGACAGGCCGTCGCTGCTCTTATGGTTGGTCCCATCACTAGTTCTATACATTTTATCATTCAGAATAATTGTTTTTTTAACACGAGTAAGGAGTACTGCAAATTAAATAAATAAATACTGTAAAGGACGAGGAAAAAAGAATTCCGGAAGTTTACCACCATTGACACAGTGGCGATTGCACCACCATATCAAACATGCTACATTAGTTATTTATGCCTGTTGTTTGTGTCCTTTATGACATCCTTAAAACAGTAAGTTTCCTGTTTGGAATGATTTTCAATTTTTTTTCTTGACAGAGTAAAAATATTATCTCATTCCCCCTCTGAGCACATACGATCGGGATGAATTCACAGCCAAAGTATTGCTAAACTGCAGGTCTGTTTTCTGATTCATGTTCAAAACATAACATCCAATTGATATCAAATTGCTCCTCGATCATAAAATGAAGTTTGTGGATGGATGGACGGCCAGACAGAAGTGAACCAATTGCTTAACCCAACTTTTAGCTTCACGTGCACAGGGTAATAAATCCATAATCACCATCACCCTGTTTTCAGTCCACAGTACATGTGGGAAAATTATGGTAATGACCAATATCTTTCGTCTCGTGCAGGTATGCAGCTAGTCTCACCCGTGCAGGTATGCAGCGTGAAGGCCTCCCTAAACTCATATTGCGGGTTTTGGCACACTCTCCCAGCATGTCAAGTGCAGGTTGCAAAGAGAGTTTGGGCAGGAATTTGTCATCTGGCCAGGGTGCCAGTGATAACTCAACTACTCTTAATGAAATAAACAATGGGATCTTTCATGACCACCAGGACCAGTGCTGACAGACGGGTCCGCCTACTTTAACATCCATTTGATGGACGTCGCTAACACACATTGATGCATTGCCATGCGTGCAAAACACCAAGCTGACAGTTTATATCTGGGTCGAGATTGAAACACAGGCTTGGCAGCGCAACGGTGAGTGCGCATACCTATCAGCTATCCTCTCAGCACAGACAAATAATAGCCAGTATAATTTTCTGTAGAAAGTAAAGAAAAGAAAAACACAGGAATTCATGTATCCCAAAATGCTGATTGAGAATTAAACAATGATTCTATCTGAAAATCTGTGAGGGCAAACGTTTGCTTTTGAGATTTCCACTTGATCTCCACCCACCTTGCTGCTTCTGAGGATGTTAATTTGCTCTTCTCGCACTGTGTCTCTGTTCTTTTCCAGGAAGCCTGCACATTGGTATTCCACCTGGTAAGCCAAATAGAAAGCATATTCATACGATGACAGACTTGGTGGCATAATGGTTAGAGCAACCGCTTCAAGTCTAGGAGGTCGGCGGTTCGATCCCCAGCCAAGTCATACCAAACACTCAAAATGGTGGGTTCTGCTTCCATGCTAGACACTCAGCATTTATAAGGATAGAGCGTGGACAAGTAAAGTGACCATAAGTTGGCAATAGTAGTGATGGTTTTAATGGACCTGAAGGTTCCACTTGCATCAAAGTTCCTTGCAAGGGAACATAATTGTTTTGGTATTATTATAATAATTTGAGAAGTGTGCATGTGTGGGTTTGACTTTTATGCACTCCTTAACTGATAGGTGGAATGAGTTGAAAACTGGTGGTTGTGCTCAGGGTGTACATGGAAAAGCTTTTCCAGGAAGAAAACTATTATTCATAGTCCTGGGGGTTAAGGATACGGGGAGGACCTCAATTATCTCTATGTAAATATGGATAGCACAGCAATTCTCCTGGTGGGAGGGGGTATTACAAGTCAAACTATGAGCAAAATACGGTAATTATAGGGGCCTTTTCTGTCCGTAAGGACAGGTTCTTCACCAGCGTATAATATTAACTGAACAAACCAGTGAAGCCCAAAATGCTTGTTAATTCTAAAAACAACATTAACAATGAGAACAGCACTCGGTGGAACACATACCTCCGTCAAGATGAACAGTTTCCATTTAGTATCCCACCAATAGGCCAGATCTGAATCTGGACCTAAACCAAAATCTAATCGGGTTGTTCTCGTCACTTAACCAACTCATCCACCTAGTTTTGTCACAAACTCGTCCACAACTTTTTGAAATATCGTGCTATATATCGTTTTTGGCCCCCCCATCTCTCAATGGTGAAGAATCACTTCAATTTTTTTTTTTAATTCTCGTATCCGGATTCAAATCTTCACCAAAATCGAATGGATTCATCCTTCTCACACACCCAACCTGTCCACCAAATTTGGTCCGAATGCGTCCACAACCTTTTGAGATATCCTGCACATAAACAAACAAACAGTCAGACAGGGGTGAAAACAACCTCCACACTACTTTGGTGATGGAGGTAAAAATGTTTATATTTAAAAAGTACCAAATAACATTTGTATTCTTCAAGTTGCTCAAATGATTTTCCTGCCCCCATTCCTCCCCACACCTATTGTTTGTCCAATCTCCCTCTATTTTGTCCTTCGACTCTGCTGTTGCTGTTCCCCTACCCTCTCTCTACTGTTCCTTTTGTTCAATTGCACCCTGATCCGTTCAGTGTTCCAGTTCTTCCACAAGCCTCGACTCTGTATACAAAAAAGACAAAGGCTTTGGGATTCTAATCTTATGGAAACCACGCTTCACGTCTGTCTCTGTCTCTGTCTCTGTCTCTGTCTCTGTCTCTGTCTCTGTCTCTGTCTCTCTCTCTCTCTCTCTCTCTCTCTCAGCCTTATGGCTGCTGGTTGCATCATTGGTTAGGGATGCGGCTATGCTGCTGATGCAGTGTCTCTGTTATCAGTACACTGGTACTCATTTTGCCGACCTCGGAACGATGACAAGCTGATTCAACAGCAGCTGGTATTAATTCAGCGGCCAATGGGGCTCGAACTCAGGATCCGAGTATCCCAAGTCAGCCACCCTAACCGCTAAGCCAACACCAGGCTATCGCTAGTCTCACTAATGGATTATTCATTTAAAAGGCAAATATAAAACTCGCTCATTTACATTTTAGCGATGCAGATTGGATAAGGATCCTTTCACAAATTTGGCCCACTGGTTGCATCATTTCTGGAGTGCAGGTATGCTCGGACAGGAAGCCGCTGACTGTTGCATTGTCTTTGCGAAGGACGCCGTGGGATTTTTATTTCCCACCAGCAATCAATGCTGGCAAACATTCACCAGCTTAACATCTCATTTGTCAGACAGCAGACTTTTTGATGCAACCTCCTGCCTGCAAAACACCAGTCCAACAATTTAATCATGTCAAGAATCAAATTCAGACTTTACAGCTTAAAGGCAAGTGTGTATACCTCCAGGCAGTCCTGAATGCCAGCTCACAAAAAACCTTCAAAGAGGGAATAATCTACATCTCCAAGTCTGTCGATATGCAATATCAGTCCACACACTATGGTGGTCTCATAATGCCCTGAGGGCAACCTGGGACTGTCCAAACCACCAACCCAACCACAATTTAAAATAATTTTAAAAACCAGAGAAAGAAGAAAGAAATAAAGAGAAAAAAGAAAAAGAAAGGAAAACCAGGATATGAAGATTGCCCCTCCCTGGAAGAAGGAAGAAGACAAAATAATGGCAATATATTTAGAATATCTACTAATATTGTTGTGGGCCCGGGGGTCGGTGGCGAGGAACGGCCGCCAGGTGGAGCAGTAGAGCCGTCTCCCACCGAACACCCGGAATTTAGGTCGTGACTCTCGGACAACTCCGAAGGTCACAGGTCACTTAAGGACCGTGATCGCCAATTCTCTGACGGCGTGGGTAGGGTTAATAGCCAACTTTCAATATACCTAAGTAACCACGTCGTCAAATTACCGGAGAAGTCAAACCCGGACTCTGTCGAACCGGGTCGCTCTCGCGACCTCGGTTCGGTGTAACCGAGCGGAATTACCAAAGTCCGTCGGTCCAAACGACAACTTACAGCCCAATCGGCTTACTGGTTCTCAAGCACGAACCATGCTGGGTCAATGGAAGAAAACACAGGCAACGAACTGGAACATTTAACAAGAGGGTTTATTTATAAGGGAGGGAGACACAGAGCAGAATTATCCGAATAAAAAGAAATGCACATTTACAAATGAACACAGGCACTTAAACATTCTACTTAAACATCTGGCGCCGCACGCACGCGCACGCACAGCACATACACGCACACAACACACAGAAATGGACCCCGTGGGTCTTTATTTGCCCCTCAGCCCAGGAGGGAAAGGCGAGCTGGGGACCAGGTCCTGTCAGTACCTGGCCGCCTCTTGCGGTTAGGCCCGCGACTGCACGTGTGGGACCCATGATCCGTGGGAGCTTGGATGGCGAGCAGCCGAGACCCAGCTCTGGCATCGAGGATACGGCGCCCAACGTGGGGCGAAACAGGAGCAATGGCGGCGAGCCCAGACACGATCCCTTCTCACTCGACCGACCACCAAGACCAAGGCCACTTGAACCACGACCAACACCGCTTGAACCACGACCAAGACTGCTTGAACCACGACCAAGACCAAGCCACCCAAACCAACTGCTCGGCCTCATTGGGCAGAGGAACACTCCATGCCCTTTTGAAAGCAGGCTCCGATCTGAGGCCCGCCCACGTCTGTGCTCGGCACGCATGCGCGTGAGGAAGGCCGATGGTGGCAGGAGCAAAGGAGGATTTAAGATGTAAAAAACCTGACTATAAAGAAACCCGCAGCGCACACATGAAATTAACCCACTAGACAGAAGGACGGAACCCTGACTATAAACACATACTTATCGAAATAACTGAACTGCGGGGACTGCTGTCTGTTTGTGTGCAAATGGCTGCCAGATTCATAACAATATGACCATCAAGTGCAAACCTCGTCAGCAAAGTGGCACACAATAAACGCAGTGTTGGACATGCGGGGTTTCTTGAAGTTTTTGCTCGTGCCCATGTGGGTCTTGTACAACTTCTGTACCCAACTCCGATCTGTACCTTTGGGCATCTGAAAAACAAACAGCAAACATGGTTCAGTCCGTGTGAGAGCACGATGTTTGCACTTGTCTAGTTGCAGACTGCTATTTAAACAATAACCACCATGGCAATAATGTGGACCCACGTGAACCAGAAACCTGACTGATATGTCATTCTTTCACAAAATAAAAAACCAAGCAAGGATACTGATGATTGTCTAATTGACAACAGCAATAGTCTCACAGGACTGCATGGATGATGGAAAAAGTTTCTTGGACATAATATTTTGGCTTTGTCCACAAAGGATAAGAAAGCAAAAATAAAAATGACCCTTCCTACCACTCCACAATCCCCAACCACCCAAAAGAGAAAAAAAAAACAACCTGGGTTGGGCTTTCAATCCGGGTACCATTTTCAAAGAGTGGGGCCCGCCACATTTCTTCAACCGGCAAACAATCTTCGATTGAATTTAAATCATTTGCATGATTGTATAAATGACAATTAAATATAATTTTTAAGAAAAGTACGACAAATACATATACGTATATCTTTTTCAAAATATCACTGACAACAAACAAGAAAGAAACCTCATTCTAGTCCACAAAGTGGTGCAATTTAGTCTCTCATGCCGACCCACCAATTATTTCATTCTCGATATCCTCAAGTCTCAACACACCTGTATTCTATACTGTCGACTATTACCATTTGTTGGCTTTCCCATCTCTTTGCCTGCTCGCGCCTATTGCCTTCAGCAAGTCTGCCTGTTTGCCATTTGCTTATTTGTCTGTACCCCGTGCATCATTCTTCCACAAGCTAGAAAACAGAGGGTTAAGGCCAACACACTGAGACACTAAAATTATTTACTAGCAGAAGCCCAAGGGAACAATATCACGATATAAAGAAGGAAGCCTTTTATTCTTGCGCTGGTTGAAAGAGCTCAAAAATGGGAAGTTATTTATTTCTTAACAGCAAAGAAAAAATATTCGGGAGCCATTCAGGCATTTGCCGATACACCGCTGGGGTTAAAAAAATTTGTAAGATTGAAAAAAATTGCAATTTCCCGTTGGTTTGGATTCATTTGAAGCAACATTTTACTCAATAATTTTCTTCTCCGAGGAGCATTTCCGTGTTTCAGAGTGGAACAGACAGACTGTTGTGGGCCGGGGTTCGGCGGCGATAAACGACCACCAGGGGGAGCAGTAAGCCGTCTCCCACCGAACACCTGGAATTTATCGTGACTCCCGGACAACTCCGAAAGGTCACGAGGTCACTTAAAGGACCGTGGTCGCCAATATTTGACGGCGTGAGGTAGGTCCACTTGTCTAATTCCAATTTACCTAAGTACTCACGCCGTCTAGCTACCGGGGAAACCACACCATCGGCCGACTCTGTCCGAACAGAGTCGCATGTACCGACTCGGGTCCGGCGTACCGAGCGGGAGTTACCAGAGCCGCGCCGGCCGGTCCCAATGACAACTTACGGCACACGGCTCTCTAATCTCTTACACACCGTGCTGGGTCAATTAAAGAAAGTGACAGACAACGAGCTGGTACATTGAACAATTGGGGTTTATCAGGGGGCAGGGGAGCACAAAGAGCAGAGTTATCCGAATAAAAGCAATGTACAATGAACAAAAGCACTTAACATTTCTACTACAGACGGGGCCCACGGGCACACACACACACACACACACACACACACACACACACACACACACAAAGAAATGGACCCCGTGGGGTCTTTATTCGGTCCCTCAGACCAGGAAAGAAAGGCGAGCTGGGACCAGGGCCTTGTCGGTACCTCTCCCTCGTGCGGTCACACCGTATTTCAACCACCATGGTGGGACTCGAACCCACGTTCCAAACCCATGGGCCACGACCCTGGCTGCTCAGCCTCCACCACCACGATGAGCCACCGCGAAGGACCGCAGACGAAGCACAGACGCACAAAACCACGACGAAAACCAAGCCAATCGCCACGATGCTCCCGTACACTGGTCCTGACAACCACTCTCCTCTTCTTGCCAGGTCCGAGGGATTTCTTCCCCTCCTACTCGCCTCTCGATTGGACGAGGGGTTGTCGGGCGATCAGTGGCCTCCCCTCATTGGTCAGGGGCCTCGGCCCTGCTCGCCCTTCGCCCATTGGCTGGAGGAAACGCTCCATGCCCTTCCTCGGAGCGGAGCCTCGATCTGAGACGAATGGAGGCTCCACCCATGCCTTTAGCCAAAAACACGTGGGCAATGGAGTCGATGGTGCGGAGAGGTGAAGGGGGTTTGTGTTAAAAAAAACTAACTATAAAGAAACTTGCAGCGCACACATGTAATTCCCGTTAGACATAGGGGTGGGGCCCTAACTATAAACACATACTTATCGAGATATACTGAGCTTCGGGGACTGCTGTCTGTGTGCAAATGGCTTCCAGATTCGTAACAAGACAACATTAGCCAATATAATAAACTTATACATATATATATATATATATATATATATATACATATATATATACACATACATATATATATAAATATATATATATATATATATATGTGCTGATATAAAAAATTGTACACTCCAGCATTAAATGAAGGGATACCTACCTATTAAACACAATGTTCTACTCATATATTGTGATTCAACATTAATGTTATCACAGTGCATTGGGCTGTTCATAGAAGTTGTCATACTGGTAAAATATTCAAGGTGGTGCCAAAGGCCTATCACACTATTATTCTATTGAAAATAGGTTACATCTTAACACCAATGAGATTATATATCAAAATATGCCACACTAGCCACTGTTGATTGTACAAACGAAACCATTGAGAAAGTGATAGAAGGTATGTTGTGGGCATGAAATGTCATGATATGAGAAGAGGCTAGATAATTTGCTACATTTTATAAAAAAAAATTTAATCAGAACATGCTGAAGATTGTTTAATCCAACACATAAGACTCTTCTCTGAAGAGTATGACTTCCCAGATAAGATAATTGTGTGTTTTCATCCTTGTTGTTTTTAAAACCGTCACTTCCAATTTCTAATCTCAACACTTTCACCTGTAATAGGTATTTTTTTTAAGAAACATTAACAGAATCCGAGACTTTCCAAAAGCTTCACAGTTGACCAAGTCAACCTGGAATGATCCGAAAGCCTTGAACAAGAAGGTGCCTTTACCTGCCAAGCTAATGGCCCGATGGAAATTAGATACATCTATCTACCTTGTGTAAAATCCAATGGAGCACTATCAAGTTTTCATTGACGTCGAAGGATCGTTAAAAATAATCTGTCCCAAAACTTCCACTGTATTTTACACTTGATTCTAATCTCCTAATAACAAAATAAAAAGAAAAATCTGTGAATAGTATGGAGACATACACCATAGCAGATAACTTCAACAGCAGCACAGTATGACAGACGTACCCGACACTCCTCGTCAAGCAAGTCCAGAATTCCAAGCTTGGCCTCGATAAGGTCAATGCAAGGCTGGTTGTCATAAAAGTCAATGAGTGTCCATGGAATCTCCTCCTTCATATACTCCTCTTGTTCCAGTTTGAATACATGCTGCAATATCAGGTAGGAGCACAACAAACATTCCCACATGTTGGTACCATTGTTGTGGCAATATCGAGGTAATTGTTCAAATGTCGAAGACATTTTGGGTTGGCCTGCTTAGCATTCCCATCTGAACAAATAACTCATGATGTTTGGAAACCAGTTTCAAATTGCTTACATACAAGGCGCCTATGGAAAGTCAACACTGCCTTTCAAAATGTCCACCTTTTGTTGCCTTCTAGCCTGGAATTAAATCAGACTTTTTCCAACTTTACTTACACATCGTAACCCACAACTTCCAAGTGAAAAACAAATTGTACAAATTTCAGAAAATTAATATAAAATGCAAATATCTTGGTTGGATGAATATCCAGTTGGAACAGTTGGAACAATATCCAAGGAACAGTTGATTTTATTCTGAAATAATCAGAATCACTACAATTTAACACAGGTGGAGGCCAATTAACTTGGTGTGTGATTTTGAAGGTGATTTGTTACACCTGAACTAATTTAAAATTGCAATTTAATATAAGGGGGGTGGACACCTATCCAACCAAGATATTCTAGTTTTGTATTTTCAATTAAACTTCTGAAATTTGTAGAATTTGTTTTCACTTGGAAGTTGTGGGTTACGGTATGTAAATAAAGGTGGAAGAGTCTGATTTAATGCAATTTAATTCCAGGCTATAAGCCAACAAAAGGTGAAAATTTTGAAAGGGGGTGTAGACTTTATGTCAGCACTGTATTTTGAATTCCAAGGACATCGGTAGATAATGCACAAATACATAAAGTACACAAAGTATATGTCTTTGTTCTGCTGGCAATTTTTGTACAACCTTCAATATAAAATGGTAGATCAATGTAGAAAATGCTCGTAATATTTTTGTGTCGATAAAAAAGAAAACGACTCACCATGTTAAACTGCTGCTGCAACTTTTCATTTGCATAGTTTATGCAAAATTGCTCAAAGCTGTTGACTTCAAAGGTTTCAAACCTGTGTCACAAACAGGGAAATTAAATGCCATCCTTTGTCATTGTAAGACCGTTTAAAATGGTGCATGCCTCGGATGGCTCAGAACGTGTCAGTCCGACAAGAAATATCACCATCTTGGTGGAAATGGCTAATCATGTGAGATCAATGATGAACCATGTTAGGGAACTTGCAGGGATAAATAAATAGATAAATAATTCCAAAGCATTCTTTTGAACAATGATTAAAAACAAACAACTTTAAAAGGATCAGTAAAATGCTGGACACTAACTTTGAAACCACAAAATAAATAAATAAATCACAAAAAAATATCTGAACCTTGCTGTAAAACAGCATACAGAAGGAGAGGAAATTGAGAAAAGTGTGAAAAAAATAAAATGTAATGGTTGAGCACCAAGGGAGTCAAAACTTTTGTCCTCCTTGAAATGCAAGCTGTCAGAAGAAGGCAGAATTAGGTGACAAGTGCACGACATGGCCAAAAGTATGCAGACAACCCTTCTAATGAGTGGATTCGGCTCTTTCAGCCACACCCATTGCTGACAGGTGTATAAAATCAAGCACACAGCCATGCAATCTCCATAGACAAACATTGGCAGTAGAATGGGATGAAGCTCATTGACTTTCAACGTGGCTCCGTCATAGGATGGCACCTTTCCAACAAGTCAGTTTGTCAAATTTCTGCCCTGCTAGAGCTTTCCTGGTCAACTGTAAATACTGTTCTTGTGATGTGGGAATGTCTATGAGCAACAACAGTTCAGCCACAAAGTGGTATGCCACAGAAGTCCACAGAACGGGACTGCCAAGTGCTGAAGCGTGTAGCACGGAAAAATCGTTTATCGTCGGTTGCAACACTCACTACCGAGTTTCAAACTGCCTCTGGAAGTAACGTCAGCACAAACACTGTTCGCCAAGAGCTTCATGAACTGGGTTTCCATGGCCGAGCAGCGACACACAAGCTTAAGATCACCATGCACAATGCCAAGGGTCGGCTGGAGTGGTGTAAAGCTCACCGCCATTGGACTCTGGAGCAGTGGAAACGTGTTTTCTGGAGTGATGAATCGCACTTCATCATGTGGCAGTCCGACGGACAAATCTGGGTTTGGCGGATGCCAGGAGAACACTACCTGTCCAAATGCATAGTGTAAATGCTGTAAAGTTTGGTGGAGAAGGAATAATGGTCTGGGGATGTTTTTCATGGTTCGGGCTCAGCCCCTTAATTCCAGTGAAGAGAAATCTTAACACTACAGCATACAATGACATTCTAGACATTTCTGTGCTTCTAACTTTGTGGCAACAGTTTGGGGAAGGCCCTTTCCTGTTTCAGCATGACAATGCCCCCATGCACAAAGTGAGGCCCATACAGAAATAGTTTGCCGAGATCCTTGTGGAAGAACTTGACTGGCCTGTGCAGAACCCAAACCTCAACTCCATCGAACACCTTTGGGATGAATTGGAACACCGACTGTGAGCCAGACCTAATCGCCCAACATCAGTGCCTGACCTCACTAAAGGTCTTGCGGCTGAATGGAAGCAAATCCCTGAGCAATGTTCCAACATCTAGTGGAAAGCCTTCCCAGAAAAGTGGAGGCTGTTATAGCAACAAAGGGGGACCAACTCCATATTAATGCCCATGAATTTTTGAATGAGATGTTGGACGAGCAGGTGTCCACATACTTTTGGCCATGTAGTGTGTTTGCTGCCCAATATGTGCCACTTACCCATAGATATCGAGGACACCAATGAAGGATTTCTGTTTGTCAGTGGTATGCAGGGCTTGATTGATATGTTGAACTAGCCAAGAGAAGAGCTGCGCATAGACGTGCTTGGCCAGGGCGTCACGTGCATTCACAGCTTGCTCACAGCCCATTGGCTTCACATATGTCTCGCTCGCCGTCACTATCTTGCGGTGACAAAGCCAACGGGTCATCTCCTGCATCTCGAGGCCCAGCAGCTGGCAGAAGAACGCTAAATGGCGATCACTCTCCTATATTTGCACAAATGCAAGCAATAATGTCAAAAAAATAATAATAATTAAATATTTACAATTGAGCAAAATATTTTGAAATAAACAATTTTTAAAATCTTGTGTTAAATAAAGCAGGCTCGAGAAGGCTATCAATGTGGGGACCTGGCAGGCATGCACACCCATGCAAGGGCTACCCACACGCCAAACAGCACAGGGGCTGCCAACTGCCCAGGAGTTTATGACTGCTAATCCAACTGCCCAGGAGCCCACCAATAGCAATTAGCTTGCACAAATTACTCACAGCAATAAAACAGCTTTCCGAGTCACGATCCTTGCTTTGGAAGGCAACGTTTCCCAAATGCAGAATGCCGCAATGACCCGAAATATGGCCAGCTGGTTGTCGTCCTTTTGCCTGGTCCAAGTTAGAGAAAACATATTGCAACATTACTTAACAAGCAAACAATAATAAAAAAAACGTACATTGCCAACAAATTGAAAAACAATTGAGCAAGAATGGTCGCTTGATGAACAATCTGTCTTTATTTCTGATTTTTTTTGAACGTCATAAAATGATTTTTTTATAAAGCACATTGTCTTTCCCCAAAAGAGATGATTCTGTAGCCAATATCACAACAACAAAGTCTAGTGGTGGTTCACATGGTGCATTCCTCGGATTTGGAAACATCTCCCATTATACTTAGAATGACTTACGAAGCACAATACCATCCAGGAACAATTGGTTCAATTAGACTTGTACCAACAACACTTGTGTACCTCATCTTCAGTGCTGAAGCTGCAAAACACCTTAATCGAACTAGCAAGTTTCCCATGCCCACATAGGATTCTAAAATGGGGTAGGGACATGATGACAGCAAAAATGCATATGGAATCTTCTGTCATTGAGCCGGCAAGCTGGGAACAATAATTTACATAGATTATTGCAACATTTGATGCCATTTAAATGCTCTAATGGCAGTGAGGTGCTCCATTTGAAACTGTTTGTTCGATATATGTAGCTTTTTGATGCCCAAGGTGCATAATAAAAATTTGTATTGGTGTCAAAGGTCGTGTGGTGGTGTCACCACAGGGCAGGTGTACGCGTCTAGTGTTGTAGTAAAGTAAGTTGTGGTTTACCATTCCTTGCTTTTAGCTACAGCCGCTGGATATCTCTGTGAACGAAAAGAAGGCCGAGTGTGCAAGTCCTTCCTTCCGGTACATAGCCTCTACCCTCGCCAAGACTTCCAGACTACCTCCTCATGGTACACCATGGTAACAGTGCTCTTGAGGGAACTGACTAAATGTCTGGAGGATCTCGGAGCCGGTTGGTACCCTTGTGGTGTCGCGTGCATGGTCGTTTGGTGTGAGGACATGCTTAAGCACTCACCAACCCAACTAAAATAAACTTACTTCTCAGGGTGAGTTTTCAAATGCCAAATTAAATTTGACACCATTGAGAAACCATCAGATATTTTTGCACCATATATTAGGCACGCAGCACTTCTTTTTATGACCAAATTCTCAATTTTTTTAAATGACAGGACTTTGAAATGAGACTTGGGGAACATCTGTCACCATCATTAATAAATTTAAACCACACAAGTGAAAAATACAAGCAAATCAGTGCATGCATGTATTGTAAGGAAGGAACGGTTAAGGAGATTTTAATAATTTACTTGCAAATTTATTATGTACGTAAAAATGAAATGTAAAACTAATTAACTTCAATTGTTATCTTTTAAGATACTATACTTTTTAATGTTTGCCTTTTTAAAATATTAGTCGTGATATAATTTACTATTATCGACGAAGTTGAAATAATACAAGTCAACCGACGTTTCAATCGTCACAAAATCAATTTTATCAGGTTTGGACGTGCACGGGGTTACCAATCAGGGGCAAAGTTTCCCTGACTCAGCAAGAATATTCATGGTTGGAATAAAGTTGTTTCCCATGTTAGCAAGACTGGTACTTGCTACTTGAATATGATGTCCTCTGTGCTGTCTGGAGAGTGGATGCTCCCTTTAACCTTAGTGGAGAGGGGTATGCGATCCGGCCCGCCATAAGCGCTGCACATGTACACATACACGGTGTGTCATCATTGACCGAACCGTGCATGCCCCCCCCCCCACTGAAAATAATTTCCCATTTATTTAAAACACCATTACGTATTCAATGTTTAATTCAATGTTTATTCAATGATTTATTTCCGAAAATTTTCATGTCATTATAAACTTAAGTCACAAGTAAGTCACGAGTCGGAGTTTCGAATAAAATTTGTCAAGTCTGAATCAAGTCGTAACTCGCAAAATTTGGCGACTCAAGTCCGCCAACTCTGCTCGACACTGTACGCATTTACAAAAAAATAATAATAATAAATCAATTTGTGTTGCCCCCACTGCCCCACTGTCAGTTAGTCACCTTTTTACTCTCTGTCATCAAATTATTCCCTGATGTCACATATTTGAGATGCACGTGCATTTCAAAATTCTGGGTGGTGATCCAATGCACAAGAATCCTAGCTATGCAACAAAACAAAATAAGTAATGAGATAAGACTTTGCCCAAAATCTGATAGCTTGTATTGTTCAGCTGCTTCATCTTAATCCTGGAAAAAATAAATAAATAAATTTTAAAAATAAAGTGAACACAAAAAACTGAAACCATCATTATTTAACACCTGCTCCATGTTTTGCTTATAAACAGGTTTGGCAACACTTGCAACCACCGCACCGTCACATATTTGAGATGCACGTGCATTTCAAAATTCTGGGTGGTGATCCAATGCACAAGAATTCTCGCGATGCAACAAAACAAAATAAGTAATGAGATAAGACTTTGTCCAAAATCTGATAGCTTGTATTGTTCAGCTGCTTCATCTTAATCCTGGGAAAAATAAATAAATACATTTTAAAAATCAAGTGAAGACAGCATGTTTATTGGGGAAAAATGCAAAATATGTCATTTGCCTTCAAAGGCAATCGAGTCTATATTTACAATGGCTCAGAAGAAGATTTTGCGAAAAGGTGAGTATTTATATAAGAAACTCCACAACAGTACACAAAGGATTACTTCTGTCAGTACCTGTCTTCAATCGCAGTTGGTACATACATACGGTGGAGCGTCTTCAAAACGCGAATGGTGGGACATGCCGCGCAGCTATGTTTATAGCACGAATATTGGGACATATCACAAAGCTAGGTTTATAGTGCAAATGGTGGGACAGGCCATGCGGCTCACTTATAGCATGGTTAAAAAATAAAAATAAAAACTATGTGCTTGCGAAAAACCGTGAAGCACAAGGCCACGAATGGAGAAGCAAGTCATGCGCACGGCTCGTGGAAGATATGGTTTTTGCACCCGCAAAATCGCAAAGCACAGGGCCGCCAATGTGGAAGCACGTTGCATTTTATCAACCGCGAATATGTCAGGTCCGTGAAGAGCGAATCCGCGAATGTCTGGGTCCAACAGTATGCCAACATCATGCTTATCTGCTCTGCCATCTCCTTCAATACTGTTTGAGTTTTTTTTTTTTTGGAAAAAAGTTTTATCTTCTTTCCTCAAATACAAGAAAGACACCAACTAATGTAAAAAAACACCAACTAAACAATGAATGTCAGCAGATGGAACACCGAGTTCAATGTCCTTCCGAGGAACAAGATACACAACACATACACACTGACGAATCACCCTGCCTGGAAACCACTGGGATGACAGTTTATAGCTGGGCTAGGATTCAGACCCAGGGTAGACAGGTGAGTGCACATATCATCCTGCCAGCCCTTACCACATGGTACTAAATTGGAAAGAAAATTATTATTATTTCATAAAATACAAAATTTTGTCGAAAAACGGTGGTTAGAGACAAAATGGATCTGACTTTTTCTTAAAAGGGGATTCATAATTGTCAGATTAAGCGGATGTGAGAGTTAAGCTTTTGTTTATCATTGGAGCGTGCATATTTCATTTGTTACTCGTTTTGGGGGACTGAAATGGTAAGTGTCATGTTAAAACTTGGTGCGACAGTAGATCTCGCGATGACGTCACGGCTGACATTTTTTCAGGCTTCCGATACCTCAAAATTTTCAGTTCCAGATCCAGATCCGGCCTATCATTGGCATACAAAATGTAAACTGTTCAGCCTGGCAGAGGTATGCATTCTACCAGTGCCATTCTAGTTATTAAAAGCATTTATTTATTGCTCCGTCCCATGTCCTTACTGCTTTTGTAATAATTTATCGCATATTATTTAAGTGTGAGGCATGAAATAATCAACCGTTTGACAATGTGTGGAACTAATCAGAATATGCAAATTCAAATTCGACATATTGTTTAGTATCAAAGAGCAATGAACATGTGACATTCGCTGCGTCAGTCAGGCTCCTTTTGCTCGACATCAAATGCAATTCTTAAACGTGCCGATTCATGAAATGTTTCATCCTGTGATATTTAATCATTTATTGATTAAAGCTGGCAGCAGAAGCTTGGTGGGGTCGTCGTCTGTGGAAGACACGATCTTGCTCGTCGAGCATTGCTGGAATAGATACGCTAAAAAAAAAAAACACTCGACACTGATCGTTCAGAGTATCTGATGCTCAGGAAAGAGTCGTATTCGATCACCTCAATAACATCAAATTACATCACCTTTCCTCAGAAAATTAAAATAAATTCCCAACAAACAACTTCATATCATGAGTACAAGATACACATTTGCTATATGTTGATTGGCAATCAAATTCAGCAGAGGATGAATCGGAAACTAACCAACACACACGGTCACCGAAAGAAACAGTTAATGACAAGACCTGTAGAAACTGTCTCATTTCTCCCTCCACTTGAGAGACCGGCACAAAAATGGAGCGTGAACAAGCGAGCACCCATAAAGTTGTTTTGAAAAAAGACTAGCGCGGCTCAAATTGATAGATTTCAGCATTTCACTGGGAAATCGACATCTACATTACTCGGCTTGCGTTCATTGGTTTCTGATGACACGAGTTTGTAAAAATAAAAATAAAAATAAAAATTTCTGACTGCCTTGTTGTCCCATCAGCAAAACAAGCTATTTTATATGCGTCTGATAACAATTACTGATTGAAGGTATGAAAGTAATGCCATCTAAATAAAGGCTCGCATCGTGGCGGTGTCGTGCTTTAGAGTTAGACAGTCTGATATAACACATACACTCACGTGCTTCAATTCTCAATTTTCCCTCAAATGTACAGCTTAAAAGATAGACTAGCTTGGCTGCTATGCCAGTGGTAGCCCAAGATAGTATCTTTAAGTAAAAATAAAATAAACTTTCAGTGACAAATGGGAGAATCTGGAGGACGAGTTGATCCACATATCTTAGAAGATGACATTTATCTCTGCTATTACCATAGCAGCACATAATGAAGAAAGGCACCTTGTTGGGGTATGAGGGAGGGTGTGGAGAGATGTACTGTACAGTAAGTACATACAATTTTTTTTTTATCATGACAGTGTCTGTGCTTCAAGAATGATAATTTTTTTTTAAAAGAATACAATATCAGTCTTAAGTATCAATGTTATATAGAAACGGGCAAAACAATACACATAAATGGCTTCAGAACTGACACCTTATCATGAACAGTCAATTGTGCAGATGCACGTCTTTGCACAAAGCACTTGCATTAAAACACCAACTATAGTAGTGGTTCTCAACTGGTGGTCCATGGTCACTTTTTCGGTGGTCCACAGGAACATTGTCCAAAGTCACACGGTGTGAGCAGGTGCCGCCGTCCAGCTGTTTTACACCATGTTCACAAGCATGCAGCGCGCCATCCATAGTGTTGCCGGTAACTTCCATCTGAGAGGGTTGCACTGCGTACCATAATTCCACAATGTGTTATTCGTTTCAAAGTCTTGGGAAGTGACTCAATGAAGCCGGCTAAGCTGAAACTCCATCTTGAAAAGTGTCACCCAAACTTGTTGAAAAAGGGTGAAGATTATTTTGAGTGGTGGTTATCAGCTCTGAAGCGGCAGCACCTTGACTCAACAGGCACATTCTACGAAAACACAAGCAATGCAGCACGCGCTTCCTACATTATTGCATACAAAGTTGCACAGGCCAAGATGCCTCATGCCAGTGTTGAGCATGTTGTGCTCCCCTGTGCTAAAGAGATGGTATGACTTGTTTTTGGTGAGAAAGCAGCAAGGAAGCTGAATGATATATCTGTCTCTGACACAGTATCAAGACGTACAAGCGAGATGGCACAGAACATCAGTGAACAAGTTGTGGATGAAATAAAGAAGTCACCATCGTTTGCCATACAATTGGATGAATCGACTGATGTCGCATTGTGCTCTCAGTTATTGGTGTTCACATGATACAAGGTTGAGGGAGACTTCAAACACAACTTTCTTTTTTGTAAGACTCTTGACACTACCACAAAGGCTCAGGATGTGTTGGAAATTAACAATTTTTTAATTACATGGGCTGGATCGGGTAAATCTTGTGGGTGTCACCACTGATGATTCACCTGCCATGCTGGGCTCAAGATCAGGCTTCCAAACGTTAGTGAAACAGTACGCTCCAATGGTAGCTGGAATTAATTGGGTCATTCATAAGGAAGCTTTGGTGTCAAAAACATTGCCTGATCAACTGAACGCCTTTTTCAAAGGGTTGGTGAAGATGGTGAATTACATTAAATCATTAGCTCTGAATACCAGGCTGTTCAAAAGATTTTGCCTGGACATGGGTTTCGACTTTGCTGTGTCGCTGTTCTACACTTCTTTACGGTGGTTGTCAGCAGAGAACGTACTAAACAGAGTTTTTAAATTGAGAGAGGAGTTGGATATATTTCTCTAGGCTTAAGGGAAAGAAGAATTCTGAAATGAGCTGCGCAGTCAAATTTAGAACTTGCGTATCTTGCCTATTTTTTAGAATCTTCAACAAAATGAATCTTCAGCTGCAATAGAAAGGTCAAATCTGTTCTCCCACCAAAGCATCATCAAGGCTTTTCTTGACAAATTGGAACTCTGGATCGTAACCTGACCGTTGTCAGGTCAGGCCAGATTATATCTGTGACTTGCTATAGGTATCATGTAAACCTGTACTAACTTGTTCCATGGTCGGGTTGTCGGCGATTAAACCGTCTCCCCCACCAGGTTTTTTGGTGAGGAGGGTGTTTGGATATGGACACCCAGCAGGATTAAAAACAAAACCTGTCAAAGGGCGGAGGAGCTCCTTGTGAGCCAACGGCCATCCATATCTAATGCCCAACTGTGTCTGCGGACGTCCTCCTGCAGTTGGGTTACTTCTTATTAGGTTGGTGGTGGCAGGATTTGCACTCAGGCCACCGTAAAATCCTTCATTCCGCAAAACACAAAAACGCAAAGAAATCTGAAAACCCACTCCATGAGAGCACCTACTGTGCAGCTTTCCTTCCCTTCGCAGGACAGCTCACCGGATTATGGGATTGGGGCAAAGCCTTCGGGACCCCCAATCTTTGATGATAGGAGGGAAACCACGGGGTAACATTCCCGGGTCAGATTGCGGGAGAGTGTGTCGGGGTGGTGCTGAGGTGTCATCCACCAGACGGCGGTCTCCTTAGGTTAACCTGAGGCGGTCCCTTCGGGTGGGTGCCTGAAATGTCCTATCCCTAAAAGAGGATGATCACCTGTCTCTGTTATCAT
>CM068963.1:83599371-83613520 GCA_035128595.1 Eptatretus atami | reverse complement strand
TCGACCATATCCCGTTTGATGGGTCGCTGGATGATGATCCAGAACTGCGGGGTCTACCGGAGTGCTCAGTTCCTCAATACTGACCACCGGCTTGTTTGTAGCAACTCTGAAGTTGCACCTTAAATCCAGGAGAATGGTCCATCCCAGCCTGGACTGGATGTTGGAAGCTCAAGGATGAGAGGGTAGCTGAGGAGTTTGCGAACAAGCTGAGTGGTAGATTTGGGGTCGGTGCTTTGGGAGGTCCTGAAGAGTTGTGGAGTGCCTTCAAGACCACGTCCTGATGTGCGGTGGATGTCTTGGAACTCACCGAGGGCAAAGAAAATTTTGTCTCTCAAGGGACACTGGATACCATTGACAGTGAATGGCAAATGGCAGAGCTGAGGCGTAAAACTGTACGTGCGCCAAGGGTGGACAGGAGCCTATGTGCGAGGAATCTGTGAGGGGATATAGCATCACCTGTGGTCAAGTGATTCTCGTCCTGCTTACAGGGGATTCGCACATTACGTTCATTCCAAGCCATCCTCGTGTACTGCAGTTAGAGCGGAGGGTGGAAGCTCTTGACGAGAGGAGTCGAAGTGAGGCCCGCTTACTTTGAGTGGTTGGTACTCGGCTGATCCACCAGCTTCGAGTTGTGGTGTCAGGGGTGTTGCTATCCCTATAGCGACCTCCAATCAACTGTGGTCCACCTCGTTTGTGGAAACACAGGCTTGGTGACCGTTTTTGTGGACAAGTTGGGTGTGTGAAAGAGGCGAACTGATTAGATTTTGGTGAAGACACAGATCCGGATACGGCGACTGGAATTTTTAAAGTGATATATTCACCAATTATAGCTAGGCTGGATTCTTCACCGACACCATCCCAGCCAAGCCTGGATGTTGGCAAGCTCAAGGACGAGAGGGTAACTGAGGAGTTTTGCAAACAGGTTGAGTGGGGATTTGGGGTTGTGGTGCGTTTGGGGAATTCTGAAAATTGTGGTGCCTTCAAGCCACCATTCTGATGTTGCGAGTGGGATGTCTGAACCACCGTGGGGTGAAGAGAATTTTCTCTCAAAGGCAAGATACATTGGACCAGATTCACAGGGCCAGTAAAATGGCATAAGCTGCGTGTCAGGAGCTAAGGCGTAAAGTGTAACGTGCGCTAAGGGTGGACAAAGGAGGCCATGTGTAGGAATCTGTGAGGGGAAGAGCATCACTGTGTCAATGATTCTCGGTCCTGCTTCAGGGAATTGTGCATTGAGTCCTCCAAGCCCTATCCTGGTGTACTGGCAAGTTAGAAGTGGAGCGTGGTGGGCTGCTCGACAGAGGAGACCTAAGTGAAGTCCCGCTGGGCCAGTTTATTTTGGGGGCTGTACCAGGCTGATCGCACGCAGCTGTCAAGTTGGATGTCAGGGGTGTTGCTACTCTATAGCTGACGCTCCAATCCAACTGTGTTCCACCTTCGTTTGTGGAAACACCAAGGCTGCGGTGAACCGGTGAAATGGGTAAAGCTCCAGGGATCTGTGCATGCCATGCTGAACTTGCTCAAGGCTGGTGGAAATCTCACTCGTGTCGTTGCATGCAGTTCTGTGCTCTGCCTGGACACAGGCACCATTCCACTGACTGGAAGAGGGGGGCTTGTTGTCCCTCTCTGGAAAGTGGAATGGTGATCGCCAAGACTTGCAACAACTAACCGAGGGGTGGGACGCTGCTCTCAGTGCCAGGCAAGGTCTTTGCTCGAATAATCTTTGATAAGGGTTTTGCCGCCATCATGCTTGAGCACCCAGCGTCCAGAGCAGTCAGAGCTTTACACCAAAGAGGTCAACGGTTGACGTGATCCTTGATCTTTAGGTCCTCACCAAACGCAGATACGAGAGTTTCGGCAGGGACTGCTTGCAGCCAATGTTGACCTCTTTTGTAGAGCATTCGATTCAGTGAATTGGGATGCCCTCTGGAGGATTCTTGGTCTGTTCGTGGGGTGCCACCAAAACAGATCGATCTGATTGCCTTGAACTCTACTCTGGTTAACTGAGAGTGCTGTGAGAATGGGTTGGTACTCATCTCTGACTTATTTCCATTGTTGCTGGAGTTCGTAGGATGTTGTGCTGGCCCCAAACACTTTTCATGCACTTGTATCGGACTGGATTCCCTAGGGAGGAATGTCGGAAGAGATCAAGCTGTGTGCCATCGTTTGAGAATGTGAAGATCTCTGGCTTAGATTTCGGCAAGATGATGCAGTCATCTTTGCGGGGAGACTTTAGAATATCCTTTGGGGGCCCTCGAGGTGCTGAATGGAGGAGTGCGGTGCCGCTGGGATTACGGGTTTCCTGGATCAAAGAACTAAGATCCAGGCTTTCAATGACATCTTGGATGCCTGCTGCCTGTCTGTGCCTGTTTGTGGTGAGGATGTTGAGGTCATGGAGAGATTCACTTACCTTCGCAAGTGATATTCATGTTCTGCTGCCTGCTGTGAGTCAGAAGTCAATAGACGTCTGGGTCGGGCCCTGGGGATAATGGCTTCCCTGGATATGGGGTGTGGCACTGCCCGCTGCTGTGCGGAGGACGAAAGTCCGAGTCTTCAGGTCCTTGGTGCTTCAGTCTTGCTCCTATGGATGCGAGGACTTGCACTCTGACGAAGGAGTCTGATATGGAGAATTAATTCCTTTGGTACAGGTCTGCTTCGGAGAATCCTTTGGCTATCGCTGGTCGGACTTTGTGTCCAATGAGCGATTGCTGAGAGAAGACTCAAATGAGATTTTGTTGCCTGCATATCCAGAGCGTCAGCTGTGCTGTATTGACATGTGTGGCTAGTTTTCCTGAATGCTTGATCCACGGGCACGAATTAACATTTTTAATCCACCGGCAGCAAAGGGCCAGTGATTAGAAAAGTTTACCGGACCCCAGCAGAATTTCTACCGGCCCTGATAAAATAAAGACAAAGTCACAGAATTTTGATATCAACACTTTTAATATACTCACATGAGTGAGTTTTTATGAGTGAGGTTTGTTGGAGGAGTGAAGTTTTGATGAGAGGTTGGTTGATGAAGTGAGTTTGAAATGGATGAGGTTGGTTGATGAGTGAAATTGATGAGTGAGGTTGTTGGATGAGTGAGTTTAATGAGGAGGTTTGCAGAATGAGTGAGTTTGATGGAGGAGGTGGGTGGAATGAGTGAGTTGGATGGATGGATGGAGTGAGTTTGATGGAGTGGGGTGGGGGTATGATGCGGGAGGAGAAGGAGTGGGTGATTGGGGAAGGGGGGGGAACCTTTTTTTTGTGTGGGTGATGGGGGGGCAAGGGGGGTTGTGAGTAGTGCTGGGGGGGGGGGCATTTTTGTGGTGATGGGTGGTTTGTGCTTTGAATGGACGTGGGGGGGGGGGGGGGTTGTGGGTGATGGACGATGCGGTGGAGGGGGGGGGGTTGTGGGTGATGGACAATGGTGGGGGGTACAACTTCCGTGACACGATCCAGACATCAAATAAACTCACTCATCACCTAACCTCTACCCATCAAACTCACTCCATTCACCCACCTCAACCCATCAAAATCACTCATTAGACCCAAACTCACCCATCAAACTCACTCATTCACCCAACCTCACCCATCAAACTACTCATTCCACTAACTCACTCATTAACATGCCAAAAGCCTCATCAAAAACTCACTCATTCCCTAACCTCACCCATGAAAACTCACTCATTCACACCAAATTCAACTCATTTAACCAACCTGGGCATGAGAAAATGCGTCCATCAAAAGACGCGCCAAATAAACCGTCAAATCTCTGCGCAATGCAAACCGTGATTTTGGAACGAGAAAATTGGGTATGTTGAAATAAAAAAAAAAAAATGTGAGATGGAAGAAAACATAGACAAAGATGGCTGCCGCAGAATTAACCGGTGATTTCTACGGACAAAAAACAGTAGTTCCAGTTGAAGAAAACTAGTAGAGAAGCTAGTACAAATTGTAACAAATAACAGGAATCACCTAGTGATTATCCAGCAGCGCGGCAGGTAAGGCAATATTGTGTACCTGCCGAAGAGTTGTGGAGTGCCTTCAAGACCACCGTCCTTGATGTTGCCGGTGGATGTCTTGGAACTCACCGAGGGCAAAGAAGAATTTTGTCTCTCAAGGGACACTGGATACCATTGACCAGTGAATGGCAGAATGGCAGAGCTGACCACCGAGGAGATTGTCGTTTGCAACACTCACTACGATGTTTCAAACTGCCTCTTGGAAGTAAAGTCAGCGACAAACACTGTTGCCAAGAGCTTCATGAACTGGGTTTTCCATGGCAAGCAGCAAACAGACAAGCTTAAGATCACGCATGACAATGCCAGGGTGGCTGGAGTGGTGTACAGAGCTGCACCGCCATTGGACTCTGGAGCAGTGTAAACGTGTTCTCTGGAGTGATGAGTCGCATCTTCATATCTGGCAGTCCGAACGGACAAATCTGGGTTTGGCGGATGCCAGGAGAACACTAACCTGTCCAAATGCATAGTGTAAATGCTGTAAAGTTGTGGTGGAGAGAGGAATAATGGTCTGGGGATGTTTTTTCATGGTTTCGGCGCTAGCCTTATTTCCAGTGAAGAGAAATCCTAACATACAGGGCATACAATGACATTCTAGACATTTCTGTGATTCTAACTTTGTGGCAACAGTTTGGGGCAGCGTCTTCCGTTTCAGCATTGACAATGCCCACTGCACAATATGTGAGGCATACAGAAATAGTTTGCCGAGATCCTACTGTGGAAGACTTGATGCCTGTGCAGAACTCCATTCACTCATCGAACACCTTTGGATGAATTGGAAACACCGACTGGAGCCAGACTAATGCCAACATCAGTGCCATGACCTCACTAAAGGTCTTGCGGCTGAATGAGAACAATTGACGCAATGTTCAACATCTAGTGGAAGCTTCCAGAAATAAGTGGAGGCTGTTATAGGGCAACAAAGGGGACCAACTCCATATTATGCCCATGGAATGTTTGAATGATGATGTTGGCGACAGGTGTCCACATACTTTTGGCATGTAGTGTGTTTGCTGCCGCATATGTGCCACTTACCGCATAGATATCCGAGGACACAATGGAAGATTTTCTGTTTGTCAGTGGTATGGCAAGGGCTGATTGGATATGTTGAACTAAGCCAGAGAAGAGCTGCGCATAGACGTGCTTGGCCAGGGCGTCACGTGCAATTCACAGCTTGCTCACAGCCCATTGCTCACATATGTTCGGCTCGCCGTCATATCTTGGCGGGGACAAAGAACGGGTCATCTCTGCATCTCAAGGCCACAGCAGCTGGCAGAAGAACTGCTAAATGCGATTACTCTCTATATTGTGCACAAATGCAAGCAATAGATGTAAAAAAAATTTAATAATATATTAAATATTTAACAATTGAGCAAAATATTTTGAAATAAACAATTTTTAAAATCTTGTGATTAATAAAGCAGCTCGCAGGAAGGCTATCAATGTGGGGAACACTGGCGGCATGCACACCCATGCAAGGGCTCGCACCGCAAACAGCAGCAGGGGCTGCCAACTGCCCAGGAGTTTAATGACTGCTAATCCATGCCAGGGAGCCCACCAATTAGCACTTAGCTTGCACAAATTCTCAAGCATAAAACAGCTTTTCCGAGTCACAGGCGATCCTTGCTTTGGAGGAACGTTTCCAAATGCAGAATAGCCGCAATGACCCGAAATATGGCCAGCTGGTTGTCGTCCTTTATGCGGCTGGTCAAGTGTAGAGAGAAACATATTGCAACATTACTTACACAAGCAACAATAATAAAAAAAACGTACATTGCCACATATTTGAAAAAACAATTGAGCAAGAATGGTCGCTGATGAACATCTGTTTATGTTCTGATGTTTTTTGAAGCGTCATAAAGATGATTTTTTTTATAAAGCACATTGTTCGTTTCTCCCAAAAGAGATATTCTGTAGCAATATCACAACAACATAAGTCTAGTGTTTGGTCACCATGGTGCATTTCGGTCGATTTGGAAACATCTCCCATTATACTTAGAATACTTACGAAGCACAATACCATCCAGGAACAATTGGTTCAATTTAGACTTACCAACAACACTTGTGTAGCCCTCATCTTCAAGTGCTTGAAGCTGCAAAAACACGTAATGAACTAGCAAGTTGGCCCATGCCCGCATAGATCTAGAGATAGATATAAGGATACATTAATTAAGATCGATAGGGGGGGGGGTAGGACTGATGAACAGCAAAAATGCATATGGAACTTCTGTATTGAGCCGGCAAGCTGGGAACAATATTTACATATTTATTGCAACAATTTGATGCATTTAAATGCTTAATGGCAGTGAGGTGCTACATTTGAAACTCGTTTGTTCGATATATGTAGCTTTTTGATGCCAGGTGCATAATAAAATTTGGTATTGGTGTCAAAGGTCCGTGTGGTGGGTCACACAGGGCAGGTGTAGCGCGTCTAGTTGTTGTAGTAAAGTTAAGTTGTTGGTTTACCATTCCTTGCTTTTAGTACATGCCGCTGGATATCTCTGTGAACGAAAAGAAAGGCCAAGTGTGCAAGTCCTTCCTTCCTGAACATAGCTCCTACCTCGCCAAAGACTTCAAGAACTATCTCTCTCATGGTAACATGGTAACAGTGCTCTTGAGGGAACTGGCTAAATGTTTGGAGGATCTCGGAGCAGTTGGTACCCTTGTGTGTCGCGTGCATGGTCGTTTGGTGTGAGACATGCTTAAGAACTCACGCACCAATAGATAAACTTACTTCTCAGGTGAGTTTTCAAATGCCAAATTAAATTTGACCCATTGAGAAACCATCAGAATATTTTGCACCATTATAGTTAGCAAGCACGCACTTCTTTTTATGACCAAATTCTCATTTTTTTAAATGAAGGAACTTTGAAATGAGACTTGGGGACATGTCACCAATTCATTAATAAATTTAAACAACACACAAGTGAAAAGATACAAGCAATCAGTGCATGCATGTTTGATAAGGACGGAACGGTTAAGGAGATTATAATTACTGCAAATTTATTATGGTACGTAAAATGGAAATGTAAAACTACTACTTCAATTGTTATTTTTTAAGATACTATACTTTTTAAATGTTTTGGCTTTTAAAATATTAGTCGTGATATAATTACTATTATCGACGAAGTTTGAAATAATACAAGAACCGACTTTCATGTCACAAATCAATTTTATCAGGTTTGGGACGTGCACGGGGTTACATCAGGGAAAGTTTCCACCTGACTCAGCAAGAATATTCATAGGTTGGAATAAAGTTGTGTTTCCATGTTAGCAAGACTGGTACGTGCTACTAATTGATATGATGTACCTCGTGCTGTCTGTGAAGAGTGGATGCTCCTGTAACCTTAGTGGAGAGGGTATGGATCCGGCCGCATATAGCGGCTGCACATGTCACATACCGGTGTGTCATCAATTGACCGAAGCGTGATGCCCCCCCCCCACCCTGAAAATAATTTCCTATTTATTTAAAACACCATTATACGTAATTCAATGTTAATTCAATGTTATTCATGATTATTATTTTCGCGAAAATTTTCATGTCATTATAAACTTAGTTCATCAAGTAAGTCAGAGTCCGGAAGTTTCGAATAAAATTTGTCAGTCTGAATCAAAAGTCGTATCGCAAATTTGGCGAACTCAAGTCGCCAACTCTGCTCGACACTGTACGCATTTAAAAAATAATAATATATAAATCAATTTGTGTTGCCCCCACTGCCCACTGTAGTTTTAGTCACCTTGTTACTCTCTGTCATCAAATTATTCCCTGATGTCACATATTTGAGATGCACGTGCATTTCAATCTGGTGGTGATCACATGCACAAGAAATGCTAGCTATGCAAAAACAAAATAAGTAATGAGATAAGACTTTGCCCAAATCTGATGCTTGTATTGTTCAGCTGCTTCAATCTTATCCTGGAAAAAATAAATAAATAAATTTTAAAAAATAAGTGAACACAAAAAATGAAACATCATTATTTAAACACGCTGCTCATGTTTTGCTTTATAAAAGTTTGGCAACACTTTGCACACCGCACGGTCACATATTTGAGATGCACGTGCATTTCAAAATTATGGGTGGTGATCAATGCACAAGAATCTCGCGATGCAAGCAAACAAAAAAGTATTAGATAAGACTTGTTCCAAATCTGGATAGTTGATTGTTTAGCTGCTGCTTAATCTTAAATCCTGGAAAAAAAATAAATACATTTTAAAAATAAGTGAAAGACAGCAATGTTTATTTGTGGAAGAAAATGCAAAAATGTCAGTTTGCCTTCAAAGGCAATCGAGTCTATAATTTACAATGCTCAGAAGAAGATTTTGCGAAAAGGTGAGTATTTATATAAGAAACTCCAAAGTACACAGAGGATTACTTCTGTCAACCTGTTTCAATGCAGTTGGTAACATACATACGGTGGAGCGTCTTACAAACGCGAATGGTGGGACAGCGTCGAGCTATGTTTATAGCACGAATATTGGGACATATTCAGCAAAGCTAGGTTTATAGTGCAAATGGTGGTGACAAGGCCATGCGGCTCAATCTATAGCATGGTTAAAAATAAAATATAAAACTATGTGCTTGCGAAAACGTGAAGCAAGAGGCCAGAATGGAAGAGCAAGTCTTGTGCAGGCTCGTGGAAGATATGGTTTTTTGCACCCGCAAAATGCAAAGGCAGCGGGCCGCAAATGTGGAAGCACGTTGCATTTTATCACCGCGAATAATGTCAGGTCGGAAGAGCGAATCTCGCGAATGTCTGTGGTCCAACAGTAAGCCCACATCTATGCTTATCTGCTGCGCCATCTCTTATACTGTTTGAGTTTTTTTTTTTTTTTGAAAAAGTTTAATCTTCTTTCCTGCAAATACAAGAAAAGACACAACTAATGAAAAACACCAACTAAACATGAATGTTCAGCAGATGGAACACGAGTTTCAATGTCTCTTCGAGGAAACAAGATACACAACACATACTACCTGACGGAATCACCCTGCCTGTGAAACGCACTGGGAATGACAGTTTTATTAGCTGGGCAGGATTCAGACCCAGGGTAGACAGGTGAGTGCACATATCATCCTGCCAGCCCTTTACGCACATGGTAAAAATTGGAAAGAAAATTATTATTTATTTCATAAAATACAAAATTTTGTGAAAAACGGTGGTTAGAGACAAATGGATCTGACTTTTTTAAAAGGGGATTCATAATTGTCAGATTAAGCGGGTGTGAGAGTAAAGCTTTGTTTTATATCGGAGCGTGCATAATTTCATTTTGTTCTCGTTTTTGGGACTGAAATGGTAAGTGTCTGTTAAAATTGGTGCGACAGTAGATCTCGCGATGAACGCAACGGCTGACACATTTTTTCAGGCTTCCGATACCTCAAAATTTTCAGTTCCAAGATCCAATGCCGGCTATCATTGGCTACAAATCGTAACTGTTCAGCCTGGCAAGGAGGTATGCCATTCCTAACCAGTGCATTCTTAGTTATTAAAGCATATTTATTGCTCCGTCCATGTCCTCCTGCTTTTGATAATTTATCGCATATTATTATAAGTGGAGGCAATGAAATAATAACGTTTGACAAGTGTGTGAACTAATCAGAATATGCAAATCAAATTCGACATATTGTTTAGTATCAAGAGCAATTGACATGGTGACATTTTCGCTGCGCAGTCAGGCTCTCTTTGCTCGACATCAAATGCATATTCTAACGTGCCGATCATGAATGTTTCAACCTGTGATATTTATATTTATTGATTAAGCTGCAGCAGAACTTGGTGGGGTGTCGTCTGTGGAAGACACGATCTTGCTCGTCGAGGAATTTGCTGGAATAGATACGCTAAAAAAAAAAACACTCGCACTGATCGTTCCAAGAAAGTATCTCTTGAAATGTCCAAGAAAGAGTGTTATGATCACCTCAAATAACATAAATTACATACTTTCCTCAGAAAGTTAAAATAAATTCCCAACAAACATACTTCCAATATATGAGTAAACGATACACATTTGCTATAATGTTTGATTGGCAATCAAATTCCAGCAGAGGATGAATTCGGGGAGAACTAACCAACACACACGGTACCGAAAGAAACAGTTAAGACAAGACCTTAGAACTGTCTACATTTCTCCCTCCACTGAGAGACGGGCACAAAAATGGAGCTGAACAAGCGAAGCACCCATAAAGTTTGTTTTGAAAAAAGACTAGCGCGCTCAAATTGATAGATTCAGCATTTAATGGAAAGTCGACAGTCTACATTACTCCTTGCGTTCATTGTTCTGATGACACGAGTTTTGTAAAATAAAAATAAAATAAAAATTTCTTGACTGCCTCTGTTGTCCATCAGCAAAACCAAGCTATTTTATATGGCGTCTGATAACAATTACTGATTGGAAGGTATGAAAGTAAATGCCATCTAAATTAAAGGCTCGCATCGTGGCGGTGTCGTGCTTTAGAGTTAGACAGTCTGATATAACACGATACATCACGTGCTTAAATTTTCCCCTCAATTTTCCCGTCAAATGTACAGCTTAAAAGATAGACTAGCTTGGCTGGCTATGCCAGTGGTAGCCCAAGATGTATTCTTTAAGTAAAAATAAATAAACTTTCAGTGACGAAATGGGAGAATCTGGAGGACGGATTGATCCACAATATCTTTAGAAGATGAAATTTATCTCTGCTATTACGATAGCAGCACATAATGAAGGAAAGGCAACCTTGTTTGGGTATGAGGGAGGGTGTGGAGAGATGTACTGTATCAGTAATGTACATACAATTTTTTTTTATCATGACAGTGTTGTGCTTCAAGAATAATAATTTTTTTTTAAAAGAATACAATATCAGTCCTTAAGTATCAAATGTTATATAGAACGGGCCAAAACAAAACACATAAATGGCTTCAGAACTGCACACCTTATCATGAACAGTCAATTGTGAGATGCATCGTCTTTGCAACAAGCACTTGCATTAAAAACCCAACTATAGTAGTGGTTCTCACTGGTGGTCTGGTCACTTTTTGGTGGTGTCCATCAGAACTTGTCCAAAGTCACCACGTGTGAGCAGGTGCCTCGTCCAGCTGTTTTACAACCATGTTCACAAGCATGCAGCGCGCCATCCATAGTGTTGCCGTAACTTCCATCTGAGAGGGTTGCACTGCGTACCATAATTCCACAATGTGTTATTCGTTTCAAAGTCTTGGGAAGTGACTCAATGAAGCGGCTAAGCTGAAACTCCATCTTGAAAAGTGTCACCAAATTGTTGAAAAAGGTGAAGATTATTTTGAGTGGTGGTTATCAGCTCTGAAGCGGCAGCACTTGACTCAACAGCACATTCTACGAAAACACAAGCAATGCAGCACGCGCTTCTACATTATTGCATACAAAGTTGCACCGGCCAGATGCTCATGCCAGTGTTGAGCATGTTGTGCTCCTGTGCTAAAGAGATGGGTATGCTTGTTTTTGGTGAGAAAGGCAGCAAGGAAGCTGAATGATATATCTGTCTCTGACACAGTATCAAGACGTATACAAGCGAGATGGCACAGAACATCAGTGAACAAGTTGTGGATGAAATAAAGAAGTCACCATCGTTTGCCATACAATTGGATGAATCGACTGATGTCGCATTGTGCTCTCATTATTGGTGTTACAAATGATACAAGGTTGAGGAGACTTCAAACACAAATTTCTTTTTTGTAAGACTCTTGACACTACAACACAAAGGCTCAGGATGTGTTTGGAATTAACAATTTTTTAATTACATGGGCTGGATCGGGTAATTTGTGGGTGTCACCACTTGATGATTCACTGCCAGCTGGCTCAAGATCAGGCTTCCAAACGTTAGTGAAACAGTACGCTCCAATGGAGCTGGAATTAATTGGGTCATTCATAAGGAACTGTTGGTGTCAAAAACATTGCCTGATCAACTGAACGCCTTTTCAAAGGGTTGGTGAAGATGGTGAATTACATTAAATCATTAGCTCTGAATACAGGCTGTTCAAAAGATTTGCTGACTGGTTTGACTTTGCTGTGTCGCTGTTTACCACTTCTTTACGGTGGTTGTCAGCAGAGAACGTACTAAACAGAGTTTTTAAATTGAGAGAGGAGTTGGATATATTTTTTCTTAGGCTTAAGGGAAAGAAGAATTCTGAAATGAGCTGCGCAGGTCACAATTTAGAATTGCGTATCTGCCTATTTTTTAGAATCTTCAAAAAATGAATCTTCGGCTGCAATAGAAAGGTCAAATCTGTTCTCCAACCAAAGCATCATCAAGGCTTTTCTTGAAAATTGGAACTCTGGATCGTAACCTGACCGTTGTCAGGTCAGGCCAGATTTATATCTGTGACTTGCTATAGGTATCATGTAAACCTGTACTAATTGTTCATGGTCGGGTTGTCGGCGATTAAAACGTCTCCCCACCAGGTTTTTTGGTGAGGAGGGTGTTTGGATATGGACACCCAGCAGGATTTAAAAACAAAACCTGTCAAAGGGCGGAGGAGCTCCTTGTGAGCCAACGGCCATCCATATCTAATGCCCAACTGTGTCTGCGGACGTCCTCCTGCAGTTGGGTTACTTCTTATTAGGTTGGTGGGGCAGGATTTGCACTCAGGCCACCGTAAAATCCTTCATTCCGCAAAACACAAAAACGCAAAGAAATCTGAAAACCCACTCCATGAGAGCACCTACTGTGCAGCTTTTCTTCCTTCGCAGGACAGCTCACCGGATTATGGGATTGGGGCAAAGCCTTCGGACCCCCAATCTTTGATGATAGGAGGGAAACCACGGGGTAACATTCCCGGTCAGATTGCGCGAGAGTGTGTCGGGGGTGGCTGAGGTGTCACTCCACAGACGGCGGTCCTCCTTAGGTTAAACTGAGGCGGTCCTTCGGGTGGGTGCCTGAAATGTCCTATCCTAAAAGAGGATGATCACCTGTCTCTGTTTATCTGAGGCTCAAGCGTTGGACATCGGTATTGGCAGCACTCTCTAAGGTTCAGAGATGATTGCGGTGAGTGATCATGGTGGGTGGTTACACCTACTATTGTCTGGTCACTGATGGTTACTATGCCCAAGGAATTGCTGTAGCTGTGTCCAATAAGCTGACTCAATGATAATTGAGGAACACGGTCAACCGAGCGTATTATGAGATAAGGATTCGTCACATTTTGGGTGTCATTTAACTGGTCTCTGTTTATGCTCCGACTGAGGCGAGTGATCTCACCGTGAAGGATGCATTCTAGCCCACGCTCGAGTCTTGGTTGATCAGTGCCAGGCGAGATACACTTCTAGTCTGGGGGATTTCAATGCATCGACTGGAACGTATAGGGATGGTTATGAAACATATGTTGGCCCCATGGGGCAGGAACTATGAACCAGAATAGCACTAAGTTCCTTGATTTGCAAGAAGTCATGGACTTAGGTGGCCGGTTCATGGTTTCAGCGCCACAAGCTCATTTGGTATTCAAGAATACCAAATTCCAATGATATTCCAATAGACTTGGTATTCCAATGCTGGCGTGTGGCAAAGGAGATCGACCATATCCCCGTTGATGGTCGCTGGATGATGATCCAGACTGCGGGGTCTACCGGAGTGCTCAGTTCTCAATACTGACCACCGGCTTGTTGTAGCAACTCTGAAGTTGCACCTTAAATCCAGGAGAATGGTACCATCCCAGCCTGGACTGGATGTTGGCAAGCTCAAGGATGAGAGGGTAGCTGAGGAGTTTGCGAACAAGCTGAGTGGTTTTGGGGTCTGGTGTTTGGGAGGTCTGAAGAGTTGTGGAGTGCCTTCAAGACCACGTCCTTGATGTGCGGTGGAGGTCTTTGGAACTCACCGAGGGCAAAGAAGAATTTTGTCTCTCAAGGGACACTGGATACCATTGACAGTGAATGGCAGAATGGCAGAGCTGAGGCGTAAAATGTACGTGCGCCAAGGGTGGACAGGGGCCTATGTGCGAGGAATCTGTGAGGGGATAATAGCATACCTGTGGTCAAGTGATTCTCGTCCTGCTTACAGGGGAATTCGCACATTACGTTCATCCAAGCCATCCTCGGTGTAATGGCAGTTAGAGCGGAGGGTGGAAGGCTCTTGACAGAGGAGTCCGAAGTGAAGGCCCGCTTACTTTGAGTGGTTGTACTCGCTGAATCCACCAGCTTCGAG
>CM068963.1:83583070-83597564 GCA_035128595.1 Eptatretus atami | reverse complement strand
CAGTGATATTCATGTCTCTGCCTGCTGTGAGTCAGAAGTCAATAGACGTCTGGGTCGGGCCTGGGGAGTCA
The DNA here is from genome assembly GCA_035128595.1 of Eptatretus atami. Classification (NCBI taxonomy): domain Eukaryota; kingdom Metazoa; phylum Chordata; class Myxini; order Myxiniformes; family Myxinidae; genus Eptatretus; species Eptatretus atami. The sequence goes on along the minus strand of CM068963.1, from coordinate 83,597,493 downwards.
TGGCTTCACTGGATAATGGGGTGTGGCACTGCCGCTGCCTGTGCGGGAGGACGAAAGTCCGAGTCTTCAGGTCCTTGGTGCTTCCAGTCTTGCTAGCGATAGCCAAAGGATTCTCCGAAGCAGACCTGTACCAAAGGAATTAATTCTCCATATCAGACTCCTTCGTCAGAGTGCAAGTCCTCGCATCCATAGGAGCAAGACTGAAGCACCAAGGACCTGAAGACTCGGACTTTCGTCCTCCGCACAGCAGCGGGCAGTGCCACACCCCATATCCAGGGAAGCCATTATCCCCAGGGCCCGACCCAGACGTCTATTGACTTCTGACTCACAGCAGGCAGCAGAACATGAATATCACTTGCGAAGGTAAGTGAATCTCTCCATGACCTCAACATCCTCACCACAAACAGGCACAGACAGGCAGCAGGCATCCAAGATGTCATTGAAAGCCTGGATCTTAGTTCTTTGATCCAGGAAACCCGTAATCCCAGCGGCACCGCACTCCTCCATTCAGCACCTCGAGGGCCCCCAAAGGATATTCTAAAGTCTCCCCGCAAAGATGACTGCATCATCTTGCCGAAATCTAAGCCAGAGATCTTCACATTCTCAAACGATGGCACACAGCTTGATCTCTTCCGACATTCCTCCCTAGGGAATCCAGTCCGATACAAGTGCATGAAAAGTGTTTGGGGCCAGCACAACATCCTACGAACTCCAGCAACAATGGAAATAAGTCAGAGATGAGTACCAACCCATTCTCACAGCACTCTCAGTTAACCAGAGTAGAGTTCAAGGCAATCAGATCGATCTGTTTTGGTGGCACCCCACGAACAGACCAAGAATCCTCCAGAGGGCATCCCAATTCACTGAATCGAATGCTCTACAAAAGAGGTCAACATTGGCTGCAAGCAGTCCCTGCCGAAACTCTCGTATCTGCGTTTGGTGAGGACCTAAAGATCAAGGATCACGTCAACCGTTGACCTCTTTGGTGTAAAGCTCTGACTGCTCTGGACGCTGGGTGCTCAAGCATGATGGCGGCAAAACCCTTATCAAAGATTATTCGAGCAAAGACCTTGCCTGGCACTGAGAGCAGCGTCCCACCCCTCGGTTAGTTGTTGCAAGTCTTGGCGATCACCATTCCACTTTCCAGAGAGGGACAACAAGCCCCCCTCTTCCAGTCAGTGGAATGGTGCCTGTGTCCAGGCAGAGCACAGAACTGCATGCAACGACACGAGTGAGATTTCCACCAGCCTTGAGCAAGTTCAGCATGGCATGCACAGATCCCTGGAGCTTTACCCATTTCACCGGTTCACCGCAGCCTTGGTGTTTCCACAAACGAAGGTGGAACACAGTTGGATTGGAGCGTCAGCTATAGAGTAGCAACACCCCTGACATCCAACTTGACAGCTGCGTGCGATCAGCCTGGTACAGCCCCCAAAATAAACTGGCCCAGCGGGACTTCACTTAGGTCTCCTCTGTCGAGAGCCCACCACGCTCCACTTCTAACTTGCCAGTACACCAAGGATAGGGCTTGGAGGAACTCAATTGCACAATTTCCCCTGTAAGCAGGACAAGAATCACTTGACACAGGTGATGCTCTTCCCCCTCACAGATTCCCACACATGGGCCTCCTTTTCCACCCTTTAGCGCACGTACACTTTTACGCTTAGCTCCCTGAACAGCGCAGCTTATGCCATTTAGCTTGGCCCTGTGAATCTGGTCAATGGTTATCTTGTGCCCTTTGAGAGACAAAATTCTCTTCACCCCACGGTGGTTCAAGACTCACTCGGCAACATCAAGAATGGTGGTCTTTGAAGGCACTCCACAACTTTTCAGAATTCCCAAAGCACCACAGACCCCAAATCCCCCACTCAACCTGTTTGCAAACTCCTCAGTTACCCTCTCGTCCTTGAGCTTGCCAACAATCCAGGCTGTGGCTGGGATGGTGTCGGTGAAGAATCCAGCCTAGGGCTATAATTGGTGAAGATATCACTTTTAAAAATTCCAGTCGACCGGATCCGGATCTGGATCTTCACCAAATATCTAATCAGTTCGTCTTGTCACACACCCAACTTGTCCACAAAAACGGTTCACCACAGCCTGTGTTTCCACAAACGAAGGTGGACCACAGTTGATTGGACGGTCAGCTATAGGGATAGCAACACCCCTGACACCCACAACTCGAAGCTGGTGGATTCAGCCGAAGTACCAACCACTCAAAGTAAGCGGGCCTTTCACTGTCGACTCCTCTCGTCAAGAGGCCTTCCACCCTCCGCTCTAACTGCAGTACACCGAGGATGGGCTTGGCAATGAACGTAATTGTGCAATTTCCCCTGTAAGCAGGACGAGAATCACTTGACCACAGTGATGCCTAATTTATCCCCTTCACAGATTCCTCGCACATAGGCTCCTTCGTCCACCCTTGGCGCACGTACAGTTTTACGCCTCAGCTCTGCCATTTGCCATTCACTGGTCAATGCTATCCAGTGTCCCTTGAGAGACAAAATTCTTCTTTGCCCTCGGTGAGTTCCAAGACATCCACCGCAACATCAGGACGGTGGTACTTGAAGGCACTCCACAACTCTTTCAGACCTCCCAAGCACCAGACCCCCAAAATCACCACTCAGCTTGTTCGCAAACTCCTCAGCTACCCTCTCATCCTTGAGCTTGCCAACATCCAGTCCAGGCTGGGATGGACCATTCTCTCTGGATTTAAGGGTGCAACTTCAGAGTTGCTACAAACAAAGCCGGTGCGTCAGTATTGAGGACTGAGCACTCCGGTAGACCCCGCAGTCTGGACATCATCCAGCGACCCATCAAACGAGGATATGGTCGATCTCCTTTGCCACACCGCCAGGCATTGGGAATACCAAGTCTATTGGAATATTCATTGGAATGGTATTCTGGAATACCAAATGAGGCTGTGGCGCGCTGAAACCATGAACCGGCCACCTAGTCCATGACTTCTTGCCAAAGTCAAGGAAACTTAGTGCTATCTGGTTCATAGTTCCTGACCCCATGGTGGCCAACATATGGTTATCATAACCATTCCCTATACAGTTCCAGTCGATGCATTGAAATCCCCCAAGACTAGAAGGTTGTATCTCGCCTGGCGGCACTGATCAACACAGACTCGAGCGTGGGCTAGAATGCAATCCTTCACGGTGAGATCACTCGCCTCAGTCGGAGGCATAAACATGAGGACCAGTTAAATGACACCCAAGGATGGACGAATCCTTATCTCATAATCACGCTTCGTTTGACCGGTGTTCCTCAATTATCATTGAGTCAGCTTATTGGACAAGCTACAGCAATTCCTTGGGCATTGGAAACCATCAGTGACCAAGGACAATAGCTAGGTGTAACACCCACCATGATTCTCACCGCAATCAGGTTCTCTGAACCTTAAGAGAGTGCTGCAATTACCGATGTCAAACGCTTGAGCTCAGATATAAACAGAGACAGGTGATCATCCTCTTTTAGGGGATAGGACATTTTCAGGCCCAACCCACCCGAAGGACCGCCTCAGGCTTAAACCTAAGGAGACCGCCGTCTGTGGATGACACCTCAGCACCACCCCGACCACACTCTCGCGCAATCTTGACCGGGAATGTAACCCCGTGGTTTCCTCCTATCATCAAAGATTGGGGGTCCGAAGGCTTTGCCCCAATCCCATTTAATCCGGTGAAAGCTGTCCTGCGAAGGGAAGGATAAGTCTGCCACAGTAGGTGACTCTCATGGAGTGGTTTTTCCAGATTCTTTGCGTTTTTTGTGTTGCGGAATGCAAGGATTTTACGGTGGCCTGAGTTGCAAATCCTGCCACCCACAACCTAATAAAAGTAACCCAAAACTGCAGGGAGACGTCCGCAGACACAGTTGGGCATTAATATGGATGGCCGTTGGCTCACAAGGAAGCTCCTCCGCCCTTTGACAGGTTTATGTTTTTAAATCCTGCTGGGTGTCCATAATCCAAACCCACCCTCCTCACCAAAAAACCTGGTGGGGAGACGCTTAATCGCCGACAAACCCGACATGGAACAAGTTAGTACAGGTTTACATGATACCTATAGGCAATCACAGATATTAATCTGCGCCTGACCTGACAACGGTAGGTTACGATCCAGAGTTTCCAATTTTCAAGGAAAAAAGCCTTGATGATGCCTTTGGTGGAAGAACAGATTTGACCTTTTCTATTGCAGCCGAAGATTCATTTTGTTGAAGATTCTTAAAAAATAGCAAGATACGCAATTCTAAATTTGGGACCTGCGCAGCTCATTTCAGAATTCTTCTTTCCCTTAAGCCTAAGAAATTATTATCCAACTCCTCTCTCAATTTAAAAACTCTGTTTAGTTTACGTTCTCTGCTGACAACCACCGTTAAAGAAGTGATTTAGGAAAACAGCGGACACAGCAAAGTCGAAACCCATGTCAGCAAAATCTTTTGAACAGCCTGTATTCAGAGGCTAATGATTTAATGTTAATTCACCAATCTTCACAACCCTTGTTTGAAAAAGGCGTTTCAGTTGATCAGCAATGTTTTTGACACCAAAGCATTCCTTATGAATGACCCAAATTAATTCCAGCTACCATTGGAGCGTACTGTTTCACTAACGTTTGGAAGCTGATCTGTGGAGCCCAGCATTGAAGGTGAATCATCAAGTGGGACACCCACAAGATTTACCCGATTCCAGCCCATTGTAATTAAAAAATTGGTTAATTTCCAAACACATCCTGAGCCTTGTGGTTGAGTGTTCAAGGAGTCTTACAAAAAAGAAAGTTGTGTTTTGAAGTCTCCTCAACCTTGTACTTGTTGAACACCAATCAAACTGAGAGCCACAATGCGACATCAGTCGATTCATCCAATAGTATGGCAAACGATGGTTGACTTCTTTATTTCATGTCCAACAACTTGTTCACTGATGTTCTGTGCATCTCGCTTGTAACGTCTTGATACTGTGTCAGAGACAGATTATCATTCAGCTTCCTTTTGCTTGCTTTCTCACCCAAAAAACAAGTCATACCATCTCTTTAGCACAGGAGGCACAAACATGCTCAACACTGGCATGAGCATCTGGCCTGGTGCAACTTGTATTGCAATAATGTAGGAAGCGCGTGCTGCATTGCTTGTGTTTTCGTAGAATGTGCTGCTTGAGTCAAGTGCTGCCGCTTACAGAGAACTATGATAACACACTCAAAATAATCTTTCACCCTTTTTCAACAATTTGGGTGACACTTTTTCAAGATGGAGTTTCAAGCTTAGCCGCTTCATTGAGTCACTTCCCAGACTTTTGAAACGAATAACACATTGTGGATTTATGGTACGCAGTGCAACCCTCTCAGATGGAAGTTACGGCAACACTATTTGGATGGCCGCGCTGCATGCTTGTGAACATGGTGTAAAACAGCTGGGACGCAGGCACCTGCTCACACCGTGTGAGTGACTTTGGACAATGTTCCTGTGGACCACCCCGAAAAAGTGACCATGACCACCAGTGAGAACCACTTACTATAGTTGGTGTTTTTAATGCAAGTGCTTTGTTGCAAGACGTGCATCTGCACAATGATCTGTTCATGATAAGGTGTCAGTTCTGAAAAGCCATTATGTGTTATTGTTTTGCCCGTCTATATAACATTTGATACTTAAGGACTGATATTGTATTCTTTTAAAAAAAAATTATTCATTCTTGAAGCACAACACTGTCATGATAAAAAAAAATTGTATGTACTATTACTGAACAGTACATCTCTCCACACCCTCCCTCATACCCCAAACAAGGTTGCCTTTCTTCATATATGTGCTGCTATGGTAATAGCAGAGAGATTAAATGTCATCTTTCTTAAGATATTGTGGATCAACTCCGTCCTCCAGATTCTCCCATTGTCACTTGAAAGTTATATGTATTTTTACTTAAAGATACTATCTTGGGCTACCACTTGGCATAGCCAGCCAAGCTAGTCTATCTTTTAAGCTGTACATTTGATGGCGAAAATTGAGGGGAATTGAAGCACGTGAGTGTATGTGTTATATCAGACTGTCTAACTCTAAGCACGACACCCCACGATGCGAGCCTTTAATTTAGATGGCATACTTTTCATACCTTCCAATCAGTAATTGTTATCAGACGCCATATTAAAATAGCTTGGTTTGCTGATGGGACAACAGGGCAGTCAAGAAATTTTTATTTTATTTTTATTTTTACAAAACTCGTGTCATCAGAAACCAATGAACGCAAGCCGAGTAATGTAGATGTCGATTTCCCAGTTGAAATGCTGAAATCTATCAATTTGAGCCGCTGCTAGTCTTTTTTTAATAAACAAACTTTATGGTGGCTTCGCTATGTTCACGCTCCATTTTTGTGCCGCGTCTCTCAAGTGGAGGGAGAAAATGTCAGACAGTTTCTACAGGTCTTGTCATTAACTTGTTTCTTTCGGTGACCGTGTGTGTTGGTTAGTTTCCGATTCATCCTCTGCTGGAATTTGATTGCCAATCAAACATATAGCAAATGTGTATCTTGTTGTACTCATGATATTGGAAGTATGTTTGTGGGAATTTATTTTAACTTATCTGAGGAAGGTGATGTAATTTGATGTTATTGAGGTGATCGATACGACTCTTTCCTGACATCAGATACTCTGAACGATCAGTGCGAGTGTTTTTTTTTTTAGCGTATCTATTCCAGCAAATTCTCGACGAGCAAGATCGCTGTCTTCCCACAGACGACGACCCCACCAAGCTTCTGCTGCAGCCTTTAATCAATAAATATAAATATCACAGGCTTGAAACATTTCATGAATCGGCACGTTTAAGAATTGCATTGATGCGAGCAAAGGAGCCTAGGACTGACGCAGCGAATTGTCACATGTTCAATTGCTCTTTGATACTAAACAATATGGTCGAATTTGATTTGCATATTCTGATTTAGTTCCACACACTTGTCAAACGGTGCATTATTTCATTGCCTCCACTTAAATAATATGCGGATAAATTATACAAAAGCAGGAGGACATGGACGGAGCAATAAATAAATTGCTTAATAACTAAGAATGGCACTGGTAGGAATGGCTATACCTCTGCCAGGCTGAACAGTTTACGATTTGTATGCAAGATAGCCGGATCTGGATCTGAACTGAAAATTTTGAGGTATCGAAGGCCTGAAAAAATGTGTCAGCCGTGACGTCATCGCGAAGATCTACTGTCGCACCAAGTTTTAACATGACACTTTACCATTTCAGTCCCCCAAAAACGAGAACAAAATGAAAATATGCACGCTCCCGATGATAAACAAAGCTTTAACTCTCACACCCGCTTAATCTGACAATTATGAATCCCCTTTAAGCAAAAAGTCAGATCCATTTGTCTCTAACCACCGTTTTTCGACAAAATTTTGTATTTTATGGAAATAAATAATAATTTTCTTTCCAATTTATACCATGTGGTAAAGGGCTGGGCAGGATGATATGTGCACTCACCGTGTCTACCCTGGGTCTGAATCCTAGCCCAGCTAGATAAAACTGTCATTCCCAGTGGTTTACACAGGCAGGGGTGATTCCGTCAGTGTAGTATGTGTTGTGTATCTTGTTCCTCGGAAGGACATTGAACTCGGTGTTCCATCTGCTGAACCATCATTGTTTAGTTGGTGTTTTTACATTAGTTGCTGTCTTTCTTGTATTTGCAGGAAAGGAAGATAAAAACTTTTTTCAAAAAAAAAAAAAAAAACTCAAAACAGTATTGAAGAGATGGCAGAGCAGAAAGCATAGATGTGGGCTTTACTGTTGGACCAACAGACATTCGGCGAGGATTTCGCTCTTCACGGACCTGACATTATTCGCGGTGATAAAATGGCAACCGCTGCCTTCCACATTTGGCGGCCCTGTGCTTTGCGATTTTGCGGGTGCAAAAAACCATATCTTCCACGAGCCGTGCACATAGACTTGCTTCTTCCATTCGTTGCCTCGTTGCTTCACGGTTTTCGCAAGCAACATAGTTTTAATTTTTATTTTATAACCATGCTATAGTGAGCCCATGGCCTTGTCCCACCATTTGCCACTATAAAACCTAGCCTTTGCTGAATATGTCCCATATTCGTGCTATAAACATAGCTGCGACGGCTGTCCCACCATTCGCGTTTGAAAGACGCTCCACCGTATGTATGTTACCAACTGCGATTGAAACAGGTACTGACAGAAGTAATCCTTCTGGTGTACGTATGTGGAGTTTCTTATATAAATACTCACCTTTTCGCAAAATCTTCTTCTGGCATTGTAAATTATAGACTCGATTGCCTTTGAAGGCAAATTGACATTTTTGATTTTCCCACAAATAAACATTGCTGTCTTTCACTTGATTTTTAAAATGTATTTATTTATTTTCCAGGATTTAAGATGACAGCAGCACTGAACAATACAAGCTATCCAGATTTTGGACAAAGTCCTTATCTCAATTACTTATTTTGTGTTTGCTTGCATCGCGAGATTCTTGTGCATTGGATCACCACCCATAATTTTGAAATGCCACGTGCATCTCAAATATGTGACGGTGCGGTGGTGCAAAAGTGTTGCCAAACCTGTTATAAGCAAAACATGAGCAGCGTTGTTAAATAATGATGGTTTCAGTTTTTTGTGTTCACTTTATTTTTTAAAATTTATTTATTTATTTTTTCCAGGATTAAGATTGAAGCAGGCTGAACAATTACAAGCTATCAGATTTTTGGCAAAGTTCTTATCTCATTACTTATTTTGTTTGTTGCATAGCTAGGGCATTCTTGTGCAATGGATCACCACAGAATTTTGAAATGCACGTGCATCTCAAATATGTGACATCAGGGAATAATTTTGATGACAGAGAGTTAAAAAGGTGACTAAAACTGACAGTGCTGGCAGTGGGGGCCAACACAATTGATTTATATATTATTAGTTTTTGTAAATGCGTACAGTGTCGCAGCAGAGTTGGCGGACTTGAGTTACGCCAAATTTTGCGGATTACGACTTTTGATTCAGACTTGACAAATTTTATTCGAAACTTCCGGACTCGTGACTTACTTTGATGAACTAAGTTTTAATGACATGAAAATTTTTCGCGAAATAAATCATTGAATAAACATTGAATTAACATTTGAATTACGTATATGCGTTGTTTTAAATAAATAGGGAAATTATTTTCAGTGGGTGGGGGGGGGGCATGCACGGTTCGGGTCAATTGATGAACACCGTGTATGTGACATGTGCAGCCGCTTATGGCGGGCCGGATCGCATACCCCTCCACTAAGGTTAAAGGGAGCATCCACTCTCACAGACAGCACAGAGGACATCATATCAATTTAGCAAGTTACCAGTCTTGCTAACATGGAAACACACTTTATTCCAACCATGATATCTTGCTGAAGTCAGTGGAAAATTTGCCCCTGATGGTAACCCCTGTGCACGTCCCAAACCTGATAAATATTGATTTTGGACATTGAAAACGTCGGTTGACTTGTATTATTTCAAACTTCGTCGATAATAGTAAAATTAATATCACGACTAATATTTTAAAAGCGCAAAACATTAAAAAGTATAGTATCTTAAAAGATAACAATTTGAAGTTAATAGTTTTACATTTCCATTTTACGTACATAATAAATTTGCAAGTAACATTATTAAAATCTCCTTAACCGTTCCCTTCCTTATCAATACATGCATGCACTGATTGCTTGTATTTTTCACTTGTGTGTGTTTAATTTATTAATGAATGGTGACAGATGTTCCCAAGTCTCATTTCAAAGTTCCTGTCCATTTAAAAAAAATTGAGAATTTGGTCATAAAAAGAAGTGCGATGCTGTGGCCTAATATATGGTTGCAAAAATATTCTGATGTTTCTCAATGGTGTCAAATTTAATTTGGCATTTGAAAACTCACCTGAGAAGTAAGTTTATCTTGAGTTGGGTGGCTGAGTTCTTAAGCATGTCCTCACACCAAACGACCACTGCACGCGACACCACAAGGGTACCAACCTGCTCCGAAGATCCTCCAGAACATTTAGCCAGTTCCCTCAAGAGCACTGTTAACCATGTGTACCATGAGGAGCTAGTTCTTGAAGTCTTTGGCGAGGTAGGAGGCTATGTTCGGAAGGAAGGACTTGCACACTTTGGCCTTTCTTTTTCGTTCACCAGAGATATCCAGCGGCATGTAGCTAAAAGCAAGAATGGTTAAACCAACAACTTAACTTTACTACAACATAGACGCGTACACCTGCCTGTGGTGACACCACCACACGACCTTTTTGACACCAATACCAAATTTTTATTTATGCACCTTGGGCATCAAAAAGCTACATATATCGAACAAAAAACGAGTTTCAAATGGAGCACCTCACTGCATTTTAGAGCATTTAAATGGCATCAAATTGTTGCAATAAATCTATGTAAATATTGTTCCCAGCTTGCCGGCTCAATGACAGAAGTTCCATATGGCATTATTTGCTGTTCATCATTCCCTACCCCCCCCCCCCCATTATCGAATTGCTTAATTAATGATTCATGTCTTCTTTTTCCTATATAACTATCTTTCTTAGAATCCTATGCGGGCATGGGCCAACTTGCTAGTTCGATTAAGGTGTTTTGCAGCTTCATAGCACTTGAAGATGAGGGCTACACAAGTGTTGTTGGTACAAGTCTAATTGAACCAATTGTTCCTCGGGATGGTATTGTCTTCGTAAGTCATTCTAATGTATAATTGGGAGCATGTTTCCAAATCGAGCCGAATGCACCATGGTGAACCACCACTAGACTTATGTTGTTGTGATATTGGCTACAGAATCATCTCTTTTGGGGAGAAAGCGAACAATGTGGCTTTATAAAAAAAATCATCTTTATGACGCTTCAAAAAAAATCAAGAAATAAGACAGATTGTTCATCAAGCGACCATTCTTGCTCAATTGCTTTTTCAATTTGTGCAATGTACGTTTTTTTTATTATTAGTTGCTTGTTAAGTAATTGTGCAATATGTTTTCTCTAACTTGGACCAGGCATAAAGGACGACAACAGCTGGCCATATTTCGGGTCATTGCGGCTATTCTGCATTTGGGAAAACGTTGCCTTCCAAAGCAAGGATCGCCTGGACTCGGAAAAGCTGTTTTATGCTGTGAGTAATTTGTGCAAGCTAAGTGCTAATTGGTGGGCTCCCTGGCAGTTGGATTAGCAGCTTCATTAAACTCCTGGGCAGTTGGCAAGCCCCTGCTGCTGTTTGCGCGGTGCGTAGCCCTTGCATGGGTGTGCAGTGCCTGCCAGTGTTCCCCACATTGATAGCCTTCCCTCGAGCCTGCTTTATTAACACAAGATTTTTAAAAATTGTTTTATTTCAAAAATTTGCTCATTGTAAATATTAATTATTATTATTTTTTTGACATCTATTGCTTGCATTTGTGCACAATATAGGAGAGTAAGATTCGCCATTAAGCAGTTCTTCTGCCAGCTGCTGTGGCCTTGAGATGCAGGAGATGACCCGTTGCGCTTTAGTCCACCGCCAAGATAGTGACGGCGAGCGCAGACATATTGTGAAGCCAATGGGCTGTGAGCAAGCTGTGAATTTGCACGTGACGCCTAGGCCAAGCACGTCTATGCGCAGCCTCTTTCTCTTTGGCTTAGTTCAACATATCCAATCAGCCCTTCCATACCACTGACAAACAGAAATCCTTCCATTGCGTGTCCTCGGATATCTATGCGCGTAAGTGCGCACATATTGCGGCAGCAAACACACTACATGGCCAAAAGTATGTGGACACCTGCTCGTCCAACATCTCATTCAAAAATTCATGGGCTATAATAGGAGTTGGTCCCCTTTGTTGCCCTATAACAGCCTCCACTTATTTCATGGGAAGCTTCCACTAGATGTTGAACATTGCGTCAGGATTTGCTTCCATTCCAGCCGCAAGACCTTTAGTGAGGTCATGGCACTGATGTTGGGCGATTTAGTCTGGCTCCAGTCGGTGTTCCAATTCATCCAAATGGTGTTCGATGGAGTTGAAGGTTTGGGTTCTGCACAGCCAGTCAAGTTCTTCCACAGTAGGATCTCGGCAAACTATTTCTGTATGGCTGCACTTTGTGCATGGGGCATTGTCATGCTGAAACAGGAAGGCCTTCCCCAAACTGTTGCCACAAAGTTAGAATCACAGAAATGTCTTAGAATGTCATTGTATGCTGTATGTTAGGATTTCTCTTCACTGGAATAAGGGCTGAGGCGCCGAACCATGAAAAAACCATCCCCAGGACCATTATTCCTCTCTCCACCACAACTTTACAGCATTTTACACTACTGCATTTGGACAGGTTAGTGTTCTCCTGGCATCCGCCAAACCCAATTTGTCCGTCGGACTGCCAGATGATGAAGTGCGATTCATCACTCAGAGAACACGTTTCACTGCTCCAGAGTCCAATGGCGTGAGCTCTTACACCACTCCAGCCGACCCTTGGCATTGTGCATGCGTGATCTTAAGCTTGTGTGTTTGCTGCTCTGGCATGGAAAACCCAGTTCATGAAGCTCTTTGCGCGAACAGCTGTTTGGTGCTGACGTTACTTCCAAGAGGCAGTATTGAAACTCGGTAAGTGAGTGTTGCAACCGACGCATAAACGATTTTTTCCGTGCCTACACGCTTCAGCACTTGGCAGTCCCGTCTGCTGGACTTCTTGTGCATACCACTTTGTGGCTGAACTGTTGTTGCTCATAGCACATTCCCACCATCACAATAACAGTACTTACAGATTGAACAGAAAGCTCTAGCAGGCAGAAATTTGACCAAACTGACTTGTTTGGAAAGTGCCATCTATGACGGCAGCCACGCTTGAAAGTCAATGAGCTCTTCAGTATGGCCCATTCTACTGCCAATGTTTGTCTTATGGAGATTGCATGGCTGTGTGCTTGATTTTATTACACCTGTCAGCAATGAGTGTGGCTGAAGAGCTGAATCCCACTCATTAGAAGCGGCCCGTTGTCTGCAATTACTTTTGGCCATGTCATGCACTTGTCACCTAATTCCGCCTTCTGACAGCTTGCATTTCAAGGAGGACAAAAGTTTTGGACTACCCTTAGGTGCTCAACCATTACATTTTTATTTTTTCACACTTTTTCTCTAATTTCCTTCTCTTCTGTATGCTGTTACAGCAAGTTTCAGATATTTTTTTTTGTGATTTATTTATTTATTTTGTGGTTTTCAAAGTTAGTGGTCCAGCATTTACTGATCCTTTTTAAGTTGCTTGTTTTTAATCATTGTTTCAAAAGAATGCTTTGGAATTATTTATTTATTTATTTATCCCTGCAAGTTCCCTAACATGGTTCATCATTGATCTCAACATGATTAGCCATTTACACCAAGATGCGTGATATTATGTCGGACTCACACGTTCTGAAGCCATCCGAGGCGATGCCACCATGAAACGGTCTTACAATGACAAAGGATGCATTTATTTCCCTGCTTTGTGACACAGACGTTCTGAAAACCTTTGAAGTCAAACAGCTTTTGAGCAATTTTGCATTTTAAAACTATGCAAATGGAAAAGTTGCAGCAGCAGTTTAACATTGGTTGAGTTGGTTTTCTTATTTTAATCGACACAAAAATATTACGAGCATTTTCTACATGATCTACCACTTATTATTGAGGTTGTTACAAAAAATTGCAAAAAACAGAACCAAAGACAGATACTTCTTGCTACTTTATTGCTATTTTGCATGCATTATTCTACCGATGTCCTTGGAATTCAAAATACAGTGCTGAATAAATCTACAAACCCCCTTTCAAAATTTTCACCTTTTGTTGGCTATAGCCTGGCAATTAAATGCATTAAATCAGGGAACTCTTCCACCTTTATTTACATACCGTAACCCACAAACATTCCAAAGTGCAAAACAAATTCTACAAATTTCAGAAGTTTATTGAAAATACAAAACTAGAATATCTTGGTTGGATAGTGTCCACCCCCCTTATATTAAATTGCAATTTTTAAATTAGTTCAGGTGTAACAAATCACCTTCAAAATCACACACCAAGTTAATTCGGCCTCCACCTGTGTTAAATTGTAGGATATCTGATTATTTCACGAATAAAAATCAACTGTTCCTTGGATATTGTTCCAAAACTGTTCCAACTGGATATTCATTCCAACAGATATTATGCATTTTATATTATTTTCTGAAATTTGTACAATTTGTTTTTCACTTTGGAGTTGTGGGTTACGATTGTTGTATACGTAAAGTTTGGAAAAAGTCTGATTTAATTCCCAGGCTAGAAGCGCAACAAAAAGGTGGACATTTTAAAGGCAGTGTTGACTTCCATAGGTGCCTTGTATGTAAGCAATTTGAAACTTGGTTTCCAAACATCATGAGATTATTTGTTCAGATGGCGAATGGCTAAGCAGCGCCAACCCAAAATGTCTTCGACATTTATCTCTCTCCCTATTT
>CM068963.1:83568274-83583045 GCA_035128595.1 Eptatretus atami | reverse complement strand
GGTCGGACTTTGTGTCCAATGAGCGATTGCTGAGAGAGACTCAAATGAGATTTGTTGCCTGCATAGTCCACGAGCGTCAGCTGTGGCTGTATTGACATGTGGCTAGTTTTCCTGATGCTGATCCAGGGGCACGAATTAACATTTTTATCCACCGGCCAGCAGGGCCAGTGATTCTGTGACTTTGTCTTTATTTTATCAGGGCCGGTAGAAATTCTGCTGGGGTCCGGTAAACTTTTCTAATCACTGGCCCTTTGCTGCCGGTGGATTAAAAATGTTAATTCGTGCCCGTGGATCAAGCATTCAGGAAAACTAGCCACACATGTCAATACAGCACAGCTGACGCTCTGGATATGCAGGCAACAAAATCTCATTTGAGTCTTCTCTCAGCAATCGCTCATTGGACACAAAGTCCGACCAGCGATAGCCAAAGGATTCTCCGAAGCAGACCTGTACCAAAGGAATTAATTCTCCATATCAGACTCCTTCGTCAGAGTGCAAGTCCTCGCATCCATAGGAGCAAGACTGAAGCACCAAGGACCTGAAGACTCGGACTTTCGTCCTCCGCACAGCAGCGGGCAGTGCCACACCCCAATTGATACCGGTGAACCATATCCCCAGGGCCCGACCCAGTACGTCTTTGACTTCTGACTCATGCGAGCAGAGGAGCATGATCACTGCAATTATACTAATTCTCTACGAAGGTAAGTTCTGAATCTCTCCTTATGACCTCAACATCACTCACCACAAACAGGCACAGACAGGACAGCAGCATCCAAGATGTCATTGAAAGCCTGAGATCTATAGTTCTTTATCCAGGAAACCCGTGAATCCCAGCGGCACCGCACTCCTCATTCAGCACCTCGAGGGCCCCCAAAGGATATTCTAAAGTCTCCCCGCAAAGATGACTGCAATCATCTGCCGAAATCTAAGCCAGAGATCTTCACATTCTCAACACGATGCACACAGCTTGATACTCCTCCCGGACATTCCTCCACAGGGAATCCAGTCCGATACAAGTGCATGAAAAGTGTTTGGGGCCAGCACAACATCCTACGAACTCCAGCAACAATGGAAATAAGTCAGAGATGAGTACCAACCCATTCTCACAGCACTCTCAGTTAACCAGAGTAGAGTTCAAGGCAATCAGATCGATCTGTTTTGGTGGCACCCCACGAACAGACCAAGAATCCTCCAGAGGGCATCCCAATTCACTGAATCGAATGCTCTACAAAAGAGGTCAACATTGGCTGCAAGCAGTCCCTGCCGAAACTCTCGTATCTGCGTTTGGTGAGGACCTAAAGATCAAGGATCACGTCAACCGTTGACCTCTTTGGTGTAAAGCTCTGACTGCTCTGGACGCTGGGTGCTCAAGCATGATGGCGGCAAAACCCTTATCAAAGATTATTCGAGCAAAGACCTTGCCTGGCACTGAGAGCAGCGTCCCACCCCTCGGTTAGTTGTTGCAAGTCTTGGCGATCACCATTCCACTTTCCAGAGAGGGACAACAAGCCCCCCTCTTCCAGTCAGTGGAATGGTGCCTGTGTCCAGGCAGAGCACAGAACTGCATGCAACGACACGAGTGAGATTTCCACCAGCCTTGAGCAAGTTCAGCATGGCATGCACAGATCCCTGGAGCTTTACCCATTTCACCGGTTCACCGCAGCCTTGGTGTTTCCACAAACGAAGGTGGAACACAGTTGGATTGGAGCGTCAGCTATAGAGTAGCAACACCCCTGACATCCAACTTGACAGCTGCGTGCGATCAGCCTGGTACAGCCCCCAAAATAAACTGGCCCAGCGGGACTTCACTTAGGTCTCCTCTGTCGAGAGCCCACCACGCTCCACTTCTAACTTGCCAGTACACCAAGGATAGGGCTTGGAGGAACTCAATTGCACAATTTCCCCTGTAAGCAGGACAAGAATCACTTGACACAGGTGATGCTCTTCCCCCTCACAGATTCCCACACATGGGCCTCCTTTTCCACCCTTTAGCGCACGTACACTTTTACGCTTAGCTCCCTGAACAGCGCAGCTTATGCCATTTAGCTTGGCCCTGTGAATCTGGTCAATGGTTATCTTGTGCCCTTTGAGAGACAAAATTCTCTTCACCCCACGGTGGTTCAAGACTCACTCGGCAACATCAAGAATGGTGGTCTTTGAAGGCACTCCACAACTTTTCAGAATTCCCAAAGCACCACAGACCCCAAATCCCCCACTCAACCTGTTTGCAAACTCCTCAGTTACCCTCTCGTCCTTGAGCTTGCCAACAATCCAGGCTGTGGCTGGGATGGTGTCGGTGAAGAATCCAGCCTAGGGCTATAATTGGTGAAGATATCACTTTTAAAAATTCCAGTCGACCGGATCCGGATCTGGATCTTCACCAAATATCTAATCAGTTCGTCTTGTCACACACCCAACTTGTCCACAAAAACGGTTCACCACAGCCTGTGTTTCCACAAACGAAGGTGGACCACAGTTGATTGGACGGTCAGCTATAGGGATAGCAACACCCCTGACACCCACAACTCGAAGCTGGTGGATTCAGCCGAAGTACCAACCACTCAAAGTAAGCGGGCCTTTCACTGTCGACTCCTCTCGTCAAGAGGCCTTCCACCCTCCGCTCTAACTGCAGTACACCGAGGATGGGCTTGGCAATGAACGTAATTGTGCAATTTCCCCTGTAAGCAGGACGAGAATCACTTGACCACAGTGATGCCTAATTTATCCCCTTCACAGATTCCTCGCACATAGGCTCCTTCGTCCACCCTTGGCGCACGTACAGTTTTACGCCTCAGCTCTGCCATTTGCCATTCACTGGTCAATGCTATCCAGTGTCCCTTGAGAGACAAAATTCTTCTTTGCCCTCGGTGAGTTCCAAGACATCCACCGCAACATCAGGACGGTGGTACTTGAAGGCACTCCACAACTCTTTCAGACCTCCCAAGCACCAGACCCCCAAAATCACCACTCAGCTTGTTCGCAAACTCCTCAGCTACCCTCTCATCCTTGAGCTTGCCAACATCCAGTCCAGGCTGGGATGGACCATTCTCTCTGGATTTAAGGGTGCAACTTCAGAGTTGCTACAAACAAAGCCGGTGCGTCAGTATTGAGGACTGAGCACTCCGGTAGACCCCGCAGTCTGGACATCATCCAGCGACCCATCAAACGAGGATATGGTCGATCTCCTTTGCCACACCGCCAGGCATTGGGAATACCAAGTCTATTGGAATATTCATTGGAATGGTATTCTGGAATACCAAATGAGGCTGTGGCGCGCTGAAACCATGAACCGGCCACCTAGTCCATGACTTCTTGCCAAAGTCAAGGAAACTTAGTGCTATCTGGTTCATAGTTCCTGACCCCATGGTGGCCAACATATGGTTATCATAACCATTCCCTATACAGTTCCAGTCGATGCATTGAAATCCCCCAAGACTAGAAGGTTGTATCTCGCCTGGCGGCACTGATCAACACAGACTCGAGCGTGGGCTAGAATGCAATCCTTCACGGTGAGATCACTCGCCTCAGTCGGAGGCATAAACATGAGGACCAGTTAAATGACACCCAAGGATGGACGAATCCTTATCTCATAATCACGCTTCGTTTGACCGGTGTTCCTCAATTATCATTGAGTCAGCTTATTGGACAAGCTACAGCAATTCCTTGGGCATTGGAAACCATCAGTGACCAAGGACAATAGCTAGGTGTAACACCCACCATGATTCTCACCGCAATCAGGTTCTCTGAACCTTAAGAGAGTGCTGCAATTACCGATGTCAAACGCTTGAGCTCAGATATAAACAGAGACAGGTGATCATCCTCTTTTAGGGGATAGGACATTTTCAGGCCCAACCCACCCGAAGGACCGCCTCAGGCTTAAACCTAAGGAGACCGCCGTCTGTGGATGACACCTCAGCACCACCCCGACCACACTCTCGCGCAATCTTGACCGGGAATGTAACCCCGTGGTTTCCTCCTATCATCAAAGATTGGGGGTCCGAAGGCTTTGCCCCAATCCCATTTAATCCGGTGAAAGCTGTCCTGCGAAGGGAAGGATAAGTCTGCCACAGTAGGTGACTCTCATGGAGTGGTTTTTCCAGATTCTTTGCGTTTTTTGTGTTGCGGAATGCAAGGATTTTACGGTGGCCTGAGTTGCAAATCCTGCCACCCACAACCTAATAAAAGTAACCCAAAACTGCAGGGAGACGTCCGCAGACACAGTTGGGCATTAATATGGATGGCCGTTGGCTCACAAGGAAGCTCCTCCGCCCTTTGACAGGTTTATGTTTTTAAATCCTGCTGGGTGTCCATAATCCAAACCCACCCTCCTCACCAAAAAACCTGGTGGGGAGACGCTTAATCGCCGACAAACCCGACATGGAACAAGTTAGTACAGGTTTACATGATACCTATAGGCAATCACAGATATTAATCTGCGCCTGACCTGACAACGGTAGGTTACGATCCAGAGTTTCCAATTTTCAAGGAAAAAAGCCTTGATGATGCCTTTGGTGGAAGAACAGATTTGACCTTTTCTATTGCAGCCGAAGATTCATTTTGTTGAAGATTCTTAAAAAATAGCAAGATACGCAATTCTAAATTTGGGACCTGCGCAGCTCATTTCAGAATTCTTCTTTCCCTTAAGCCTAAGAAATTATTATCCAACTCCTCTCTCAATTTAAAAACTCTGTTTAGTTTACGTTCTCTGCTGACAACCACCGTTAAAGAAGTGATTTAGGAAAACAGCGGACACAGCAAAGTCGAAACCCATGTCAGCAAAATCTTTTGAACAGCCTGTATTCAGAGGCTAATGATTTAATGTTAATTCACCAATCTTCACAACCCTTGTTTGAAAAAGGCGTTTCAGTTGATCAGCAATGTTTTTGACACCAAAGCATTCCTTATGAATGACCCAAATTAATTCCAGCTACCATTGGAGCGTACTGTTTCACTAACGTTTGGAAGCTGATCTGTGGAGCCCAGCATTGAAGGTGAATCATCAAGTGGGACACCCACAAGATTTACCCGATTCCAGCCCATTGTAATTAAAAAATTGGTTAATTTCCAAACACATCCTGAGCCTTGTGGTTGAGTGTTCAAGGAGTCTTACAAAAAAGAAAGTTGTGTTTTGAAGTCTCCTCAACCTTGTACTTGTTGAACACCAATCAAACTGAGAGCCACAATGCGACATCAGTCGATTCATCCAATAGTATGGCAAACGATGGTTGACTTCTTTATTTCATGTCCAACAACTTGTTCACTGATGTTCTGTGCATCTCGCTTGTAACGTCTTGATACTGTGTCAGAGACAGATTATCATTCAGCTTCCTTTTGCTTGCTTTCTCACCCAAAAAACAAGTCATACCATCTCTTTAGCACAGGAGGCACAAACATGCTCAACACTGGCATGAGCATCTGGCCTGGTGCAACTTGTATTGCAATAATGTAGGAAGCGCGTGCTGCATTGCTTGTGTTTTCGTAGAATGTGCTGCTTGAGTCAAGTGCTGCCGCTTACAGAGAACTATGATAACACACTCAAAATAATCTTTCACCCTTTTTCAACAATTTGGGTGACACTTTTTCAAGATGGAGTTTCAAGCTTAGCCGCTTCATTGAGTCACTTCCCAGACTTTTGAAACGAATAACACATTGTGGATTTATGGTACGCAGTGCAACCCTCTCAGATGGAAGTTACGGCAACACTATTTGGATGGCCGCGCTGCATGCTTGTGAACATGGTGTAAAACAGCTGGGACGCAGGCACCTGCTCACACCGTGTGAGTGACTTTGGACAATGTTCCTGTGGACCACCCCGAAAAAGTGACCATGACCACCAGTGAGAACCACTTACTATAGTTGGTGTTTTTAATGCAAGTGCTTTGTTGCAAGACGTGCATCTGCACAATGATCTGTTCATGATAAGGTGTCAGTTCTGAAAAGCCATTATGTGTTATTGTTTTGCCCGTCTATATAACATTTGATACTTAAGGACTGATATTGTATTCTTTTAAAAAAAAATTATTCATTCTTGAAGCACAACACTGTCATGATAAAAAAAAATTGTATGTACTATTACTGAACAGTACATCTCTCCACACCCTCCCTCATACCCCAAACAAGGTTGCCTTTCTTCATATATGTGCTGCTATGGTAATAGCAGAGAGATTAAATGTCATCTTTCTTAAGATATTGTGGATCAACTCCGTCCTCCAGATTCTCCCATTGTCACTTGAAAGTTATATGTATTTTTACTTAAAGATACTATCTTGGGCTACCACTTGGCATAGCCAGCCAAGCTAGTCTATCTTTTAAGCTGTACATTTGATGGCGAAAATTGAGGGGAATTGAAGCACGTGAGTGTATGTGTTATATCAGACTGTCTAACTCTAAGCACGACACCCCACGATGCGAGCCTTTAATTTAGATGGCATACTTTTCATACCTTCCAATCAGTAATTGTTATCAGACGCCATATTAAAATAGCTTGGTTTGCTGATGGGACAACAGGGCAGTCAAGAAATTTTTATTTTATTTTTATTTTTACAAAACTCGTGTCATCAGAAACCAATGAACGCAAGCCGAGTAATGTAGATGTCGATTTCCCAGTTGAAATGCTGAAATCTATCAATTTGAGCCGCTGCTAGTCTTTTTTTAATAAACAAACTTTATGGTGGCTTCGCTATGTTCACGCTCCATTTTTGTGCCGCGTCTCTCAAGTGGAGGGAGAAAATGTCAGACAGTTTCTACAGGTCTTGTCATTAACTTGTTTCTTTCGGTGACCGTGTGTGTTGGTTAGTTTCCGATTCATCCTCTGCTGGAATTTGATTGCCAATCAAACATATAGCAAATGTGTATCTTGTTGTACTCATGATATTGGAAGTATGTTTGTGGGAATTTATTTTAACTTATCTGAGGAAGGTGATGTAATTTGATGTTATTGAGGTGATCGATACGACTCTTTCCTGACATCAGATACTCTGAACGATCAGTGCGAGTGTTTTTTTTTTTAGCGTATCTATTCCAGCAAATTCTCGACGAGCAAGATCGCTGTCTTCCCACAGACGACGACCCCACCAAGCTTCTGCTGCAGCCTTTAATCAATAAATATAAATATCACAGGCTTGAAACATTTCATGAATCGGCACGTTTAAGAATTGCATTGATGCGAGCAAAGGAGCCTAGGACTGACGCAGCGAATTGTCACATGTTCAATTGCTCTTTGATACTAAACAATATGGTCGAATTTGATTTGCATATTCTGATTTAGTTCCACACACTTGTCAAACGGTGCATTATTTCATTGCCTCCACTTAAATAATATGCGGATAAATTATACAAAAGCAGGAGGACATGGACGGAGCAATAAATAAATTGCTTAATAACTAAGAATGGCACTGGTAGGAATGGCTATACCTCTGCCAGGCTGAACAGTTTACGATTTGTATGCAAGATAGCCGGATCTGGATCTGAACTGAAAATTTTGAGGTATCGAAGGCCTGAAAAAATGTGTCAGCCGTGACGTCATCGCGAAGATCTACTGTCGCACCAAGTTTTAACATGACACTTTACCATTTCAGTCCCCCAAAAACGAGAACAAAATGAAAATATGCACGCTCCCGATGATAAACAAAGCTTTAACTCTCACACCCGCTTAATCTGACAATTATGAATCCCCTTTAAGCAAAAAGTCAGATCCATTTGTCTCTAACCACCGTTTTTCGACAAAATTTTGTATTTTATGGAAATAAATAATAATTTTCTTTCCAATTTATACCATGTGGTAAAGGGCTGGGCAGGATGATATGTGCACTCACCGTGTCTACCCTGGGTCTGAATCCTAGCCCAGCTAGATAAAACTGTCATTCCCAGTGGTTTACACAGGCAGGGGTGATTCCGTCAGTGTAGTATGTGTTGTGTATCTTGTTCCTCGGAAGGACATTGAACTCGGTGTTCCATCTGCTGAACCATCATTGTTTAGTTGGTGTTTTTACATTAGTTGCTGTCTTTCTTGTATTTGCAGGAAAGGAAGATAAAAACTTTTTTCAAAAAAAAAAAAAAAAACTCAAAACAGTATTGAAGAGATGGCAGAGCAGAAAGCATAGATGTGGGCTTTACTGTTGGACCAACAGACATTCGGCGAGGATTTCGCTCTTCACGGACCTGACATTATTCGCGGTGATAAAATGGCAACCGCTGCCTTCCACATTTGGCGGCCCTGTGCTTTGCGATTTTGCGGGTGCAAAAAACCATATCTTCCACGAGCCGTGCACATAGACTTGCTTCTTCCATTCGTTGCCTCGTTGCTTCACGGTTTTCGCAAGCAACATAGTTTTAATTTTTATTTTATAACCATGCTATAGTGAGCCCATGGCCTTGTCCCACCATTTGCCACTATAAAACCTAGCCTTTGCTGAATATGTCCCATATTCGTGCTATAAACATAGCTGCGACGGCTGTCCCACCATTCGCGTTTGAAAGACGCTCCACCGTATGTATGTTACCAACTGCGATTGAAACAGGTACTGACAGAAGTAATCCTTCTGGTGTACGTATGTGGAGTTTCTTATATAAATACTCACCTTTTCGCAAAATCTTCTTCTGGCATTGTAAATTATAGACTCGATTGCCTTTGAAGGCAAATTGACATTTTTGATTTTCCCACAAATAAACATTGCTGTCTTTCACTTGATTTTTAAAATGTATTTATTTATTTTCCAGGATTTAAGATGACAGCAGCACTGAACAATACAAGCTATCCAGATTTTGGACAAAGTCCTTATCTCAATTACTTATTTTGTGTTTGCTTGCATCGCGAGATTCTTGTGCATTGGATCACCACCCATAATTTTGAAATGCCACGTGCATCTCAAATATGTGACGGTGCGGTGGTGCAAAAGTGTTGCCAAACCTGTTATAAGCAAAACATGAGCAGCGTTGTTAAATAATGATGGTTTCAGTTTTTTGTGTTCACTTTATTTTTTAAAATTTATTTATTTATTTTTTCCAGGATTAAGATTGAAGCAGGCTGAACAATTACAAGCTATCAGATTTTTGGCAAAGTTCTTATCTCATTACTTATTTTGTTTGTTGCATAGCTAGGGCATTCTTGTGCAATGGATCACCACAGAATTTTGAAATGCACGTGCATCTCAAATATGTGACATCAGGGAATAATTTTGATGACAGAGAGTTAAAAAGGTGACTAAAACTGACAGTGCTGGCAGTGGGGGCCAACACAATTGATTTATATATTATTAGTTTTTGTAAATGCGTACAGTGTCGCAGCAGAGTTGGCGGACTTGAGTTACGCCAAATTTTGCGGATTACGACTTTTGATTCAGACTTGACAAATTTTATTCGAAACTTCCGGACTCGTGACTTACTTTGATGAACTAAGTTTTAATGACATGAAAATTTTTCGCGAAATAAATCATTGAATAAACATTGAATTAACATTTGAATTACGTATATGCGTTGTTTTAAATAAATAGGGAAATTATTTTCAGTGGGTGGGGGGGGGGCATGCACGGTTCGGGTCAATTGATGAACACCGTGTATGTGACATGTGCAGCCGCTTATGGCGGGCCGGATCGCATACCCCTCCACTAAGGTTAAAGGGAGCATCCACTCTCACAGACAGCACAGAGGACATCATATCAATTTAGCAAGTTACCAGTCTTGCTAACATGGAAACACACTTTATTCCAACCATGATATCTTGCTGAAGTCAGTGGAAAATTTGCCCCTGATGGTAACCCCTGTGCACGTCCCAAACCTGATAAATATTGATTTTGGACATTGAAAACGTCGGTTGACTTGTATTATTTCAAACTTCGTCGATAATAGTAAAATTAATATCACGACTAATATTTTAAAAGCGCAAAACATTAAAAAGTATAGTATCTTAAAAGATAACAATTTGAAGTTAATAGTTTTACATTTCCATTTTACGTACATAATAAATTTGCAAGTAACATTATTAAAATCTCCTTAACCGTTCCCTTCCTTATCAATACATGCATGCACTGATTGCTTGTATTTTTCACTTGTGTGTGTTTAATTTATTAATGAATGGTGACAGATGTTCCCAAGTCTCATTTCAAAGTTCCTGTCCATTTAAAAAAAATTGAGAATTTGGTCATAAAAAGAAGTGCGATGCTGTGGCCTAATATATGGTTGCAAAAATATTCTGATGTTTCTCAATGGTGTCAAATTTAATTTGGCATTTGAAAACTCACCTGAGAAGTAAGTTTATCTTGAGTTGGGTGGCTGAGTTCTTAAGCATGTCCTCACACCAAACGACCACTGCACGCGACACCACAAGGGTACCAACCTGCTCCGAAGATCCTCCAGAACATTTAGCCAGTTCCCTCAAGAGCACTGTTAACCATGTGTACCATGAGGAGCTAGTTCTTGAAGTCTTTGGCGAGGTAGGAGGCTATGTTCGGAAGGAAGGACTTGCACACTTTGGCCTTTCTTTTTCGTTCACCAGAGATATCCAGCGGCATGTAGCTAAAAGCAAGAATGGTTAAACCAACAACTTAACTTTACTACAACATAGACGCGTACACCTGCCTGTGGTGACACCACCACACGACCTTTTTGACACCAATACCAAATTTTTATTTATGCACCTTGGGCATCAAAAAGCTACATATATCGAACAAAAAACGAGTTTCAAATGGAGCACCTCACTGCATTTTAGAGCATTTAAATGGCATCAAATTGTTGCAATAAATCTATGTAAATATTGTTCCCAGCTTGCCGGCTCAATGACAGAAGTTCCATATGGCATTATTTGCTGTTCATCATTCCCTACCCCCCCCCCCCCATTATCGAATTGCTTAATTAATGATTCATGTCTTCTTTTTCCTATATAACTATCTTTCTTAGAATCCTATGCGGGCATGGGCCAACTTGCTAGTTCGATTAAGGTGTTTTGCAGCTTCATAGCACTTGAAGATGAGGGCTACACAAGTGTTGTTGGTACAAGTCTAATTGAACCAATTGTTCCTCGGGATGGTATTGTCTTCGTAAGTCATTCTAATGTATAATTGGGAGCATGTTTCCAAATCGAGCCGAATGCACCATGGTGAACCACCACTAGACTTATGTTGTTGTGATATTGGCTACAGAATCATCTCTTTTGGGGAGAAAGCGAACAATGTGGCTTTATAAAAAAAATCATCTTTATGACGCTTCAAAAAAAATCAAGAAATAAGACAGATTGTTCATCAAGCGACCATTCTTGCTCAATTGCTTTTTCAATTTGTGCAATGTACGTTTTTTTTATTATTAGTTGCTTGTTAAGTAATTGTGCAATATGTTTTCTCTAACTTGGACCAGGCATAAAGGACGACAACAGCTGGCCATATTTCGGGTCATTGCGGCTATTCTGCATTTGGGAAAACGTTGCCTTCCAAAGCAAGGATCGCCTGGACTCGGAAAAGCTGTTTTATGCTGTGAGTAATTTGTGCAAGCTAAGTGCTAATTGGTGGGCTCCCTGGCAGTTGGATTAGCAGCTTCATTAAACTCCTGGGCAGTTGGCAAGCCCCTGCTGCTGTTTGCGCGGTGCGTAGCCCTTGCATGGGTGTGCAGTGCCTGCCAGTGTTCCCCACATTGATAGCCTTCCCTCGAGCCTGCTTTATTAACACAAGATTTTTAAAAATTGTTTTATTTCAAAAATTTGCTCATTGTAAATATTAATTATTATTATTTTTTTGACATCTATTGCTTGCATTTGTGCACAATATAGGAGAGTAAGATTCGCCATTAAGCAGTTCTTCTGCCAGCTGCTGTGGCCTTGAGATGCAGGAGATGACCCGTTGCGCTTTAGTCCACCGCCAAGATAGTGACGGCGAGCGCAGACATATTGTGAAGCCAATGGGCTGTGAGCAAGCTGTGAATTTGCACGTGACGCCTAGGCCAAGCACGTCTATGCGCAGCCTCTTTCTCTTTGGCTTAGTTCAACATATCCAATCAGCCCTTCCATACCACTGACAAACAGAAATCCTTCCATTGCGTGTCCTCGGATATCTATGCGCGTAAGTGCGCACATATTGCGGCAGCAAACACACTACATGGCCAAAAGTATGTGGACACCTGCTCGTCCAACATCTCATTCAAAAATTCATGGGCTATAATAGGAGTTGGTCCCCTTTGTTGCCCTATAACAGCCTCCACTTATTTCATGGGAAGCTTCCACTAGATGTTGAACATTGCGTCAGGATTTGCTTCCATTCCAGCCGCAAGACCTTTAGTGAGGTCATGGCACTGATGTTGGGCGATTTAGTCTGGCTCCAGTCGGTGTTCCAATTCATCCAAATGGTGTTCGATGGAGTTGAAGGTTTGGGTTCTGCACAGCCAGTCAAGTTCTTCCACAGTAGGATCTCGGCAAACTATTTCTGTATGGCTGCACTTTGTGCATGGGGCATTGTCATGCTGAAACAGGAAGGCCTTCCCCAAACTGTTGCCACAAAGTTAGAATCACAGAAATGTCTTAGAATGTCATTGTATGCTGTATGTTAGGATTTCTCTTCACTGGAATAAGGGCTGAGGCGCCGAACCATGAAAAAACCATCCCCAGGACCATTATTCCTCTCTCCACCACAACTTTACAGCATTTTACACTACTGCATTTGGACAGGTTAGTGTTCTCCTGGCATCCGCCAAACCCAATTTGTCCGTCGGACTGCCAGATGATGAAGTGCGATTCATCACTCAGAGAACACGTTTCACTGCTCCAGAGTCCAATGGCGTGAGCTCTTACACCACTCCAGCCGACCCTTGGCATTGTGCATGCGTGATCTTAAGCTTGTGTGTTTGCTGCTCTGGCATGGAAAACCCAGTTCATGAAGCTCTTTGCGCGAACAGCTGTTTGGTGCTGACGTTACTTCCAAGAGGCAGTATTGAAACTCGGTAAGTGAGTGTTGCAACCGACGCATAAACGATTTTTTCCGTGCCTACACGCTTCAGCACTTGGCAGTCCCGTCTGCTGGACTTCTTGTGCATACCACTTTGTGGCTGAACTGTTGTTGCTCATAGCACATTCCCACCATCACAATAACAGTACTTACAGATTGAACAGAAAGCTCTAGCAGGCAGAAATTTGACCAAACTGACTTGTTTGGAAAGTGCCATCTATGACGGCAGCCACGCTTGAAAGTCAATGAGCTCTTCAGTATGGCCCATTCTACTGCCAATGTTTGTCTTATGGAGATTGCATGGCTGTGTGCTTGATTTTATTACACCTGTCAGCAATGAGTGTGGCTGAAGAGCTGAATCCCACTCATTAGAAGCGGCCCGTTGTCTGCAATTACTTTTGGCCATGTCATGCACTTGTCACCTAATTCCGCCTTCTGACAGCTTGCATTTCAAGGAGGACAAAAGTTTTGGACTACCCTTAGGTGCTCAACCATTACATTTTTATTTTTTCACACTTTTTCTCTAATTTCCTTCTCTTCTGTATGCTGTTACAGCAAGTTTCAGATATTTTTTTTTGTGATTTATTTATTTATTTTGTGGTTTTCAAAGTTAGTGGTCCAGCATTTACTGATCCTTTTTAAGTTGCTTGTTTTTAATCATTGTTTCAAAAGAATGCTTTGGAATTATTTATTTATTTATTTATCCCTGCAAGTTCCCTAACATGGTTCATCATTGATCTCAACATGATTAGCCATTTACACCAAGATGCGTGATATTATGTCGGACTCACACGTTCTGAAGCCATCCGAGGCGATGCCACCATGAAACGGTCTTACAATGACAAAGGATGCATTTATTTCCCTGCTTTGTGACACAGACGTTCTGAAAACCTTTGAAGTCAAACAGCTTTTGAGCAATTTTGCATTTTAAAACTATGCAAATGGAAAAGTTGCAGCAGCAGTTTAACATTGGTTGAGTTGGTTTTCTTATTTTAATCGACACAAAAATATTACGAGCATTTTCTACATGATCTACCACTTATTATTGAGGTTGTTACAAAAAATTGCAAAAAACAGAACCAAAGACAGATACTTCTTGCTACTTTATTGCTATTTTGCATGCATTATTCTACCGATGTCCTTGGAATTCAAAATACAGTGCTGAATAAATCTACAAACCCCCTTTCAAAATTTTCACCTTTTGTTGGCTATAGCCTGGCAATTAAATGCATTAAATCAGGGAACTCTTCCACCTTTATTTACATACCGTAACCCACAAACATTCCAAAGTGCAAAACAAATTCTACAAATTTCAGAAGTTTATTGAAAATACAAAACTAGAATATCTTGGTTGGATAGTGTCCACCCCCCTTATATTAAATTGCAATTTTTAAATTAGTTCAGGTGTAACAAATCACCTTCAAAATCACACACCAAGTTAATTCGGCCTCCACCTGTGTTAAATTGTAGGATATCTGATTATTTCACGAATAAAAATCAACTGTTCCTTGGATATTGTTCCAAAACTGTTCCAACTGGATATTCATTCCAACAGATATTATGCATTTTATATTATTTTCTGAAATTTGTACAATTTGTTTTTCACTTTGGAGTTGTGGGTTACGATTGTTGTATACGTAAAGTTTGGAAAAAGTCTGATTTAATTCCCAGGCTAGAAGCGCAACAAAAAGGTGGACATTTTAAAGGCAGTGTTGACTTCCATAGGTGCCTTGTATGTAAGCAATTTGAAACTTGGTTTCCAAACATCATGAGATTATTTGTTCAGATGGCGAATGGCTAAGCAGCGCCAACCCAAAATGTCTTCGACATTTATCTCTCTCCCTATTT
>CM068963.1:83538336-83565876 GCA_035128595.1 Eptatretus atami | reverse complement strand
TGGCAACACGTCGAATACGTATGGGTAAGTTTGTATACGTTAAAGACCTGGCATACTCGTAGTACGCTGGCATCGTCGTAGTACGCTGGCATACGTCGTAGTACGCTTGGGCAATACGTCGTAGTACGCCCGCTGTTAGAACAATTTTCCATGCTTGAAATTTCTGACGTATGCCAGGTATGACTCGCACGTTCCGCATAACGCTGGCCATAAGTTGTAGGCACGTTACGCGATCATTGACACACGTTACTTGTAAGTTACTCATAAGTCGAAACAAGTCGAGGTAATTTAGCGTACCCAAAACTATTCTAACCTATGAGTAACGTGTTGTAGGCACGTTACGCGATCGTTGATACACGTCGACACACGTTACTTGTAAGTTACTCATAAGTCGAAACGCGTCGAGGTAATGGTTAGCGTCAGTGTTCCAGACTCCCTGGTTTATTTTTTTTTTTTTCCTTCGGTAAGACGGTGATGTGACACTTCGATTTCTAGTGCGGTATAATATAATTAATTAATAGGCTGCCGCTCAACGATTTAATCATAACCGCACTAGAATCGAAGTGTCACATCACGCGTCATACCGAAAAAAGAAAAAAAAAAAACCAGGGAGTCTGCAACACTGACGCTAACCATTACCTCGACGCGTTCTTCGACTATGAGTAACTTACAAGTAACGTGTGTCGACGTGTGTCAACGATCGCGTACACGTGCCTACAACTTATGCCAGCGTATGCGGAACATGTGTCATACGCCGAGGACGTCGAGAAATTTTCAACATCTGAAATGTCGACGTACTCGGCGTACTCACGACGTATGCCAGCGTGCTCTTAACGTATACAAAACTTACCATAACGTATTCGAACGTGTGCCAGCTTGGTTCGGAAAATTTCATACGTCGGCATACGCTGGCTAAAACGTCAAGGTGGTGACAGCGGCTCACACTTCGATGTCTAGGCGGTTATGATTTGAATCGTCAAGCCGCAGCTATGAATAGCCTACGCCACGTGATCACGGCGATACGCTGCCACGCTATGCATAAGTTAGGCTATCGTTGGGCATAGGTTGAACGCCGACAACACGCTAAGCATTCGTTGGTATAAGTTATCTATATGTGATGAAACGTTCTGTGTACGTTACTAATACGTTATGCATACGTCCAACACATTATTATACGCCAAACTTAAAAAAACCATCAATAGTTCAGTGTACACCAGCGTTTTACATACATTTTGATACCTGCCATACGCTGGCTAAAACGTCAAGGTGTGACAGCCCTTTAGGAGGCCACACAGCGTGATTGACAGACAGAGGGAGGAGGAGGAGAGAGAGACAGACAGAGCTGATTACACCCTCCCTCCCTCAACTTTTTTTTTGAAAAAGTGTGGAATAATAAATGAAGATGGACACCCACGGACCAGCTCAGCAAGTTACCCGTTAATCCTCTGCTGTAGTACCAACTGCTACGATACTTTACATCAATTGATGGTCGATATTCATTGCCATCAGTGCACCATTCCTCCATCACAGCAAGTGTGGGTTCGCGGCGGATTGTGTTGTGTTGACTGGTTTTTTCAGGAAGTGCTCGGCAGCGGTTCATTTGGGATCAAGTCAGGATTCTGGACTGGCAATGCAGGTTTTCAGCACTGTGTCATCAAGTCAATTCGAACAGGCACATCAGTTTGCAAGGTGCCAAAAATAAAACCTAGTTGTGCATAATCATCTCAAATGTAACGATGATATGTGCAGTAGTGGTGGTCCATGTCTATATGGTGAAGAAAATAGTTACAGAATTCATGCTCCACATGGCTGCCCTCATTCCATTAGAGTATTAGACGAAAGGAACATTCATGCCAAATTTTGAGTGAATCTGAGAATACATTCGAGGTCGCTTAAAGTGTTGGAATTTTATGTCCCGAGATGAATTCCATGTTGTGTTCAGTTCTGATTCACACAAATTAACATGATTTGTTTGTTTTCTCCAATTTAGCTTTGGGTTGAAGACGCTTCCAGTCTGGATTAAATGTATGGCATGATTTTGACTCGTTTCTAACTATTCATTCCGGATAACACAGAAAACGGTTACAGAGACAAAATAAAATAAAATATAATTTTTTTTTTTAAGTGACCCCTAAATATTGTTTTAATCAAGCCAAAATTTGAGATGTGTAATCAGTTATCCAGTGGAACAAGGGCAGGCTTGTGGAGCAATGTATTTCAATGTTTTTATTTTTTGTATATTTTTTTGGACCACCCTAATGTGTCGTGATAAGATTGTTACGTCTGTGAGAGGACCACATCAAAAGGTGAAATGCCCCGTCAGTTTGTTCATTCTGCACCGACAACTCTCTTCATCCCAATATATATATTTATATGTTTTAATACTGGTGATCTTCCTGTTGCTACCCCACTGTTCTCCTCCCACTGCTATCCTACCTCCCAATCAACAAGAAATAGGGGAAAGGGTACATTGGGTTAATATCATGGCAAGATGAATAAACTAATAGATTGAATTGATGGGTACGGATGAAGCACAATCGTGATGGACCACATTATAATGTACATATGAAGTATAAATATAAGTTTCCTGATCTGTGAGTAACTGATCTCAGAAATACAATAACTTAGGAATTACTTCTAAATGCATAATCTTTCGAAGTGTGTGTTGAGGGTGGTTGGTGGAATATCCTGCAATGGGAAATTGAAAAAGTGGTGCCTGTTTGGCTATATGCTTCCAACACTAACAACATGCTGTTTGCCACCACACCCAGGTGCAAATCCAAAATAGTCAGTGAGTCACAAATTGGCAAGCAGCTCTCTCACTCTCCTTTCCCATTAGGCATAAAACAAATTTCCAAGGTGGACACCAGACTGTATAACGCGACCTTCAGAGGACAACAATAACCAGACATCCATTCCAAATTCTGCTTGACAGTGCCTGCTCATTGGCAGAGTACTATTTTATCATTAACAGCTGGTAAAAGAGTGCCTGGTGTTTGGCTTAATGGTTAGGGTGGTGAGCTTGGGATCCTAGGGTCCCGAGTTCAAATCCCCTCTCTCCGTTTGAATATCCAGGTGGGGTTGACTCAGCCTGTCATCCTTCCGAGGTCGGCAAAGTGAGTACCAGCTGCTGGGATGATTGAACCATTCGAGTATCCTGCATTGCAGTGGTGACCCATCCAGAATTGGTGCCCCATAGCCAGGAGCCTGCTTTGGCAGCACTGATGCTCTGTACAGAGTATGGTCCAATGAATCGATGGAAAAGACAGTTCCAAACAAAAATACTAACATGTTGCACAAAAGCATGCTGCCTTTGCCTTCATTTTAACCAGGACCACAACACATGCTGTAGAATGATTGTCCATGCCAAAGGCAAGATACAGAATACAAGTTGATACTCAGACAACATGAAAGACAGGCCAAACAAAACATTAAAAAGAAAAATTAGAGAATACTAAAAGCTGGTTGTAGTTGTGAAGATAAATATATTTTTAAGACATCCAACGATTGTCGCTGAGCCTTGCCTACTGGGAGCTATACAAGTCGGGTGTGCCGTCTTTGGAATACATACAAAACTTAGAACTCATTATAGTTGTGCTGTGTAAGTTGTCAGCTCAACGTGACAATCCAACATATCATCACAACCAGCACCAAAAACCATTAATAAAAGAAGTGTTGCCTATGCAGAACTAAAAATCCAGTGTGTATATAATTTACCATAAACAAAAGTATAGACTGCACAAATTAATTATTACAGACAGGCAATTGAAATAAAATAAATATGAAATTGATTTTTGCAATCCTGTTCACTTTCCCTCACCCAGCAAATTCAAGGCGTGGCGAGTCTCATGAAGTCCGCAGCATCATCAACACCTTCAATGTGTGACTACAGCCTTGCTGTGTGTAATGGAAGGCAGTTGGCACTTCCTGCAGCAAAAACACATACACACTTATCTTGACTGAAAAAAAAAAATATATATATACATACAATATATAACTGGAACAGCACTCAGTAGAGTGCATACCTCAGCTGGGCTGAACCAGTTTACATTTGGCATCCACTGATTGGCCAGATCTGTATCCGGGCTTGAAGCAAAAACGTAATTGGCTTGTTCTCTATCACCTACCCATCTCTTCAATCAAGTTTGTCATAACCTGACCACAACTTTTGACATATTGTGGTGGTGCATCTCTAAATTATGAAGAATCAATTTAAAAAATACAAATTCTCCGTATCCGGATCTGGATCCGACTCTCAACAAAAATCAAATCAATTCTCCCTCGTCACACACCCGACCTGTCCACAAACGTTTCATCCAAATCCATCCATAACATTTTGAGTATCCTGCTCACAGAAGGACAGATGGAGACAGACAGAAAGACAAACAAACAGGGTGAATGCATAACCTTCATCCAAACTTTGGTGACAGATGTAAAAATGCTGTTAGCTTACTGTCCCCTTCCATAATCGCTGCATAAGTGCTACTCATGGCAGTGAGACAAGGGCTGGAAATCACATGGAACACCAAAAGGGACAGGTACCATACAGGAGAATGGCAAATCCAGGTATCAAACAGGGCATTCCAAGCAGGTTTAAAACAAAATCACAGGGAACGCTCAAACATTGGAGGCAAGGAACCAATGCATAGTGGTGTTAAATACAACTGAGTCATGCCACCACAGGTTTCATTTTTTTATACAAGATATAAGGTTCATTCTATCATTTTTTAATACAATTTGGGGAAGTGGAATTTTATTATTATTTTATACTAAATTTGGGGAATGGCCGTCACTTCCCGAGGCACTCTGTGTACCAGCGACATCACAACAATGGCGTCGTTTTCTCACCGCACTCAGTGGGGGCATTGTCCTAACGATATGACTTCCCTCCTCCCCATGGATCCATGCAATCTCCATTTAAATGCTGAGTGTCAAGCAAGGAGCAGCCGACCATTTCTTAAAGTCTTTGGTATGACTCGGCCGGGGTTTTAACTGCCGACCTCCCAGACTCGGAGCAGAAGCTCTAACCATTACACCAAGACCTGGTGGGGCTATTGCAGGACAATAATCCAAACAAGGCAGGTAGCGATCAATAAATGAATGAATTAATCAATCCATGGATGCAGGGGAAAAATAAAAAAAATAAAAAAGGAAGTTCAACCCGATTCGATGTACCAAGATGGAAAGTCATAAAACTCTGAAATCGACAGCAAGAGGAACACAGCTGGTAGAACGATGTGGTAGTTTCTTTCATTTTCAGCCTGAAATACAAGGTAAAGATAGTCAAATGGATAAAAAGGCTCTATTTCAATAAGAAAAAAGACAAACAATATCGAACTGTACAACAAAATCATTTCCTGAGCTCAACTGAGGGAAAATATGAAAAAAATACAACCCGAGCAGGTTTGACGGTCAGCTCGGATACAAAACTTTGATGCAAACGAGTGTTAATCAACCTTAGTGACTACGGAAAGTGAAAACAAAATTCAAATTGAATTTAAAATAAACGTGTGAGGCCTCGAAGCAAAAAATCTACATATTCTCGGAATCATTCCCAACATCATGATACAATTTCCAAAGCCGCGTTTATGGCCTGTGAAATAAATACTCGAAGTGTGTGCATTTAATGGCTGTATCCAGGATAGAGCTGGACCCCAACTAGAAAGGATCTCTCGGACCACCGAGAAGCTCAATCACTCGCTGCCTGCAGGTCTGCGGCGTTCACGTGACCAGCCAGCTCGCCGTCGATGAAATGTGCTCACAAAATCTTAAAACTTCCATTTTTCACCAGAATTATTTCAGATACTTGTAGAGCACATCCCCAACCATCTAAATATATAACATTAATCTACAGACGCTACGAATAAGCAGTCCCTAGGAGGACAGGTTACGAGGTGAAGCAGTGAACGGAAAGCATGTGGTGCCCTTCCAAGTCTCACGGTTATTTGAATTAAAATATATTTTTCCTCATGAAAAGTGTGTTTCTGAGCGGATTTGCATGAAATTATCTTCATTAAACGTGTAGCTCCACAGAAGGTCGCAAAAGTGAAAACAGAAATCAACTAGAACTTAAGACAGCCTCGTTATATGCCATGGAAACGGATGGAAGCCCATGGAAGATACTCCTCGCTGCAATGCATTCCACACAGACGCGAGATATAAACATTCAATTTTCAAAAAACTTGATGCAACGGAGTGGTTAATCAACCTTCGCGACTGAAAAGTGAAACAGAATTTAAATTGAACTTAAAATAACCGCGTGAAGCCGTGTTTAAGTCAGCGGACCTCGTGTTGCCCAATAAACAGGCCAGACGACAGAGGTAACGAGAAACTAGTTGGTCGAATAAATCTTCTTAATAATCCATATGAAACCCATTATGCATTATAGCCGTCCGATGCTTCCTTATAGGCATTCTGCACTTGATTGACCCTGTAACCCTGACAGCGAGGCGAAAATGCGAAAAAGGCCTCAGACGATCTACAGAGAGCAACTAGTGGTAACATCGTGTCAATTTAGAACTCAATCGGCCGAGACGAAAAATAAAAATTGTGGACGGACGAACGGAGACAGACAGACGACATGATGGACGGATCTGATGGACATCGAACGGTTATATTAGGTCCAGCAGCTGACCTAATAAAACCGCACCCTCATAAGAGGTCATTATCTTTGTCATTTTCACATTTTTGTAAGTGGCATTTTCATGCTCACCCTAAATTGCCCTTGTGGCAACAATGTGTGGAATTGTACCACACACAGAGGTACATCAAGAGGGAGTGGGGAGGGGTGGGTAGGATAGTTCAGGGTTGCTCGACACCGATGCTTCTTGTCTGGATTCAATCACGATAGGATCAAATTTAACGAAAATCTGTCATCTTGGTGTCGTGCTGGTTGAGGTCTCCTCAGAGCATGCAAAACTGGTTATTTGGCCTGCATTGTAGGGTGTGAACATTAAAAAATATCACCGGCTTTCGAAGAGTGCCAGTAAAAAAAAAAATAATAATAATAACAACACTGTAAATTCTTTCAAAACATTATAAAACATTGTGCCAGTAGCCTTACCAACCTGCCTACCTGTCAATTTTAAAAGGAAGTACATGTTAAGTTAGAGCAAATAAATTGTATAATATGGGTTCAGCAAAGCTGATGAAGTTGTGGTCAACAGGTAAACCAAGAGATAAAGTCGCCCTTACGGCATAAAGCAGTGCTGCATTTAACATGAACAATGAACATGGGGCAACTATGCCTGGTGTTGGCTTAATGGTTAAGGTGTGGGGCTGGGAACTTAGGATCCTGAGTTCAAATCCCCCTTGCTGTTTAATTAATTACCAGGTGGGGTTCACTCTGCCTGCATCCTTCGAGGTCGGCAAAATGAGTGCCAGCTGCTGGTATCCTGGTGTCGGAGTGGCAACTGTCCAGGATTGTGTCCAATAGCCAAGGAGATGCTTATGAGAACCAACGCTCTGACAGAGTATGGTCCCAATGGATGGATGGATGGATGGATGGCCAAATGGCTTCACCACGGGTCTCAATTTATCTTGAACTGTAAAATACAATGTGGAATAGTTGTTAAAGTTCTACAAACGAGATACTCCCAAGTCTAAGAGTTGCCATTTTATACCATTAGTTGGAATTTTCTTTTATTTTGTTACTAATCAAATACAAGCTACTTAGTAAAATGGAAAAATATGCTTGGGGTGGGGTAGTGTCTTAGACTATAAGTGTCTGTCTTTTTGTGCTGACTTTTGAATGCCCTTCATATCCTGAAGGCAATGTACGCTTCTTGAAGTTATTAGCGATCAGAGATTTTGTCGACGGTATCACAACAAAGCATTAACTATATTTTGACACAAGCAAGTTCATTTCCAGAAGCTTGAATCCATAACCCGAAATTAAATCCATATCACTTAGTCAAATATGAAACCCTTTCGTAATACTCTCGCGCTCAGTCATATCACTGCATTACATATCAGCTTCTGGACGCTAGGGCAAGGATTCCTACCATTTAAGGCGACACTACACAAAGCACCTTTGCCATGAAAACATGGTTGCACACCAGCGTGGAATCTATTCCATGAGTTATTCATGTACACAGCGTGATGTGTAAGGAGAATGATGTGTGATAATGACGAGGTGACAAACAAACAAATGAACAGGATGATGACAGCAAACAGTTGCTATAATTGTACTCCTTTTGTTGCATATGTGCCACATGTGAAGTATATGCATCAAATGCAGCTAACACAACGCAATATTAAACTGCAAGCAGATAAGTCTCAATCGTAACGAAAATCTGCAGATCACCCAAGAGTGAAGCTTCCCCGGCTACTCCTTGGCGAATGCCCACCGAGTTACCCTTGGCTGCGATCCATGATGGCCGTATTTTTGTGGACCATCCATATGACCATGACCTTAAAAGTTCAGTGATGGAGTGCTAAATTAAGAAAATGTGTCCCATCTCCAGTCGTCCATAAAATCATCATGAAAATCGGAGAAAAATTTCAAGTTGTGAATCAAAAAAGTGTTTTTAGTTCATTGTCACAATCTGAAAAATGTATGGCAGGACACGAAACAACATATAGGTGCACAACTTCAGTTGCAAGGTATGTCTATGATGATGCAAGAACATCGTGGAAGGCCAAGCGTCTTTGGAGATTGAAACATTGAGTCAATGGGAGCGAAACAAACAAACAAAAAAAACTATTTTTTTCAGACTGCCATTTGACCTTGACCTGTTAACCGGGGGTATCGATGGTAAAATAAAGTGTACATATGCGAACTTGCTCAAATGTTATTTTAGTGACGAAATTTCATTCTGATTCGCGCGCAAAGTTTATGAGTTGATATGTGACAAAATGTAAAAAATGGTGTCCCCTATAATTGGTCATGACCTTTAAAATTAGGTCAATGTCAAAAATCATTAGACCTGCTACTATGTATTCTGTTTGGACACCAAAATTTCATTCAGCGAAAGTCCTCAACATTGGCAGGAAAAAAAGGAGAAAGACTAAATGGTTGTTTCGTACTACGACGGGAGCAAAGAAACTCTGAAGTCCCATTAAATAATTGGGGCAACTAGAGTTGTAAAAACAAACCTACAACAGGTAAAGCTTGCCCTATCCCATAAAGAAAAGGTTAATAAGTCATAGTTAGCTTTTCATGAGAAAACCATAATACAAGCACCCAAAATTTCTGATACGCAATGCAACTACAGTTCAAGTGATCCCATACTGAAAAACATGACTCGAGACTTCTCCAGCAGGTGTGCGCTGATTGTTTGCACCTACAATGCGGAGTTGCGATCAAAGCCAATCTCAATGTACTTGCCAAGCGACTGCATGTTATCATTTCTTGTCGTTTTGCTTTCCCAACCGCCTGGTGGAGACCAATCAGATTAAAACATTCAAGCAAAAGAGTGGTCTGGGTGCGCTAAATTTTTCTTACCAATCAGAGCAGAAAAATCAAAAAACTTAACATTTATGGCAATGTGTTGGTTACGAGGTATGAACCGTCAGATTGTAGATTACATGTCAGTAGGATAACTATAGAGTATTAGTACAGGATAAATGGAACTTATGACGCATGCGCATTGGCAAAGAATCGGGAAGAGAGAGGGAAACTCTGGAATAACCCGGAAAGCCCTAAACGAGGAGACTTCATTCCTCCCCCCCCCCATACAATGAAGTGGTGAACTTTCTGACTCAAGGCTCAATTAATGTTAAAACGGAGAATGAATTTCTCGCCCCCTCCATATTCAAGCCTCAATATTAAATTCAGACTGATTCCCCCCCCCCCCCCATACACAAACGAATGTTAAATTTGTGTAGACTTGATTTTTATTTGTTTTTTTTTTTTTTTCTTTTTTTTTTTTTTCCTCCCTTCTCCTCGCCCCAGCACCTCCCGCTTCTCCTAATCTCCCCCTCCTCCCCCCTCGCCCCTTTCTCTTTCTCTCCCTCCCCCCCCGCTACGCCACCCTCCCACCCCCGGCCGCCCCTCCTGCCCCCTCGCCATCCCCCCCACCTTCCACCCCCCATCCGCTCCCCCTTACCCCCCCCATCCGCCCCTCCCCCCTCCCTTTCTCCTCCCCCCCCCTCACCCTCCCTCTCTTTCCCCCCCAGCATCCCTCTCCATCCCTTCCTTTCCCCGCCGTCCCCACCCTCCCCCTCCCATCTCCCCGCCCCCCAGCCTCACGCCGCCCACACCGCGCTCCTTCCCCACCCCTCTCCCCCCGTTCCTCCCTCGATCCCTCCCCCTCCCCCCCCTGCCACCCCCCCGCAGCCTCCGCGCACCACCCCCTCCCCTCCCTCCCTCCCAGCACCTCCCCCTTCCCTTATTTCCTTCATTCCCCTTCCCCCCCCCTCAACCCCCCCCTCCACCCATCCCTCCCCCAACCAACCTCCCCCCTCCCCCCCTCCCACCCCCCTCCCCCCCCCCCTCTACCCCCACTCTCCTCTCCCCCACCTCCATGCCCGCTCCCTCCCCCCCACATCCTCCCCTTTCCCCCCCTCTCCCTGTCTCCCGTCACCCGCCCCCCTCTCCTCTCACCCTCCCCCCTTTCCGCCCCCCCCCCTCCCGCCACCACCACCCCACCCGCCCCCATCCCTCCTCTTCCCTCACCCCCGCA
The DNA here is from genome assembly GCA_035128595.1 of Eptatretus atami. Classification (NCBI taxonomy): domain Eukaryota; kingdom Metazoa; phylum Chordata; class Myxini; order Myxiniformes; family Myxinidae; genus Eptatretus; species Eptatretus atami. The sequence goes on along the minus strand of CM068963.1, from coordinate 83,555,251 downwards.
CCCCCCCCTCCCCCCCTGCCCCCCCACCCCCTCGAGCTTCCCCTTCACCCCCACCGCCACGCGCCTCCCGAAGCCGGGCCACCCGCCCCCTCCGCCTGCCCCCACGCTCCCCCTTCCCCCCCCAGACCCCCCCTCCCGTCCCACTCCGCCTCACCTCGGCCCCCCCCCCTACCCCCCCCCCTCCCCCACCGCCCCCCCCCCCCCCTCTCCTTTCCCCCTTTCCGCCCCGACCTCCTCCTTTTTCGTCCCCCCTATACGGTCTCCCTCCTCCCGCCCGCCCCCCAGCCCCTTCACCCTCGCCTCACAATCCGCTCTCGCTCTCCCCACTCCCCCCTCTCCCCGGCCAAGACCCGCCCGCCGCCCCTTTTCTCCTGCCTTCGGTCGTTCCCCGACCCCTCGCCCTCCCTCCACTCCCTTTCTGTCTCCCCCCCCTGCCGCCCCCGCATCCGCCCTCCGCCCCCCACCTCCTCCATCCCCCCCCCACCCCCTCCTCCTCTCCCTCCTATCCGTCGTCCCCACCCCCCGCCCGCCCCCCACCCGCGGCCCGCACCACCCCCCCTCCTCTGCTTCCCCCTCTTCCCTCTTCCCACCCACTGCCTCCCCCCTCACCCCCTCCGCCTCCACCATCCTCCCCCACCCGCCTTCCCGAGCCCCCCCCCCCCTCCCGCCGCCCCCGGACCCCCCGCACTCTTCCAGCCCTCCGTCCCTCTCCGCCTCCCTCCATCCATTCTCCCTTTTTTTTTTTATTTTTTTTCTTTATTTTTTTTTTTACCCACAGCTCCGCTCTCTTCCCCTGCTCCTCCACCTTCCCCCCCCCTCCCCCCCCGCCCCCCCCCCCCCTCTCGGTCCCCCCCCCTCCCCTTTTCCCTCCTTCCACCCCCGCTCCCTCTTCCCCCCTTCCCCTCCCCCGCCACCCCCCTCCACCCCTCCTCCCACCGCCCACCACATCCCCAGCCCCCCACCCCCCCCCGCCCACCCCCCCCTCCCTCCCTCCCCCCCGCCTCCCCCTCTCTCACCCGCCCTTTTTTCGCCCCGGTCATCCCCACCTCCACCCCCCCCCCCCTCTCCCCCCCTCCCCCCTCCCCGCCCCTCCCTCTCCCACCCCACCGCCCCCGCCCCCCTCCCTCCCCTCACCCTTTTCTTCCCCCCCTCCGGCCCTCCCTCCTCCCCCTTCGCCTCACCCCCCCCCACCCCTCCGGCCCCCCCCCCCGCCCGCCCCCTTTCCCCCCTCCCCCCCCTCCACCTCCTCGCCAGCCCCATCACTCCCTTCCCGCTGCCCCTTCCCCGCTCCACTTCCTCTCACCCCGTCGCCGCCGCCCGCCCCCCCCCCTTCCCCCTCCCCCCCCCCCTTTTTCCCCGCCCACCCCCCCCCCCCTTTCCGCCCCTCCCCACCCCGTCCGCTCCCGCCTCCCCCTCGCTCCTCCCCACTCCTTCCCCCTCTGTCCTCCTTCATTCCCCACTCCGATCCCTCACCCCCCCCTATTCTCCCTTTTCCCCCCCCCCGCCACCCCCCTCCTTTTCCCCCCGTTCCCCCCCCCGCCCACCATTCCTTATCGCTCTCTACTCCCCCCCCCACCCTTCGTCGCTCCTCCCCCCCGTATCCTCTCTCCGCCCAATCCCCGCACCACCCCCCTCCCCCCCTCACCCCCCCCCTCCCTACCGGCCCCCCTTCCCACTCCTCCCGCGCCCCGCACACAACTCCCTCATCCCCCCACCCCCTCCCCTCTTTCTTCCCTCCCCAGTCCCCACTTCGCCCCCCAACCCACCCCCCCCACCCCCACCCACCCCATCGCCCTCCCTCCCCACTCTCCCCCCAAACCTCCACCCGCCCCACCCCGCGCCCTCACCCCCCCTCCATCCTCCCCGCACCCTCTCCCTCCACCCCTCCCCCTTCTCCCCCCCTCCCCTCTCTTTTTTCCCGCCCACGCTCCTCTTCTTCTTTGCTTCTCTTTTCCCCTCTTTTTTTTTCACCTTTTTCCCCTCCCCCTTATTCTTTTCTCTTCCCCCCCCCGTTCCCCTTTCCCATTTTTTGTTTTCTGTTCCACCCTCTCCCTCCCCTTTTTTTCCTTTACCCCTCTTTTTTCCTTTCTTTCCTTTTTTCCCACTTTTCCTTTTTTCCCTCTCCCTCCACCATTTCTTCATTCCATGCCCTCCTCGCCCCCCCTTCCTTTCTTCCCTCCTCCTTTCCCCCCCTCCCTTTTCCCACCCGCTCGCTCCCCCTCTTTTTTTTTTTTTTTTTTTTTCTTTTTTTTTCCTTTCCTTTCCCTTGTTTTTTCCTTTCCCCCCCTTTCTCTGTTTTTCCTCCCCCTCCTCCTTTTTTTTTTCCCTTCTTTTTTCTTTTCTCCCCCCTTCTTTCCCATTTTTCCGCCCCCCCATTTTTTTTCCCTCCCTTCCCCCCCCCCGCCTTCCCCCCCGCCCTCTCTCCGGGCCCTTCTCCCCCCCTCCTCCCCCGTCCACCCCACCTCCCGCCCCCTCCCTTTCCGCCTCTCCTGCGCTCCTCCGGTCTCCCGCTCGCGCACCTCCCACCCCTTTCCCTCCCTCCTCCTCCCTCCCCTATTTTTTTTCGCCTTTCTCCCCCCCCCCCACCCCCGCCCCTTCCCCCACCACACCCCCCCGCTCCCCCCCCACCCCAACCCAGCCCTCCCTCCACCCTCCCCCCCCCTCTACAACCCCCCCCCACCCTTCGTTTCCCCCCCCCCCCTCCGCTCCCCCCCTCCCCATCGCACTATCCATCTTGCCTCCCTCCCCCCTCCCCTTTGCTTAGATATTTATTTATCCCTCCTTCTTCTACTTCCCCTCCCCCCCCCAGACCCCCCCTACTATTTCCTCTCCTGCCCCCTTGTCCCTTGTTCGTTCTTCCCCTCCCTCTTTTCCCCTCCCCCCCCCCCCTCCCACCACCTCTTTCTCCTCTATCCCCCCTCCCCCTTTTAATCTCTACCCCTTCCCCTACCTTCTTCTTCCCCCCACCTCTCCTTCCCGCCTCCCCCCCCCCCCGACCGCCCATCCCCCCCCTCCGCTCCTCTCTTCCCCTCTATCCCCCGCCCCCCACCCACCCGTCTTTTTTTCCCCCCCGCCCACCCAGGCCCCCCTCCCCCCCGCGCCCCCACCCCGCCCCCCCCACCCCCCCCTCCTCCCCTCCGCCTTAGCTTGTTCCGCATCCCCCCCTCTCCTCTTCTTCCCCCCTCCTTCTTCCTCCCCCCCTTTCCCCCCTCCCACCCCCCCGCCACCCCCACCCATCCCGCCCCCTCCACCCCCCGCCCTCCCTTCCCCCCACCTCTCTTCCCCCGTTCCTTCTCTTAGAGTTTCCCTTTCCTTTCTCCCACCCCACTCCCTAGCCCCCATCCCCCCCCACCCTGCCGCCCCGCCCTGCCCCCCCCGTCCTTTTCCCCCCCACCCTCCCGCGCCAGCTCCCTATCCCCTCTTCGCCCCCCCCCCCCCATCTCCACCCCACCCCCCCCACACCCACCCCTTCTCCCGATTCCCACCCCCTCCACAAGCCAGCTCCCACCCCCCTTACCTTCTTCTTCACATTCTTTCCCCCCCTTCCCCCGCACCGTTTTTTTCCTCTTCCCTCTATCTCCTTCCCACCCACCACCCTCTTCCTATTCGCCCCCCCACCCCCCCCCCGCACCCCCTTGTCCCCCTGCCCATGCAGCTCATGTTAAATTGAGACCGTCTCAAGGTTCCAAAAAAACCAAATAGGGAATGATTATTCTCCCCCACCCGCCTCCCCCTATGTACTCGGTCCCATCAGGTCAAAAGAGAAGCGATCTCTGTCCCATTGAGCCATGTTAAATTTGACACTGAATGGAATGAAAATAATAAAAGGAATATCCGGTCAAGGAGTGATCCAATATCTTGTTCATGTTTCTACTCTATTGTAAGAAATTAAATTTGCCGATTACATTCTCACCATCGAGGTATAATTCAGCAATATTCATTTTAGAACTTAGTTTTGTTTAATAATTTTGTTGTTTAGTCAGAAATAAAAATGATAAACTTTTCTCATGCTCTTGTTTGACCACCTCCTGATCCACATATCTTTTGAGATTGCAGTAAATTGTTTTTCCATTGATAATGATACCATCACTTTTCCAGTGCATTCCAGGATATTATTTTGTCTTACATCCTCCACTTATTTTAATGAAATTTATGCGCTTATTTGTTTTATTTACCGTTACCCGATCGTTATTCTTCAATAAGACTTATTTGATATTTCTCACATTCGTATGTTTCCCATTTAAAATACCAAGGTTCCTGTACATCTCCACTCTTTGTTTGTTATTGCCTGTTCTATCATTTATAAATCAGTAAAAAGACTGCCCTTAAACTATATTTATAACACAAGGATACTCTTGATTTCCATTCTCTAAAATAAGTATATTTTATCATCAAAAGGCTCCTAATGCAATTCTATTTAATCGCTTCTGTATCATAATTAGTGATTATAAACTTCTTATTGATTTCATTTTTCTGTACTCTTCTTCTTTAAGGTTAAACGTTGTAATAATGTTTAAAGTTTATCGTTTCTTGATTAATTTTCTTTATTCCTTTAACTTCTTACACACCTTTCAATGTTTATTATCATCAATATAACGAAAACAAACGACTTTGATCACAAATTCAATCTATGAGCCTTCCACCAACTCATCCTAACCTACCAATAACTTTTTATTCTTTAATGAACAACATACCTATCAGACTTATATTACTTGTATCTACATATCCAATATTATCAATCATATCCTCATATACTCACTTGTCTTAATTTTTGAATATAAAACTATCTGTATCCATAATATCCAAGTGACCATTAATCCGTATACTTAGTTTTAAATTAATATATGTAATAGTCATACTTAACGACTTGACAAGTCAAGAATTGATGTTCTCATATATGATAGGTTTTATTCCATTTCAATAACTCTCTTTTTTTCAAATGATGCGCAAATGTTCTCTGAAACATCTCCACTCGTTCAATACTTGTCTATTAATTAAATATGAGCCGGTTTTCCATGATGTAGAAAGCCTTTGTTTTGTCGATTCGCTAACATGTTTCCATAATCTTTCAAATACAGCATTATTCATTAATTTTAAAAGTCTTCTCAAATCTGTTTGCTTCGTCTCCTTTTTGTGATTACAAATATGCTACATATACCCGTGCTCCGACGGAGTGTAAATGGGTGGCAAAAGGTGAGATGGGCATAATAAGTTTGATGTATGGAAGCTGGGGAGGGTGTCATTAGGGCTTGATGCACTATGGTTTACCTTACGTTAGTTTTCTAAAGGACCTCCTGTAGATGACATTTGGGTGAGTGTCTGTTGTGATAAGTCCTTGAGGAATAATTGTCCCTTTGATAGATGTAGAGGATAATCCCTCTTGCACTGGAAAAATTCAACATATGTTGGCCATGGGAGAACACAGGGGGCTGGGAGTATATTCTGAGTTTGTCAAATGATTGGCGCCGGGATTTGCTTTATGGTTCATCGAGTATGCGAGTCTGACTGAATTGCATCCTCTGCCAAGTTTTGGGGGGGGGTGGAATTAGAAAAAAAAGGTTTTGGGGGCATCTGAGGGCAGTTTACATGATTATGGCTAGCCCTTGACTGAAAGGAGCAGTGGAGGGTGACCGAGAATCAGAATGTAACATTTCATGAATGCACTTTTGGCGCACATCCCGACGATGCTACGAAACACCGCTTGGGTCGCTTAAATTTGATATCAAGAAAGAACCTCGTATCTTTGAATTGTGTTAATGAGAGAAACAAATGGTAATGGACACTACTACATTCAAGAGGGAGACATTCCTTCTTGAATTGTATTTACATCTTAGTCAATCATACTCAACTTCGTCGTCGTTCCACTTCAGTAAAATGCTAATACTTTTAATTTTGTCAAGTTTAAATTCAATAGATATCAAACAATTTTTTGGGAGAGACAATTGTTAACACATTATGCAGTAAAAGGAATTTGGGGATTATATGAAGACACACGAACTGAAACCATATAAATATATTGTTTGGAACAAGATAGAATATTAGGGATTATTTTCATATATTATGACAACTGATTATTATAAATCTTGGTGGGTAAATGTGCTCTGGAAAAAACTTTCCATAAATCAAGGTTCCTTGTTATAGTACAAATGAGAATATTGTAAATTACGAAGAAAACACCCCATGATAATGCATGTATCAACAACAACGAGAGCAATAAGACCTGGAGAAGTGAAGGTAAAGAATTATTACTAATAGTTTTAGTGGAGGACTATCTGCGATTTGAGGAATGAGGTCAATAATTTGAGAGGTTTCCTCTTGGTACACAAAATATTCAACGATGTAAGAGTGAGTTAATGGAACTAAAATCTGTGGTCTTGGGATATTAGAAACTAATCCCAGAAGGAACGAACAAATTATTAAACATCTGAGCGGTGAAAGATTTATCATTCGTTTTGATGTTGAGGAAGAAACTCACGCAATACGTATGAAAAGGCAGAGATACAAGGTATTATGAAGAAGCAATTACAACTCGTATTAATGTTAATAAAAGAATTTGAATGAAATATTTAAAGACAAAGGATTTATTTGAACATACCAATCTACTTTAATGATGAAAGAAAAGGAAATTTCCCTGTTGATCTTTACAATTCATTATGATACTTTTCCAATAAATACTGGATGCCGAAAGAAAGCAAGAAGTATTTAAGGAAATCAAGAGTGGTTCAACAGGTTGTAACAACAGGAAAGCCAAAAGAAGAACGCAAGACAGAACAAACGGTGAAAGACAGCATTTGACAAGAAAACAAGTAGAAATTTTTCAACACTTTAAAAACTTCCCAAAAAAATTATAGATTGTTTACACAGTCCACATTAAATATACTGCCAACAAAACTTCAAATGTTGAAAGATTTCCAGTCAAATGACGGACGAAGAATTAGGGCTAAATAGGAGCTTTTGATGATGAAGATATTTCAACACTGGAACGGAGATTAATCAAACCCCCTTATTAATTGGTGAATGCCTCTTCAAACAATGAATAATTCAGCAAGATTCAAAACCAAAGCAGGCACCCTCATTCCAATCAAACAACCAGCAATATTTCATCTTGTTTCAAGAATAGTAATTGATATTTAATGATGAATTAAAGTTCCTTGAGTTCTGCCAACCCCTGTTAAAATAACCCCCAGTTAATGTTTCTTCTCACTAAAATGGAGACAATGTTCAACGTGAGGGATGAATCAAGTTATTTAATCAACCATTGATAATGGAAAATAAGGATGATGGCATATATTATTGATCTCTGACCTCTCTAAATTCGCTGGCATACGTCGTAGTACGCTGGCATACGTCGTAGTACGCTGGCATACGTCGTAGTACGCCCCGCTGTTAGACAAATTTTCCATGCTTGAAATTTTCTGACGTATGCCAGCGTATGACTCGCACGTTCCGCATAACGCTGGCCATAAGTTGTAGGCACGTTACCGATCTTGACACACGTTACTTGTAAGTTACTCATAAGTCGAAACACGTCGAGGTATGTTTAGCGTACCCAAAACTTATTTCAACCTATGAGTAACGTGTTGTAGGCACGTTACGCGATCGTTGATACACGTCGACACACGTTACTTGTAAGTTACTCATAAGTCGAAACGCGTCGAGGTAATGGTTAGCGTCAGTGTTCCAGACTCCCTGGTTTATTTTTTTTTTTTTCCTTCGGTAAGACGTGATTGACACTTCGATTTCTAGTGCGTTATAATATAATAATTAATAGGCTGCCGCTCAACGATTTAAATCATAACCGCACTAGAAATCGAAGTGTCACATCACCGTCATACCGAAAAAAGAAAAAAAAAAACCAGGGAGTCTGCAACACTGACGCTAACCATTACCTCGACGCGTTTCGACTTATGAGTAACTTACAAGTAACGTGTGTCGACGTGTGTCAACGATCGCGTAACGTGCCTACAACTTATGCCAGCGTATGCGGAACATGTGTCATACGCCGAGTACGTCGAGAAATTTTCAACATGCTGAAAATGTCGACGTACTCGGCGTACTACCGACGTATGCCAGCGTGCTCTTAACGTATACAAAACTTACCATAACGTATTCGAACGTGTGCCAGCTTGGTTCGGAAAATTTTCATACGTCGGCATACGCTGGCTTAAAACGTCAAGGTGTGACAGCGGCTCACACTTCGATGTCTAGGCGGTTATGATTTGAATCGTCAAGCCGCAGGCCTATGAATAGCCTACGCCACGTGATCACGGCGATACGCTGCCACGCTATGCATAAGTTAGGCTATCGTTGGCATAGGTTGTGAACGCCGACAACACGCTAAGCATTCGTTGGTATAAGTTATCTATATGTGATTGAAACGTTCTGTGTACGTTACTAATACGTTATGCATACGTCCAACACATTATTATACGCCCAAAAACTTAAAAAAACATCAATAGTTCAGTGTACACAGCGTTTTACATACATTTTGATACCTTGCCATACGCTGGCTAAAACGTCAAGGTGTGACAGCCCCTTTAGGAGGCCACAGCGTGATTGACAGACAGAGGGAGGGAGGGAGAGAGAGACAGACAGAGCTGATTACACCCTCCCTCCCTCACACTTTTTTTTGAAAAAGTGTGGGAATAATAAATGAGATGGACACCCACGGACCACTCAGCAAGTTAGCCCGGTTAATCCTCTGCTGTAGTACCAACTGCTACGAATACTTTACATCAATTGATGGTCGATATTTCATGTCATCATGCACCATTCCTCCATCACAGCAAGTGTGGGTTCGGCGGCGGATTGTGTTGTGTTGACTGTTTTTTCAGGAAGTGCTCGACAGCGGTTCATTTGGGATCAAGTCAGGATTCTGGACTGGCAACTGCAGGTTTTCAGCACTGTGGTCATCAAGTCAATTCGTAACAGGCACATCAGTTTGGCAAGGTGCCAAAAATAAAACCTAGTTGTGCATAATCATCTCAAATGTAACGATGATATGTGCAGTAGGGTGGTCCATGTCTATATGGTGAAGAAAATTAGTTACAGAATTCATGCTCCACATGGCTGCCCTCATTCCATTAGAGTATTAGACAAAGGAAACATTCATGCCAAATTTTGAGTGAATCTGAGAATACTTCGAGGTCGCTTAAAGTGTTGGAATTTTATGTCCCGAGATGAATTCCATGTTGTGTTCAGTTCTGATTCACACAAATTACATGATTTTGTTTGTTTTCTCCAATATTAGCTTTGGGTTGATGACGCTTCCAGTTCTGGATTAAATGTATTGCATGATTTGACTCGTTTCTAACTATTCATTCCGGATAACACAGAAAACGGTACAGAGACAAAAATAAAATAAAATATAATTTTTTTTTTTAAGTGACCCCTAAATATTGTTTAATCAAGCCAAAATTTGAGATGTGTAATCAGTTATCCACGTGGAACAAGGGCAGGCTTGTGGAGCAATGTATTTCAATGTTTTTATTTTTTGTATATTTTTTGGACCACCCTAATGTGTCGTGATAAGATTGTTACGTCTGTGAGAGGACCACATCAAAAGGTGAAATGCCCCGTCTAAGTTTGTTCATTCTGCACCCGACAACTCTCTTCATCCCAATATATATATTTATATGTTTTAATACTGGTGATCTTCCTGTTGCTACCCCACTGTTCTCCTCCCCACTCTATCCTACCTCCCAATCACAAAGAAATAGGGGAAAGGGTACATTGGGTTAATATCATGCAAGATGAATAAACTAATAGATTGAATTGATGGGGTACGGATGAAGCACAATCGTGATGGACCACATATAATGTACATATGAAGTATAAATATAATTTCCTGATCTGTGAGTAACTGATCTCAGAAATACAATAACTTAGGAATTACTTCTAAATGCATAATCTTTCGAAGTGTGTGTTGAGGGTGGTTGGTGGAATATCCTGCAATGGGAAATTGAAAAAGTGGTGCCTGTTTGGCTATATGCTTCCAACACTAACAACATGCTTTTGCCACCACACCCAGGTGCAAATCCCAAAATAGTCAGTGAGTCACAATTGGCAAGCAGCTCTCACTCTCTTTCCCATTAGGCATAAAACAAATTTCCAAGGTGGACACAGACTGTATAACGCGACCTTCAGAGGACAACAATAACCAGACATCCATTCCAAATTCTGCTTGACAGTGCCTGCTCATTGGCAGAGTACTATTTTATCATTAACAGCTGGTAAAAGACAGTGCCTGGTGTTGGCTTAATGGTTAGGGTGGTGAGCTTGGGATCCTAGGGTCCCGAGTTCAAATCCCCCTCTCTCCGTTGAATTAATACCAGGTGGGGTTGACTCAGCCTGTCATCCTTCCGAGGTCGGCAAAGTGAGTACCAGCTTGCTGGGATGATTGAACCATTCGAGTATCCTGCATTGCAGTGGTGACCCATCCAGAATTGTGCCCCATAGCCCAGGAGCCTGCTTTGGCAGCACTGATGCTCTGTACAGAGTATGGTCCCAATGAATCGATGGAAAAGACAGTTCCAAACAAAATACTAACATGTTGCACAAAAGCATGCTGCCTTTGCCTTCATTTTAACCAAGGACCACAACCACATGCTGTAGAATGATTGTCCATGCCAAAGGCAAGATACAGAATTACAAGTGATACTCAGAACAACATGAAAGAACAGGCCAAACAAAACATTAAAAAGAAAATTTAGAGAATCACTAAAAGCTGGTTGTAGTTGTGAAGATAAATATATTTTTAAGACATCGCCAACGATTGTCGCTGAGCCTTGCCTACTGGGAAGCTATACAAGTCGGTGGTGCCGTCTTTGGAATACATACAAAACTTAGAAGCTCATTATAGTTGTGCTGTGTAAGTTGTCAGCTCAACGTGACAATCCAACATATCATCACACCAGCACCAAAAACCATTAATAAAAGAAGTGTTGCAGTATGCAGAACTAAAAATCCAGTGTGTATATAATTTACCATAAACAAAAGTATAGACTGCACAAATTAATTATTACAGACAGGCAATTGAAATAAAATAAATATGAAATGATTTTTCGCCAATCCTGTTCACTTTCCCTCACCCAGCAAATTCAAGGCGTGGCGAGTCTGCATGAAGTCCGCAGCATCATCAACACCTTCAATGTGTGTACTACAGCCTTGCTGTGTGTAATGGAAGGCGTTGGCACTTCCTGCAGCAAAACACATACACACTTATCTTGACTGAAAAAAAATATATATATATACATACAATATAATAACTGGAACAGCACTCAGTAGAGTGCATACCTCAGCTGGGCTGAACCAGTTTACATTTGGCATCCACTGATTGGCCAGATCTGTATCCGGGCTTGAAGCAAAAACGTAATTGGCTTGTTCTCATCACCTACCCATCTCTTCAATCAAGTTTTGTCATAACCTGACCACAACTTTTTGAAATATTGTGGTGTGCATCTCTAAATTATGAAGAATCAATTTAAAAATTACAAATTCTCGTATCCGGATCTGGATCTCGATCTCAACAAAAATCAAATCAATTCTCCCTCGTCACACACCCGACCTGTCCACAACGTTTCATCCAAATCCATCCATAACATTTTGAGATATCCTGCTCACAGAAGGACAGATGGAGACAGACAGAAAGACAAACAAACAGGGGTGAATGCATAACCTTCATCCAACTTTGGTGACAGATGTAAAAATGCTGTTAGCTTACTGTCCCCTTCCATAATCGCTGCATAAGTGCTACTCATGGCAGTGAGACAAGGGCTGGAAATCACATGGAACACCAAAAGGGACAGGTACATAACAGGGAATGTCAAATCCAGGTATCAAACAGGGCATTCCAAGCAGGTTTAAAACAAAATCACAGGGAACGCTCAACATTGGAGGCAAGGAACCAATTGCATATGTGGTTGAAAATACAACTGAGTCCATGCCACCACAGGTTTCATTTTTTTATACAAGATATAAGGTTCATTCTATCATTTTTTAATACAATTTGGGGGAAGTGGAATTTTATTTATATTTATACTAAATTTGGGGGAATGGCCGTCACTTCCCGAGGCACTCTGTGTACCAGCGACATCACAACAATGGCGCCGCTTTTCTCACCGCACTCAGTGGGGCATTTCCTAACGATGACTTCCCTCCTCCCCATGGATCCATGCAATCTCCATTTAAATGCTGAGTGTCAAGCAAGGAAGCAGCCCGTACCATTTTTAAAGTCTTTGGTATGACTCGGCCGGGGTTTTAACTGCCGACCTCCCAGACTCGGAGCAGAAGCTCTAACCATTACACCACAGAGCCTGGTGGGGGCTATTGCAGGACAATAATCCAAACAAGGCAGGTAGCGATCAATAAATGAATGAATTAATCAATCCATGGATGCAGGGGAAAAAATAAAAAAAAATAAAAAGAGGAAGTTCAACCGATTCGATGTACCAAGATGAAAGTCCATAAACTCTGAATCGACAGCAGAGGAACACAGCTGGTAGAAGATGTGGTAGTTTCTTTCATTTTCAGCCTGAAATACAAGGTAAAGATAGTCAAATGGATTAAAAGGCTCTATTTCAATAAGAAAAAAGACAAACAATATCGAACTGTACAACAAAAATCATTTCCTGAGCTCAACTGAGGGGAAAATATGAAAAAAATACACCCGAGCAGGTTTGACGGTCAGCTCGGATACAAAACTTGATGCAAACGAGTGTTAATCAACCTTAGTGACTACGGAAAGTGAAAACAAAATTCAAATTGAATTTAAAATAACGTGCGAGCCGTCGAAGCAAATCTCCTATTCTCTGATCATTCCCAACATCTGATACAATTTCCAAAGCCGCGTTTATGGCCGTGAAATAAATACTCGAAGTGTATGCATTTAATGGCTGTATCCAGGACAGAGCTGGACCCAAACTAGAAAGGATCTCGGACACCGAGAAGCTCAATCACTCGCTGCCTGCAGGTCTGCGCGGTGTCACGTGACCAGCCAGCTCGCCGTCGGATGAAATGTCCTCACAAAATCTTAAAACTTCCATTTTTCACCAGAATTATTTCAGATACTTGTAGAGCACATCCCCAAACATCTAAAATATAAACATTAATCTCACAGACGCTACGAATAAGCAGTCCCTCAGGAGGACAGGTTACGAGGTGAAGCAGTGAACGGAAAGCATGTGGTGTCCCTTCCAGAGTCTCACGGTTATTTGATAATTAAATATATTTCCTCTATGAAAAGTGTGTTTCTGAGCGGATTTGCATGAAAATTATCTTCATTAAACGTGTAGCTCCACCAGAAGGTCGCAAAAGTGAAACAGAAATCAACTAGAACTTAAGACAGCCTCGTTATATGCCATGGAAACGGATGGAAGCCCATGGAAGATACTCCTCGCTGCAATGCATTCCACACAGACCGAGGATATAAACATTCAATTTTCAAAAAACTTGATGCAACCGAGTGTTAATCAACCTTCGCGACTGAAAAGTGAAAACAGAATTTAAATTGAACTTAAAATAACCGCGTGAAGCCGTGTTTAAGTCAGCGGACCTCGTGTTGCCCAATAAACAGGGCCAGACGACAGAGGTAACGAGAAACTAGTTGGTCGAATTAAATCTTCTTAATAATCCATATGAAACCCATTATGCATTATAGCCGTCCGATGCTTCCTTATAGGCCATTCTGCACTTGATGACCCTGTAACCCTGACCGCGAGGCGAAAATGCGAAAAAGGCCTCAGACGATCTACAGAGAGCAACTAGTGGTAACATCGTGTCAAGTTAGAACTCAATCGGCCGAGACAGAAAAATAAAAATTGTGGACGGACGAACGGAGACAGACAGACAGACAATGGACGGATCTGAGGACATCGAACGGTTATATTAGGTCAGCGAGCTGACCTAATAAAACCGCACCTCATAAGAGGTCATTAGCGTTTGTTCATTTTCACATTTTTGTAAGTGGCATTTTCATGCTCACCCTAAATTGCCCTTGTGGCACACAATGTGTGGAATTGTACCACACACAGAGTACATCAAGAGGGGAGTGGGGAGGGGGTGGGTAGGATAGTTCAGCTTGCTCGACACCGAGCTGTCTTGTCTGGATTCAATCACCAATAGGATCAAATTTAACGAAAATCTGTCATTCTGGTGTCGTGCTGGTTGAGGTGCTCTCAGAGCATGCAAAACTGGTTATTTGGCCTGCATTTAGGGTGTGAACATTAAAAAATATCACCGGCTTTCAGAGTGCCAGTAAAAAAAAAATAATAATAATAACAACACTGTAAATTCTTTCAAAAACATTATAAAACATTGTGCCAGTAGCCTTACCAACCTGCCTACCTGTCAATTTTAAAAGGAAGTACATGTTAAGTTAGAGCAAATAAATTGTATAATGGGTTCAGCAAAGCTGATGAAGTTGTGGTCAACAGGTAAACCAAGAGATAAAGTCGCCCTTACGGCATAAAGCAGTGTGCATTTAACATGAACAATGAACATGGGGCAACTATGCCTGGTGTTGGCTTAATGGTTAAGGTGGTGGGCTTGGGAACTTAGGATCCTGAGTTCAAATCCCCCTTGGCTGTTTAATTAATACCAGGTGGGGTTCACTCTGCCTGTCATCCTTCCGAGGTCGGCAAAATGAGTGCCAGCTTGCTGGTATCCTGTGTCGGAGTGGCAACCTGTCCAGGATTGTGTCCAATAGCCAAGGAGACTGCTTATGCAGAACCAACGCTCTGCACAGAGTATGGTCCCAATGGATGGATGGATGGATGGATGGGCCAAATGGCTTCACCACGTGTCTCAATTTATTTGAACTGTATAAATGTGGAAAGTTGTTAAAGTTCTACAAACGAGATACTCCCAAGTCTAAGAGTTGCCATTTTATACCATTAGTTGGAATTTTTCTTTTATTTTGTTACTAATCATATACAAGCTACTTATAAAATGGAAAAATATCTTGGGGGTGGGGTAGTGTCTTAGACTATAAGTGTCTGTCTTTTTTGCTGGACTTTTGAATGCCCTTCATATCCTTGAAGGCAATGTACGCTTCCTTGAAGGTTATTAGCGGATCAGCAGATTTTGTCGACGGTATCACAACAAAGCATTACTTATTTTGACACAAGCAAGTTCATTTCCAGAAGCTTGAATCCGTAACCCGAAATTAAATCCATATCACTTCAGTCAAATATGAAACCCTTTCGTAATACTCTCGCGCTCAGTCATATCACTGCATTTACATATCAGCTTCTGGGACGCTAGGGCAAGGATCCTACCATTTAAGGCGACAACTACACAAAGCACCTTTGCCATGAAACATGGTTGCACACAGCGTGGAATCTATTCCATGAGTTATTCATGTCACAGCAGATGTGTAAGGAGAATGATGTGTGATAATGACGAGGTGACAAACAAACAAATGAACAGGATGATGACAGCAAACAAGTTGCTATAATTTGTACTCCTTTTGTTGCATATGTGCCACATGTGAAGTATATGCATCAAATGCAGCTAACACAAGCAATATTAAACTGCAAACTAGATATCTGCAATCACAAAGCGATCACCAAGAGTAAGCCTTCCCCGGCTTACCCTTGGCGAATGCCCACGACTTACCCTTGGCCTGCGATCCAATGATGGCCGTATTTTTGTTGGACCATCATATGACCATGACCTTCAACATTCAGTGATGGAGTGTAAATTAAGAAAATGTGTCCCCATCTCCAGTCTGTCCATAAAACTCATCATGAAAATCGGAGGAAAAATATTCAAGTTGTGATCAAAAAAGTGTTTTTAGTTCATTGTCACAATCTGAAAAATGTAGGTCAAGGACACGAAACAAATATCAGGTGCACAAATTCAGTGCAGGTATGCTATGATGATGCAAGAACATCTTGGAAGGCCAAGCGGTCTTTGAGATTGGAAAAATTGAGCAATGGGAGCGAAACAAACAAACAAAAAAAACTAATTTTTTTCAGACTGCCATTTGACCTTGACCTTTAACCCGGAGGGGTATGATGTAAAATAAGTGTAAATGCGACTTGCTCAAAGTTATTTTAGTGAGGGAAATTTCATTCTGATTGGCCAAAGTTTAATTGAGTTATGGTGAAAAATGTTAAAATGTCTATAATTGGGTCATGACCTTTAAAATTAGGTCAATGTCAAAAATCATGTCAACCTCGCATACTATTTATTCCTGTTATTGACACAAAATTTCATTCCGAAAGTCCTCGAACATTGGCAGAAAAAAAGGAGAAAAACCTAAATGGTTGTTTCGTACTCCGAGGGAGCAAAGAAACTCTGAAGTCCCATTAAAAATTGGGGGCACTAATTGTAAAAACAAACCCTACAACAGGTATAAGCCTTGCCCTATCCCATAAGAAAAGGGTTAATGAAGTCATAGTTTAGCTTTATCATGAGAAAACCATAATACAAGCACCCAAAATTTCTGAATACGCAATGCAACTACAGTCTAAGGTGGTCCCATACCTGAAAAACAACTCGAGACTTCTCCAGCAGGTATGTGCGCATGTTTGCACCTACAATGCGGAGTTGCTGATCAAAGCCAATCTCAATGTACTTGCCAAAGCGACTGCTGTTATCATTTCTTGTCGTTTTTGCATTTCCAACCGCCTGGTGGAGACAATCAGATTAAAACATTCAAGCAAAAGAGTGGTCTGGGTTGCCTAAATTTTTCTTACCAATCAGAGCAGAAAAATCAAAACTTAAACATTTATGGCAATGTGTTGGGTAACGAGGTATGAACCAGTCAGATGTAGATTTACATGTCAGTAGATAACTATAGAGTATTAGTAGAGGATAAATGGAACTTCTGAGGCATCCATGCAAATGAATGGGGAAAAGAGGGAAAACTCTGAATTAACCCCGGAAAAGCCCTAAACAGGAGACTCATTCC
>CM068963.1:83519719-83531989 GCA_035128595.1 Eptatretus atami | reverse complement strand
ATTGGTTCAACTGCTTCTGCTGTGGGAAATGTATCGGGCGCTCTAAAGAGTATAAAAGATGCCCAAAAGGAATCTCATAAATGAAGAAAGGCAAAACTCAGTTGTCTCCCCAAGAATGACAGAAAATAATTCAAATACTTGGGTCATCAAATAGTACCTTTAAGAGGAACTGCCACAGTAAAACTATTACCTTGTTTTTGAATCATCATTATACATTCTTTTTCCTTGACTTAGATTCCACGTCTGTTTGTCCCGTTATGACATATCAGGAAATAAACCTTCGACAGCCCCCTTTCCCATTCTATCACCGAATTTGAATAAGTGTACAATTTCATCATTTCAATGCAGCAGAGACTAATCAACGCTTCAACTTCTGTGTTCCAATGCCCCACAAACAAACACTATCAAACATTTTTCCAGAAAAAAATCATTACGAGTGTAGCGTTCTGTGTTATTTTTCCCAGCCTTACAGTAACGTAAATTTTACACAACAAGAAACTTTTTGGATAGATTCAAATAAGTTTGTTTTGATTATTTATTTCAAAACTTTTTGTCCATTTGCATTCCAGTCTGGTTTCAGTTATTGCATTACCTTGAGGTAATTCTTCTTTTTTAGTGTGGAGTTGAGATGACAAATGGTTATTGTTACGGCTGTGGAAATTCGCAGAACACCATATAGGTCTCTTATTTCAGTTGTATGCCGATAAGTCCTGTGTTCAGTTAGATTTCCCCACCGTTGTTTAATGGGAATTATTCCGTGTGGACAGGGCTGTGATCTTTGAGTTATCCGTTTTTCTTTACTATCGTTATTTTGGACGACCACAACGCCAGCCACCAACCACCTTCTCCACCACGGCCCACCCACCAACCACCCTCTCACCACGCCCACCCACCAACACCTTCACCACGCCACAACGCCAACCACCTTCTCCCCGCCACTCGTCAACCACCAACCACCCTCTCCACACCGCCTTTCATTAAACAACGACATCTTCCCCACCATTCTCCAAACCGCATCTCCCCCACCCGAAAACATCGCCTCACCTTTTCATCTCCGCAAACGCCGCCATCTTTGCGCCAGCCACGGGCGAGTTCCCAGCGAACAGCATCGCTGCAAACAGATGCGGTGGGGTTTCTTTGTTGGCGCAGCGACGGTGATCTCGCGCACGTCCGCTCTCCGATGCAAGTTTTGGATGATCTCGCGAACGTCCGCTCTTGTGGAAGCTTTGCCTCGCGGAATTTCGGATCAAAAAGATCGAAAAGGGGCGGGGCCTGGTGGGGGTCGAATAGCGAGGTCAATCTCGTCTCTCGGCCCTTATAAAAGCCGCGCCAGTCGCCAGTTCAGTCAGTCGAGAGTGGTGGGTCGGGGAGTCAGTCGTCAGTCGGTTTGGAGTGAGTCGGTGAAGTCTGGAGTCGGGGAGAACACAGGCGGGGCCGAAGTCCAGGAGAGCTGCGAGGACACGCGAGAACGGCGAGAGCGTGGCTGAGCCTTGCCTTGCTGCCGCGCGTACCTGCGCGTTCGTGTGGAGAGAGCTCGTTCAGCCAGGCGCCAAAACGGTCGTGAGGTGATCCGGCTTCGGGCCAGTCCGCAGCCATCGCTGAGGAAACGGACGGGTTCTTACCAAAGAGCATCAACTTTTGGAAGAGCATTCAAACCCGTTCGTTCCTCTCAACGTGTCGCCGGCTGAGGGCCCGAATCACCCGGCGCTTTGCGCAAGGGCCTGGCCTCAACCGCCGGTACGCTGAGCATGCCGTTTGGGGACGGGGCGTCGCGGGTCACCCCATCGAGGCACCACGAGGTGGAGGTAAACCGCAACGGTTCTCGTGGAAACTCCTTCGTGTCCGCCAAGCTCCCGTTATAAAGGCCTACAGGCCCATTCTGACCCCTTGTTCTTTGCGGGGGTCTTCCTTGTTTATGTGAATGTTTGTTTGGCGCCATTTCGCAATAGAACTGTTTTAAGTGCTTTGTGAATTAATAAATAATAGACGGTTTGTAGGTGCTTTTGTCTTTGCTCGCCGTCTTGGTCCTTTCCCCCAATTCCATTGCTTTCCTGCCATGTTACGCGTGCATGTTAAGTTGTTGAATACCTTACTGCTTACGTTGTTGACATAAATGTGCGTGTTTAATGTTTCACCCGTTCGTTGTGTCCTCTTTCCCCATTAACTGCTATCTTGCCTTCGGAATAACACGGGCTTTTTAATAGCCATTAAAAGAATGGTCCAGTGAGTTCTTCGCGATAATACATCTCGGTTATCCAGAACGGAACGAACAGCTTAAGCGGTTTCGTGTCCAAGCAGACCTTCGGCTGAGGTACGGTCTCTCGGTAGTCTCCCGCCCGAATTCTTAGGTATATCGATAATTCGGCGATTGACCTGTCGCGCGCGAGGTAGAGTGTTGACTCGGCCGCTGGTGTTGCGCTTGGAGCACACCCAGTGAACTGGTTTCCGGCGTTGTTCCGGAAAGTCGCGACTGAATGTCCGTTTCGGTGGGCGAGACGGCCGCCATTGGCTTAAGCGGTCGTTCGCACGCTGCGCGGCGGCAAAAATTTCGTAACAGTATCATCCAAATTCATAAATACTATCAATTGCTTCCATACTTTGTATTTTTTTTAGGAAAAAAGATGTTAAAACTTATTTGAAACCTGACCAAAGTTATTTGAATTAATTTTCTGTCGTTTCTTGGGGGAGACAACTGGTTTTGCCTTTTTCTTAATTTCTTTTTCTTGCTTGTAGTAATGAGATTTCTTTTGGCCATCTTTTTTTTCAAATTTATTTTTGAGGCATCTAACAAATTCATTTCCCACATGCAAAGCAGTTAACCAATTAGGTCTTATGGTTTAAAGGATTAGTTTGAACCTATACCCATTAGAGTATTCAATTGATCCCATCTCCTCTAAATTGAATGTCCGACACACCTTTGTGTCTTACGGTTTATTAGTATTTCCTTTCCCACCAAGATAACATACTTCACCCTGCTAGTATAGGGAAATGAACATCCATCCCCTTGTAATTGTTTTTATATTTTTCCCAACTCGTGTTTCCTTCACAATAACCATCGTATTTATTTATTGGAAAATTTCACGTCGGTGAATTTCTGATGGATATAATTTTCTCCATTCAAAGGAAATCATGGTTGATTTCTTTGGTCGGTTTATTCCTAAAAATTTACTCTGTATATGGTTTTTCCTGACACAGGGAGATAAACCAGATTTTTGGGTTTCCATATTAATTTATAACCAATTGAGGTGAGTGTGCCAGCTGAATGAAAATATTTGTATTTGTTTTTATTTCCATTCATTAAAAGCACCATCAATCAAATACAGTGAATTATACCGAATTTATTTCCTGAGGATATTGAATGACCTTAATCACTGTAAAACGTCCCATTGTTTCAATCTTTTTTGAGGAGAAACCCAATTAACTCTCTAATGAATTATCAATTGTTGAAATCAACCTTGTTAGTTCTTTTTAGTTTAATCGTTTGATTTTGAAGTCTGTTTTTTTGAATACCATAACAATATTTTTTGGTTCATCACCCTGTTCTTTTCATAAGACGAACAATTTTCGAAGATATTTGAGAAAAATCTCATATGCGCCGCGGTGAACTGTTATCGTTTTTGTATCACTTCCCGGATTCATAACTAAACTTGTTATTTTTCTTGGTTATATATAAATAAGGTATTTGTTGCGAATTCGCGCCCGCCCACCGGCGTGCGAACGGCACACGTGACTCGTAATCGCGGCACGTCGCGCCCCACCGGACGGACAATTTCAGTCGTGACCCTCTCGGACTAACGCGGGCAGTTACGGGTTGGCCTTTCGGCCTCACCACGATTCGTGCCAATCGCCACCCGCTTGCGGATAGGGTTGTTCGCCAAACTCGACCGACCTAAGTACCCACGCGGATGTAACCGGTGCGATCGCACTCGCCGCAGGTCGACTTCGGACACCGAACTGCCTTAAGCGGTCCGTTCCGTGCTATCGGATAAACCGAGCGGTTGTTATCGTCGGGCCTCGAACGGTTCCAATTATTATCGGGCGTATCACGCCCACTACGAAACCCTTTTACGTTTGAAGCAAAGATGAGTTTCAACGAAGGAAAGGACGCAGCCGAAACGAGGGAACAATTTCAACACAAAGCACATTTATTTCACCACACAGGATAGCAACATATACAAGCCAACAGTAATCACAAATGCACATTAAAGCAATGAAACAAAAGAAACAGTGACGGCAGAGATATACCGAAATAACGCGAACACTCGGAACACTTATACAGTTCTACTTAGGGACGGCGCCAACACACAGTTTACTCCAAAAAGCAAGAAGCCACCCTCAATAGCCAAGGGGGCAGGACGGCCTGTCAGGCCAATATTTGCGCGGAACCTGCAGGAGCGGCCAGGTTCCGCGAGACCGGGGGGGTCCTCCGCGTCCTTTTGACGAGCCGCCAAATGTCGCTTGCCCGCGGCGATGCCCCAACTTCGTGCTCCTTTCGCGGGTTTCGTTTGGCCACGCTTGGAGTGGGGTGGAACGGGGCCCCCTTTGTGCACTCTCTCAGCGCGGGGGAAATAGGGGGGGGGGATTGTGATGCCCTGGGGAGAGAATGGCTTGCTGCTGGGTCCCGCCGACAGCAGTCCCACCGCGACCTTGTCGCCGGACTGCCCGTCTTTCCTGCCTCGGACCCGAGCTCCTTGGCCCTCCTCCCACAATTCTCCTCACACCACTCGCCGCTGCCACACTCCGCCCCCGATACTCATTGCCAAAACTCTCTGCTTTCTGCCTCTCCTCTCTCTCTTGCCACCCGACTCGACGTCGACTGCCAAGGCTCTCTGCTTCATGCTCTCCTCTCCTCTCTGCCACCCGATCGACTGCCAAGACTCTCTGCTTCTGCCTCTCCTCCCTCTCGCACCCGACTTCGACTCGACTGACATTTCACTGCCATGCGCTCGGCGTTTTATCGGCCGGCAGGGCAGCGGGAGAACCATATATGCAGATTTCTGGATCAGGGTGAGCTCGGGGCGGAGCACGCTCGCCATTGGCCGGATGTTAAAGTGGGCGCTGCAGCATTCCTGATCCGAATTTTCATTATATTGGATTCCACCACAGACGCGCCTGGAGGCGGGCCAAGACCGCTCCGCCGGCTTGCCTGATTGGACGGATCAGAGTGGCGTATGTTATAGCATTCCTTGATCCGAATTCTCTCTCGGAAGGCCGTATTTGCACTCGCGGCTCGGTGCGTATCGCGGAACGAGCCCAAGACAGCCCGACGCTCGTGTTCACAGGTGAGTGCGGAATGGCCGTAGCCAGAGAGAGGTTGAGGGTTGGTGGAGGTTTTTGGTGGTGGTTTTGATGGTTTATTGGTGGTTTGATTCAAAATAAAGATAGCCGACAGAAAAACGACTGACTTCAAAGTGTCGCAGCCCGAATGAATCCATTTATCCCTCAACAACGGGTTTGGGGCAACTATACATGTTACTTAAAGATACCTCTTCACCATACGGCCCCTGAATGGGTTGCGAATTTCCACAGCCGTAACAGTATTATTAAATAAGGATTGTTTCCATGGACAAATAAAGGACGCCTCATATTACTTTTGTTTGTGTCATGTATGGGTATGCGGATATGCAAGATGTGTGGTGCTTGTTGTGGAAATTAAAACTAAGGATTATGCTCTCATCTTATTTATATGAGATAAAAGTCGTTTTTGATGGCATTTATATCTTATTTTCATGTTATCAACTGGGCTAAAATGGCTGATGCCTTATTAAAACAATTGTTTATTTCCAGCCTTCTTACTCCTAACAACAATAAACTTCCTATTAACTAATTGTATGCGGTCATTTGGAAGAAAACTAAACACGCTGAACCAGGATAACTTAAAGCCTGAATAATGTGTTCTCCTTCTCATTCTTCACTCACTTATACCAGATATATATCGAACCCTTAATACAGAAGAGTCCAATCAGATCAATAATATACTCATCATCATTATTTTTCACATTCCGACATGTTTGATTCAAATACTTTTGATTCATCCTCAACAGTTGAACCTTGTCTTCCGATCTTTTGCTGAGAAAAACATTAATCTCGGATTTAGTTAACGAGGGTTGAGCAAGAACATCTCAAGAACCTTATATCATCATTAAATAATCAATACCTTTTCTTGAACTAGATAAATTGTTCGTGGTTGTTCTGTCGGAATGAGTCCTGGCTTTGGTTTATTTGAATCCGCTGAATTCATTTCTTTTTGAAGGAGCATTCACAATATAACAGGATGGTTGATTAATCTCTTCCAGTGTTGAAAAATCCTCCTTTCATCATCCTAATTTACTTCTAAATTTCTGCCTATCATGCCCTCTTAATTCTTACCTCCGTCATTTGACATGAAAATCTTTTCAACATTTGAAGTTTTCGGAAGTTATATTTCTAATGGGGAACTGGTGGAAACATCTGTAAATTTTTTTTCTTGGGAAGTTTTTTAAAGTGGTTTTAAAAAATTTCTCTGTTTCTTTCAAATGCTTCTTCACCCGTTAGTTCTGCTTGCCGTCTCTTTATGTTCTTCCTGTTTGTTTTACAACTTTTTGAAACAACTTCTTGATTGTTTTCATAAATCTTCTTGCCCTCTTCTCTTTCGCATCATTTATTTATTGCAAAATATCATTTAATGAATTTTTAAAGATCAACAGTGTGAAATTTTCCTTTTCTTCATCATCAAAGTTAGATGTGTCAATAAATCCTTTCTTTAAATATTTCATTCAAATTTCTTTATTTAACATTTAATACGAGTTTGCTAATTTCTTCTTTCACTAATACTTGTATCTCTGCTTTTCATACATTTGCGTTGAGTTTTTCATCAACATCAAAACCGAATGATAAAATCTTAACCCCCTCCTCAGATGTTAATAATTTGTCTCATTCCTTCTTAGGTGAGAGCCCAGTTGACGTTATTAAAGTTAGTATTTGAGCACGAAAGGTTTCAAGGTGTCATTTGATGGCCCATTGCATGCAAACTAAAAAACCGTTTCTTGAGTTCGGCCACCATGGCCTTTTCCAAAGTTTTAGGTCCCTGGAATTGTCTTATTCCTTCTGGATTAGTTTCTAATTATCCCAAGACCACCAGATTTTAGTTTCTTTAACTCACTCTTACAATTGTGATATTTTTGTACAAGAGAAACCCCTAAAATATTTGACCTTTTCATTCCTCAATCGCATATGTTCTCTACTGAAATATTCGTGAATAATCTTTCATTCCACTTCTCCAGGGTCTTATTTACTCTAGTTGTTTTGATACAATGCGTATCATGGGGTGCTTTTTAAAGTTAAAATTTACATATTCTCATTTGTACTATACAAGAACCTTGATTTTGAAAGCTTTTTTCCAGAAGCATTATTTACCCACAAGATTTATAATAATTAGTTTGTCATTTATATTATGAAATAATCCCTTAATATCTCTTCTGTTTCACAACCAATATAGTTTTTATATTTTTCGTCGTGTGCTTCATATATCCCCAAATCATTTTTACTACATAATGTGAACAATTTGTCTTCCAAAAAATGTTTATATCTATTGAATTAACTTTGAATAAAATAAAAGTATTAAGCATCTGTTTCTTTATGGAACGGACGAGGGAGTGAAAGTATGATTGACGAAGATAAATACATTTAGAAGAAGAATGTCTCCTTCTTGTTTGTATAGCTGTCCATTACGTTTTTGGTTTCTTCATGAACACAATCATCAACTTGAGGGGGAGCACTCGCGTTAGAGTGCCAAAACCGCCGCCAATACTGCCTAGGTCACTCAAGTGAACCTATTATCCTATTTCATTCAATTTTGACGTCACAGTGCTCACAGAGTTTGTATTTGCCAACTTTCCCTTTTACTTTACTTTTACATTACTCAATTCATTCGTTCATAACTAGATTCCTTGAGACCAGAAATTGATTTTTACGTGGGTATATCCACCTGAAGTTTCCAAAATCAGCCGCAATTTATAATTTGCGCATTGCTTTTTGTTGCGAATCACTTTAAAACATGTAGAAATGCCAAAAAAAAAAATCTAATTTTGTTTGAAAAAAAGGTTGCCCAAAATTTTTTTTTCTCTAACAATTTTTTTTGGGGGGGTGGGGGGGTTGGAAATCACTTAAAACGTTGTAGAAATGCAAATAAAAAAATTAAAAATATTTTTCAAAATGGCGCCATAGCGGCATATTGGATTTTTGACAAGTCCAAATTCTTAATTGGCATGATCCTTGGACCAGACCTAATCCCCCCACCAAGTTTCGTTCGAAATCCGCCGCAGGAGTTTTCCATATTACTGCTTTCACAAACAAACAAACAAACAAACAAGCCGTTCATAGACTGGTACTTTACGAAATTCGTCAACTTGACCTCTGACCTTTGTCTAATAAAAGCATGAATCTAGTCAGAAGCCCAAGGGGAGCTTGAATTCTTTGATTTCATTTGTGGTTCTTACGATTTTACACTGTGGTTTGCAGTAATTGAGTCCCAGACAAAAACTAGATTTCTTAATAAAAATTCATTTTTTTTTTTTTTAAGTGATCAAGTACCAGCAGGATATTCCAGATTAATAGGTGTATTACTTTTCAGAAGAATCTATAAAAGACTTATTATTTATTTATATATATCAGTTTATTTCATCATGTTCCGAATTTTGACAACGAGTTTAAGCGTCCTAGCGATCGCAAAAACCGAAGACCAAAATTAAAATCGAAGTTTAAACGAACTTCATAACGTCGACGCGAAGCAAAAATTCTTCCATTTTCTCCATGCAAACCTTATGTCACTCAACGACGCTGTCTGCTCGAGCGCACTGCATCATGGGACTTACCGTGACGTCTGCTCGAGCGCATGCATATGGGAACGACCCGTGCGTCTGCTCGAGCGCAATGCATCATGGGACGACTTGACGCTTCGTGTGAAATATATTTTATACAATTTAAAACGTCTCCAAAACACGATTTTTACCAGAATTTCGACAACCGAGGTTTTAGCGTTCCTAAGCGATCGCAAACGAATGACAAAATTTAAAATTCGAAGTTTTTAAAACGAACTCGTAACGTGGAGCGAGCAAAAAATTCCTCATTCTCCATTTTGCAAACCTTTAATGTCACTCAACTACGCGTCTGCTCGAGCGCAATTGCATCATTGCGGACGACCCGTTGACGTCTGCTCGGCGCAATGCATCATGGGACGACCCGTGACGTCTGCTCGAGCGCAATGCATCATGGACGGCCCTTGACGCCTTCGAGTTGAATCATTTTTTATCAATCTTAAAACGTTCCCAAAACATTTCCGATTTTTTTACAGGAATTTTCGGACAAAACCGAGTTTTTTTTAAAAAAGCATCTTAGCGATCGCAAAAACGAAGACAAAATTAAAATCGAAGTTTAACGAACTCGTACGTCGAGCGAAGCAAAAATACTCACATTTCTCACGTTAATTTACGGAATTATGTTTGACCTCACTGTGACCTGACCTTGACCGATTTTGACCAAATCTAATCAGCACTGCCATCACCCTCCTGAATTCACGTGGGTATTTGGACATTTGGTAGCTTTTCCGTTCTTCGAGTTATTCGTGCCTACAAACAAACAAACAAAACAAACAAAATTACAAACAAACAAACAAACAGAAACGGAAGGCATCAATATTACTTACAAAATCTTTTAGATTTCAAGTAAACAAGCGTCATAGACTCTGGTACTTACGAAAATCGTCAACTTGACCTCTGACCTTGGTCTAATAAAAGCTGTCTCTAGAGAAGGTAGCGACGCAACCAGAAGTTCTTACGATGATTCTGTTACCAAACCAATCAAAAATCTCAAATTGTTTGACCTCACCGCGGACCTTGACCGTTGACCGATCTGGACCAAAATCTAACAGCACTAGCCATCACCCTCCTGAATCACTGCGTGGTGAATTTTGACATTGGTAGCTTCTTCCGTTTCTCGAGTATCTGTACCAAACCATCAAAAATCGAATATTTGACCTCACTGCTGACCTTGACCTTTTGACCGATTTTGACAAATCTAATCAGCACTAGCCATCACCCTCCTGATCACGTTGATGTAATTTGCGATTAGTAGCTTCTTCCGTTCTCGAGTTATCGTGCCTACAACAAACAAACCAACAAACAAACATACAAACAAACAAACAAACAACAGAGAACGGTAGTCATCAATTATTACTTACGAAATCTTTAGATCGTAAGTACAAGCAGTCATAGACTGGTACTTTACGAAATCGTCAACTTGACCTCTGACTTGTCTATAAATGCTGTCTCGACGAGAAGGGTAGCGACGTAAACCAGAAGTTTCTACGATGATTCTGTTCAAACCATCAAAAATGTAACGTCACCGAAGCCAAAAATCTCCATTTCTCCACGTGAATTAACGGAATTATTGTTTGACCTCACTGTTGACCTTTGACCTTGACCGATTTTGACCAAAATCTAATCAGCACTAGCCATACCCTCCTGATTCACGTGGTGCTATTTGACATTTGGTAACTTCTTCCGTTCTCGGAGTTATCTGCTACCAAACCATCAAAAATCGGAATGTTGACCTCACTGTGACCTTGACCTTGACGATTTTTGACCAATCTAATCAGCACGAGCCATCACCCTCCTGATCACGTCGTGTAATTTTGACATTGGTAGCTTTCTTCCGTTCTCGAGTTTATTACGTGCCTTTACAAACAACAAACAAACAAGCAGTCATAGACTGGTACTTTACGAAATCTTCACTTGACCTCTGACCTTGTCTAATAAAAAGCTGTCTCTAGAGAAGTAGCCGACGCAAGCAAACAGAAAGTTTCTACGATGATTCTGCTTACAAACCATTCAAAAATCGAATGTTTTGACCTCATCCGTGGACCTTGACTGGTTGACCGCTTTTGACCAAAATCTAATCAGCATAGCCATTCACCCTCCTGAATTCACGTGGTGTTAATTTGACATTTGGTTAGCTTCTTCGTTCGAGTTATCTGTACCAAACCATCAAAAATCGAATTATTTGACCTCACTTGTTGACCTGACCTTTTGTCCGATTTGACCAAAATTTAATCAGCACTAGCCATTCACCCTCCTGATCAGTGATGAATTTGACATTGGTAGCTTCTTCCGTTCTCGAGTTATCGTGCCTACAAACAAAACAAACAAAACATACAAACAAACAACAAAAGCAGCATAGACTTGGTACTTACGAAATTCGTCAACTTGACTCTGACCTTGTCTAATAAAAGCTGTCTCTAGAGAAGGTTAGCGACACAAACCAGAAGTTTCTACGATGATTCTGTACCAACCATCAAAATCGAATGTTGATCTCCACCGTGACCTTGACCGTTTGACCGATTTTGACAAAATCTTAATCGCATACCATCACCCTCCTGAATCACGTTGAGTGTAATTTGACATTTGGTAGCTCTCCGTTTCGAGTTATCATGCCTACAACCAAACAAACAAACAAACAAGCAGTCATTTAGACTGGACTTTACGAAATCGTCATTGACCCTCTGCCTTGTCTAATAAAGCTGTCTCTACAGAAGGTAGCGACGCCAAACCAGAGTTTCTACGATGATTCTGTACCAAACCATCAAAAATCGAATGTTTTTGACCTCACCGTACCTTGACCGTTGACCGATTTTTGACCAAAATATATCAGCACTAGCCCATCACCCTCTGAATCACGTGGTTGTATGACATTGTAGCTTCTTTTCCGTTTTCTCGAGTTATCTGTACCCAAAACCATCAAAAATCGAATATTTTGACCTCACTGTGACCTTTGACCTTTGACGATTTTGGACCAAAATCTAATCAGCACTAGCCATCACCCTCCTGATCACGTGATGTAATTTGACATTGGTAGTTTCTTCCGTTCTCGAGTTATCGTGCTACAACAAAGCAAACATAAAACAAGCAGTTCATAGACTGGTACTTACGAAATCATCAACTTGACCTCTGACCTTGCTCTAATAAAAGCATGAATCAGTCAGAAGCCCAAGGGGGCTTGAAATTTCTGAATTCATGTTGCGTCTACGATTTTACAACTGTGGTTTTGCAGATAATGAGTCCCAGACAAAAACTAGATTTCTTTTAAAAATTCCACATTTTTTTTTTTTTTTAAAGTGATTCAGTACAGAGGATATGCAGATAATAGGGTGTATTACTTTTCAGAGAATCTGATAAAAGACTTATTATATTATATATTCAGTTATTCATCGCTGTTCCAGAATTTCGATCTCTCTCT